>CM077089.1:109461766-109962251 GCA_039513925.1 Platanthera zijinensis
TCTGCATGAATTCTTGTAGAATTCCATGGCAAGTGGTTCACACTCCACTCTGTCTCTGAGAGCCATCCTTGAGAAGGATAAGCTCAACGGGACTAATTACATGGACTGGTACAGGAACCTGAGTATTGTTCTCAGGCAAGAGCGAAAGCTCTACGTCTTGGAAGAAGAAGCCCCCGAGGTGCCGACCGGGAATTCTTCCCGTGCTGATAAAGATACTTATAAGAAGTATACTGATGATGCCTTGGACGTCGAATGCCTTATGCTTTCCACCATGAACTCTGTGCTTCAGAAGCAACATGAGAACATGGGGTGCAAGGAGATTGACGAGCATCTCAAGAAAATGTTTCAAGGGCAAGCTCGTCAAGAGAGGTTTGACGTCACCGAAGCGTTGTTTCAGTGCAAGATGGGAGTTCGAGACTCAGTAGGGACTCACATACTCAAGATGATTGGGTATATAGAGAACCTTGAAAGACTGGGTTTTCCTCGGGGTCAAGAGTTGGCCACAGATCTAATCCTGCAATCGTTGCCAGATAGTTACGAGCAGTTTGTCTTGAACTATAACATGAATGAGATAGACAAGACACTTCCCGAGCTCCTAGGCATGTTGAGAACTGCCGAGATCAATATGAAGAAGGCCAAGCCTGCCAGCCCCATACTGATGGTGCATAAGGGCAAGGCCAAGGGCTTCAAGAAGATGAAGGTGGGACCTAAGTCACATCTTGAGCCCAAGTCTTCTGTACTGATGAAGAAGAAGAGCACGGTGAAGGAGGGGAAATGCCACCACTGTGTCAAGGATGGTCATTGGAGGAGGAACTGTCCTTCGTACATTGAGGGTCTGCAGAAAATGAAGGGAGGTATGACTTCCGCTTCAAGTATTTACGTTATAGAGATAAACCTTTCTGCTCCTTCATCTTCGGTATTGGATACCGGATGTGGTTCTCACATTTGTACAAATGTGCAGGAACTGGGAAGGAGAAGATTGCTGAGTAAAGGGTAGGTGGACCTGCGCGTCTGCAATGGAGCAAGAGTTGCTGCTGTAGCCGTAGGGGTTTACTGTCTTTCTTTGCCCAGTGGGCTTGTAATAGAACTAGATAACTGTTATTTTGTTCCGACAATAACTAGAAACATTATTTCCATTTCATGCTTGGACATGATTGGATTTTCTTTTATGCTTAAGAACAACTTATGTTCTATATTTAAGAATGATGTTTGTTATGTTATAGCCCAATTGTTTAATGGTCTTTATGTTTTGAACTTGGACCATCAGATCTATAATGTAGAAAATAATAAAAGACTAAGAACAAATGACTCAAACCCTACATATCTCTTGCATTGTCGTTTGGGCCATATAAACAAGAAGCGCATATCCAAGCTCCATAAAGATGGACTTTTGGACTTATTTGATTATGAATCATTTGAGCGATGCGAATCTTGTTTGTTAGGCAAGATGACTAAGGCCCCTTTCACTGGTTATATTGAGAGGGCTGAGGATCTCTTGAGTGTTGTACATAGTGATGTATGCGGACCCATGAGTTCCATGGCTAGAGGTGGGTATTTCTACTACGTTACATTTACTGATGATTTCAGTAGATACGGATATGTGTATCTTATGAAGTGCAAATCCGATACATTTGAAAAGTTCAAAGAGTTAAAGAATGAAGTAGAAAATAAGTTGGGTAAAAGGGTTAAAGCACTCCGATCTGAACGAGGTGGCAAATACCTGAGTCATGAGTTCCGTGATCATCTGAAAGAGTGTGGTATTGTATCACAGCTCACTCCACCTAGAACACCACAGCATAATGGTGTATCTGAGAGGAGAAATCGTACTTTGTTAGACATGGTACGTTCGATGATGAGTCATGCAGACTTGCCTGTTTCCTTTTGGGGTTTTGCTTTAGAGACTGCTACAATGACACTGAATCGCTCTCCAACGAAAATGGTTCTAAAGACACCATATGAGATATGGACTTGGAAGCGTCCTACTATGTCGTTCATTAAAATTTGGGGTCGTGAGGCATACGTGCGACGTCAAATGCCTGACAAGCTGGAACCCAAATCGGATAAATGTTATCTGGTGGGATATCCTAAGGAAACGAAAGGGTATTACTTTTACCTACCATCCGAGGGAAAAGTGTTTGTCGCAAGGACTGGCATCTTCTTGGAGAAAGAGTTCTTATCAAGAAAGACTGAAAAGGTAGAACTTGAAGAAGTTCAAGAACCACAAGTAGTGAATGAACCGGAATTGGATTCTGAGACAGGACTATAAGATGTTGTAGCTAGAGAACCTGCTCAAGAAACACAAGTCCTATGTAGATCTGGTAGACCGAGGTTTGAGCCTTAGAGATATGGATTTCTCATGTCTCAAATAGGTAATGTGTTGCTTATGGATCATGATGATGAACCAGCAACCTACCAAGAGGCTATGAATGGACCGGACTCCGACAAATGGCTTGATGCTATGAAATCCGAGATGGACTCCATGTAAGCAAACCAAGTTTGGAACTTGGTGGAACCACCTGAAGGGGTACAACCCATAGGGTGCAAATGGGTCTTCAGGAAGAAGACAGACATGGATGGGAATGTACATACATTCAAAGGGCAACTGGTGGCTAAGGGATTCAAGCAAATTCATGGTATTGACTATGATGAGACCTTTTCCCCTGTTGCCATGGTAAAGTTCATAAGGATATTGCTTGCTATTGTTGCGTATTATGACTAGAGATCTGGAAGATTGATGTCAAAACAGCTTTCCATAATGGAAACCTCCTTGAGGAAGTGTACATGACACAACCAGAGGGTTTTGTATCCCCAAATGAAGCCACTAAAATATGCAAGCTGAATAAGTCCATCTATGGACTGAAACAGGCCTCTCGAAGTTGGAATCTTCATTTTGATGAGAAAATCAAAGAGTTTGGTTTCATCAAGAATGAAGATGAGCCTTGTGTTTACAAGCGAATCAGTGGAAGCATTGTTGTCTTCCTGATATTGTATGTAGAAGACATACTTTTGATTGGGAATGACATTCCTACCCTGAAAGTTGTTAAGAACAACCTAGGGAACTACTTTTCTATGAAGGACATGGGTGAAGCAACTTATATATTCAGTATTAAGATCTATTGAGATAGATCGAAGAAGTTGCTGGGTTTGACCCAGAGTACATACATTGAAAAGGTGTTGAAGCGGTTCAACATGCTTGAGTCTAAGAAAGGATTTTTACACATGTCTCATGGTGTGAATCTCTCTAAGGACCAGTGTACAAAATCTTATTAAGATAAGGACCGCATGAAGTTGATTCCATATGCTTCGACAATTGGATCAATCATGTATGCAATGTTATGTACTCGACCCGATGTCTCCTTTGCTTTGAGCATGACTAGCAGGTATCAGTCAGACCCCGGTGAATGTCACTGGATTGCAGTCAAGAATATCCTGAAGTACTTGAGAAGGACTAAGGATGTGTTCTTGGTGTATGGTGGAGAGGAAGAGCTCGTTGTAAGTGGTTACACGGATGCTAGCTTCCAAACTGATAGAGGCGATTCAAAGTCTCAGTCAGGGTTTGTGTTTTTCCTTAATGGAGGAGCTGTGAGCTGGAAGAGTTCCAAGCAAGAAACAGTTGCTGATTCTACAACAGAGGCCGAGTATATCGCTGCAGCTAACGCAGCAAAGGAGGCTGTATGGATTAGGAAATTCATCGGCGAGCTTAATGTAGTTCCTAGCATTGTTGGTCCCGTAGTTCTCTACTATGATAACAATGGTGCAATTGCACAATCTATGGAACCTAGATCCCATCAGCGCTCCAAGCACATACTTCGGCGGTTCCATCTTATTCGTGAGATTGTCGAACGAGGAGATGTGAACATTTGTAGAGTGCCGACTGAGGAGAATATTGCAGATCCACTAACAAAGCCTCTCGCACAGAGAAAGCATGATGGTCATACTAGATCAATGGGTATGCGATACCTAACTGATCAACTCTAGTGGGAGTCTTGTGGGTTGCATGTAAACAAATATTCTGTTGGCTGTTTTTGTTCATTCATATGATGAATTGTGTACCAAATGTTTCTTTTTACAATTAATGGCAAGTTCTTTTATTGTGATTTTTTCTATGTGATAGTTAAATTGTAACATAATAAATACCCTTATAGTGTTCGCTTCCATATGACATCAAGTACGTGACTTGAATGTGAGAGCCTATGATTAATTTGAAGCTTCATTCTTAAAAGGTCCCTGGTCGTTGTATCATCATAGAAGCTAAGGGTAACGATGATACCTTAAGACTAGCACGTGCGTTGACTGATGACCAGTTCTTACAGGTCATGATATTATGATATCAAGTCATCACGTGGGTACTTGTTAATGAACAAGTTGTACTGGACAGACGCATCCTGAGACTACTTTGTGGATTGTTGTCTAATCGTGTCACAAGTAGGTCTCTATTGGCAATGGTGTTGTGGTCCTTTGACCTGACGTCACAGCATTCATCAAGTGAGGAAGAGCGTGCTTTGATGCCATCTAAAGTCTTCCTTGAGAAAGGTTGATGATAAGGGTTGTTGTTGGGTACGTTACGAATCATTTGGATGTTTGTGTGTGAGCAGATATGGGATTTGTCCTCCTATATGACAGGAGTTGCATCCATGGGCCCCTTGATGGAACTGCACTGAGAAATGCATGGCCATGCTTGGTTGAGTCAGTATGTGATATTGGACTCACCATTCTCTGGAAGTCCGTTCTAGATCAAGAAACTTGGATTGAGCTACTATGAGGGTGACACAGTCCATACCACTAGTTCTTTTCGGATGTAAGGGACAACGGGACAAAGACAATGCTGGAACATTGGTCATGAAGGCTTATGAGTTATGAACTCTTATTTCTTGGGGAGCAATGATGCATTGCTAGATGCCGCTCATTGTTTGTGAGGTTTTTGGTTTGATACTTTCAAGATCAAGTGGTAGACTGTTGGAGTTACCATGGTGATCTAGAAGTGGTCAAACATGTAACCTCACTACAAACACGATATGATCCTGCAGGGTCGCACATAAGAGCATGTGGAGAAATTGGAAGATTAACTGTGTTGGTAAGGGTTACCAATCACCCTACCGTATGGGGAGTCAGGTAAGTGTTGCCAAGGGAAAATCGTCGAGAGTCGATGGGAGTCGTCGAGTATGACTCGTCGACCATGGAAAAATCGATGAGAATCGACGGGAGTCATCGTGTATGTCTCGCCGACTAAGGCATAATCGTCGAGAATCGAACTGTTCGATTCTCGCCGATTCTGCGTCTGATTCTCGCCGATTCTGCGACCGATTCTCGCCGACTGATTCTCGCCGATTCTGCGACCGATTCTCGCCGACTGATTCTCGCCGAGTCTGGAGGTGATTCTCGCCGAACGGTCCAGCAGCCCTAACTTGGGTGGTCTGCGGATAGCAATTCCTATGAACTGTTTATGCCATTGGTATAAATAGGACACTTGGGGTTTTGAGGAATATGATCGACCAACATCGGGTTTTCTGTAGCAAAATGGAAGCCGACGGAAAGAGTTCCGGCGATCTCCCGATCCGCCGAATCCCGATTCTGCCGGACGGAAACGTTCCGCCGCCGGCTGTTCGCTCCGCCGACAACCTCCTCTACGGCGACTGTCGCTGGTCTTGCTTTCCCTGATGCGGACCTAGCATTCCGTGGGAACTGCAAAGGTGCGGCTGATCTTCTTCCCGACCCTTCGCGCGACGAAGCTCGGGGTTCTCCCGCTCGTGTGGATTTCTGCAGAGACGTGGACGTTATTCTACGTGGAACTCACCACCGACAAGGAATCACATTTGGAGCATCTTCGTTGAGTTGTGACTCAACACTGAAGAGGTAATTTTTGCCTAATTTTTGTTAACTTCTTGATTCAACATGCATGGCCCGATCCAATCCCTTTTGGGTTTTTCTAGATTTTATTACTTCCGCTGCGTGCACAAGTGTTGTGCCAACCTCATAGAGAAACCCAACAAAGCCGTGTTGACAGCCTCTGCCCAGAAGTACTCTGGAAGAGAGGCGTCATTCAACATTGTCGTACATGCTTAAATGAGCGTTATATTTCTCCTTTCCGCAACTCCGTTTTGTTGCGGAGTACGCGGGGAGGAAAACTCATGAAAGATACCAAGTTCTTCACAAAATTCTGTCATAGCACCAGAATCGAATTCTGTTCCATGGTCACTTCTGATTTTGACCACTGAGCAGTTCAGTTCGTTCTGAATCTGCTTGACAAAACTTGTGAAGATATCAAACGTATCTGACTTTCATTTCAAAAAGAACACCCACGTAAACTGAGAGTGATCATCAACAATCACTAGCGTATACGATTTGCCTCCTAAGCTATGAACTTGCACTTGACCGAACAAGTCCATATGCAGAAGATAAAGACATCTGGAGTAGTCTTTATCTGCAATGCCCTTAAATGTAGCCCGAGTCTATTTGCCCTTCTGGCATGCAGGACAAGGGCTATCTTTGATGCACTTAATAGTAGGGGCATCCCTTACTATGTTCTTAGAAAACAACATATTAATTGTCTTGAAATTAATATGTGTTAATCTCTTGTGCCATTGTTCACAAAAAGATGCACTGCCTTTCGCTACTAGGCACACGGGGGTAGAAGAATCTATGCTAAGAAAATCTAAACAAAATATATTTCTGCTCCTAATGCCAGTTAATACCGTCCCCGAAGAGGCACATGATATTATCAAGCACTTATCCTTGCAAGACTTAACGTCATAACCTTTATCACACAACTGACTTACACTGATCAGGTTATGATTTAACCCGTCAACATAGGCCACGTCGGTGATAGAGATTATACCGTTGGAAATCATACTGTAACCTCTTGTGACACCTCGATCTGATCCTCCAAAGATGACTTTGGGTCCATTTTTGGTTGGTGAGTAATTACGCAGCAGGCTTCTTATCCCAGTCATATGCCGGGAACATCCACTATCCAAGTACCAGATAGGCGTTTTGGTGTCCTTTGGACATACCTGCAAAACAAAATCAGTTTCCCTTAGGAACCCAATCGAACTTGGGTCCTAGATTCCTTGTTAGCATAGTCCCCCTCGGGTGGTTAACCTTACGAGTGGTTGGCCTCGCATTGCTAACATGAGGAGTCTCATTGAATCTTGGATTAAAGCAGCAATCCACGGCAAAGTGACCAACTTTGCCACAGCACCAACAATCAAATCTGTTGTACCTTTTCCTAGGCTCCTTTTTCACCCTTGGAGCGGTGGGTCCAGCCGGGGCCTTGGATCTGGAGGTTGAGGCATCATGATGACAACAGTCACATGCTTTCTTCACCTCCTGTTCCTTCAGTATAACAGGCTTGGCTTTTGGTGCCTGCTTCCTATTATGGCCGCTAGAGAAATGGCCATAATCCTCCACTTGGATTTCCTCATAAGGAGCCTTGAAGACACTCTCACCGTAGTTGCGGGGGAAGGCCCAACCATCATACTAGCTCTTGGGATTTTCAACCGAGGGTCGAAAGAAGTGGCCATAGGTTGACTCAAAGTCCTGTTCATTGCAGGGAAAGCCAGGCTTCCTAAATACAATAGGGTTAAGTGGGGCCTTTCCCTTTTCTACAGCAGAGGCATTCTTAGCAGCCTTATTTTTCCTATGATTTCCGTTTCTCCTTGATGATTTACCAGGCCCATTGATGAGTTATAAATATACCTACTTTTATTGTATTTTTATTAAGTCATTTTACTTTATTTTTACCTTTTTTTTGTTTGCTTTGTTTAATAAATATGCATCATTTTGTAAAAAAATAATTCTAACTTATCTTTTTTTTCTGAAAAATTTCGGGAAAAGTCAAAATTTGACCTGTCACGCCCGTGACCATGCCCGGCACGCCCGTGACAGGCACTCAACGCCACCAGCCAGTGGACACTCAATGATTTTACTATTCAACACTCAACGCCAACATGTCATGCCCGTGTCAAAGACTCGTCAAGCCCGTGTTCGATGTCGACACTCAACGCTTTGTCAACTGTCAACGCTGCCGACATCGAGCTTCCAACCGTCCAAGACACGCCCTATGTCACGCCCGTGACCATGGCTGTCATGCTCGTGACGGCCACGTGTCACTCCCCGACCTTCCAGAATTACGCCAGCTCGCCGAGTTTTCCAAGTCAAAAACGCAACTGACCGACACGCCCCATGTCATGCCCGTGACCAGGGCGTGTCAAACCCGAACTTTTTGTCTATAAATAAAAAAATTCTGTGAGGGCCAAGGGTTCACTTTTTTGAGCCAAATTTAGTGTCTTTTGTGGGCTGCCCTTGGTGCACTTTCATCTTCATGTAAGGAGACTTTCTCTCTCTCCCTTCATATGTTTGTTTTAGGTTTTCCTTTTCCTTTGTAATAGTTTGTAATAGCTTAAATTATGAAAATAAAAAAAATGTTTTTCCTCTTTCTCTCTCTACATGGAATGAATGTGTATTTGGGTGCTTCACTTTCCTTCATCCTTTTTATCCTTATGTTTAGCTTTGTTCATCTTTATGAAAAGTATGTGTGTGTGTGTATGAGTGTAACTTGTCTTAATTTTTCATGCAATATGTTGTAATGTAAGGTTTTATTTTAGGCTTTTATCAAAAAAAATGAGCCGTTATAATGGCAAAATTTAGTTTAAGTCTTTTTTTTAAGAATTAAAGTTGTATTGAAAACTTTCTAAAGGCTTATATTTTCATTCCTATGAAGTTGTAAAAGTGGCTTTAAAGTGTTTATATTTTTTTTACTTAGCTTTGCTTTAGGATTGTAAAACCTGTTTTGTTCCTTTAATTTTTCTTTTCACTTTTTAATCACTTCTACGAAATCCTATGGATGAAAATGTAAACGTTTTAATTTTTCAACAACTTTGATTTCAACATTGTTTTCAAAAACTTTTGCTTCAAACAATTTTTATTTCATCTTATTAATTATTTTTGGCAAGTTCTAAGGGTAGAAAAGTTATCATTTTAATTTTTAGGTAACTTTCATTTTGTGTTATTTCTATGTGTGTGTGAGTGTATCAGAATAATCTTTTGTGCTTTCTTTCATTGCTTTATTCATTTATGTAGAGTGTGTGAGTGTATGAGAATAATCTTTAGTGATTTCTTTTATTGCTTTATTCATTTATGTAGAGTGTGTGAGTGTAGGTGCTAATTTTTTATGCTTTCTTATATGCTTTATTCAATTATGTAGTGTGTGTGTGTGTGTGCATTTATTTCCTCCTACTCGTTAAGAGTTAAACGGCGCTCTGCTTTAATTTACCGCCCACTCATTTTGAGTAGGACTTGTAATTTTCTTTTTTTGTAACTTAGTTTCTTTTTATTTATGCATTTATTTCCGCCTACTCATTAAGAGTTAAATTACGCATTGCTTTAATTTACCGCCTACTCAGTTTTGAGTAGGACTTGTACTTGCATTTATTTCCCGCCTACTCATTTGAGTAGGACTTGATTTATTTAATTTCTTTATGGCTTTGAATTGTGCGTGAGTGCCTTCATCAATTAGCCTTCGATTTATCTAAATGTCCTGTTTTTTTGTTTTTTCTCTTATAATTGTTTAGTACTTAATTTCAACTCACGCTTCACTAAAAATCATAAAGCCGTCCCCATACCGATGAGTGGCTAATCTCTATTAGCCTTCGGCATCGAAGAGCATTGGGACAAATAAAATGATTTTAAATAATTAAAGAACTCTATTTTTTTATTTAAGGACTTAAGGTTTGCCCCGGGTTAACGACACATAGGACCACATAATCGATGTGTGGGCTCTATTTCTGTTATCCATACGCAACGCCAAGAGGCTGCACGTATGGACCGATCCCCCTTGGGTAAATAGAATTGCGTACATACCCTCGAAAGAGGACAAGCGTAGTTCTACCAAATTTGGTTCCCCACCCAATAACAGGGTTCTTAGCGTAAAGCGGGCATTAAGAGGAATCCTTCGTCATTCTAACATTCGGTCGAATAGTCTTAATGTTCAGGTGAGCAATATTCCTAGAGATAAGTGCGCTCATATTTATGGAACCTCCACGGCCAAGTGCCTTTTATTAATTTAAAAACAAAGTTCGATAATTATTAAGAATTATTTTAGTCTTAATCTGATTCGATGCCGAGCGTTAACCCGTCATCGAACTAACTTAGTAAAATTTAGCTCTCTTTCATTTCTTTTTAATTAAACTAAAAATCCCACCTTACTGATAGTAAGATAATAGTCTTCCTGGAAGAGTAGATATAATCAACGCGCCCCCGAGAATAATACGACCTCGGTATTATCCCGAATACTGAGTACTACGCGATAGGTGCACTTGCCTCCTCTCGTTAGAAAACTCGATCTTCTAACTCGGCCCGCGGAATCTGACCATTTCAAACCACCCACAGTCGATCACTATTATGCGTCCATCAAGTTTTTTGCGCCGTTACCGGGGAATCTTGTTGTTATATTTAATCCGGGACTCTATTAATTTTACTTTTAAAAAAAAATTTATATAAAAAAAAAATCCTTCCCCCTTCGTTGTTTTTTTATGGTGTATGACCCGTGGACAATCTTCGAGTTCTTGAAAATCTAGAATTCGACCCTGAGATCAACCGCTCTCTTGCGCGTATCTGATCTCTATGTCGAATTCCCTTTTTAGACCCCGCAGAATCCACCGGAGAACCCCCTATCTCTTCCATGGCTGACCCAAATAATGCCCAAGCGGCCGAGCGTATGATGTCTTACTACGCTCGACCCAACTTGGATGATATGGGGTCGAGTATTGTTCGGCCTGCTGTGACGAACAATAATTTTGAAATTAAGTCAAGTGTTATACAAATGATCCAAAATGCCATGCAGTTCGACGGACAACCGGATGAGGACCCGAATAACCACTTGTCTACTTTTTTAGAGATTTGTGATACTTTTAAGATTAATGGCATCACTGATGATGCCATTCGTTTGCGCCTTTTTCCCTTCTCCCTTAAGTCCAAGGCCAAGGAGTGGCTGGTCTCCCTCCCGCGGGGATCCATCACGGCCTGGGTGGAGTTGGCGGAGAAATTCCATACTAAATATTTTCCGCCAGCAAAAACTGCAAGATTGCGGGCGGACATATCCTCCTTTGTGCAAATCGACTCCGAGTCTCTTGATGAGACTTGGGAGCATTTTAAGGAATTTCTCTGCCAGTGCCCGCACCACGCACTGCCAACATGGTTGCAGGTACAAATTTTTTATAATGAACTGAATAGCCAGACGCGTCAAATGATTGACGCGGCTGCCGGGGGCACTCTGAATAATAAGACCCTCGAGGCCGCCCAGGCTCTTTTCGAGGAAATGACTGTGAATGCCTATCAATGGAATGTCCCGCGGGTGCGCCATAAGCAGGCGGGCCTTTATGAAGTGGATGCCACTGCTTAGCTAGCCCTACAAGTCGAAAGGCTAACTAAGCAGGTGGCGGAGATGTCTGTTGCCTCCTCCACTCCGCCTTGTTTTCTTCCCCCCTCTAACGTCTGCGTGGTCGACGAGTTCGTGGATTACATGGGAAATCCGGTGCGTCCCTCCTTTCAAAAAAACCCTTATAGTAGCCACTATAATCCAGGTTGGAGGAACCACCCGAATTTCTCATGGAGTAACCCGAATAACGTGCAGCGCCCTCCTCCCCCTCCTTTTACGCTCACGTTTCCTCCTCCCCCTCCTATGAAGCCGTCCCCGATGGAGGAAAATTTTAATCGTTATGTCGCGTCTAACGAGTCCAATATCCGGAACATCACCGGATCGCTTAAAAATTTAGAAATTTAGGTTGGACATCTGGCGCGACTTATGTCGGAACGCGCTCTGGGGGCACTGCCAGGGAATACGGAGCCCAATCCAAGGGAGAATGCCAACGCTATAACCCTCCGTACCGATAAGGAGGTGGTCGATCCAAAATGGATCGAACCTCAGGTACATATTTCACCTCCGACCCCTCTTCCCTCTTCTTCGATTACGCAACCCTTACCGATTTTTAACGACAAAACTATTTTAAACAAGGCGTTGCCCTACCCGCATAAGTTAGATAATGAGCGAGTGAATGCGCAATGTGAAAAATTTATTTTATTACTTAAACAAATTCATATTAATGTTCCTTTTTGCGCGGCCATCTCGCAAATGCCTAAGTATACGAAATTTTTAAAAGATCTTCTTTCTAACAAACGAAAACTTGAAGATAATTCGCATATTTCTCTTAACGCTATCTGCACGGCGGCTCTTACTAATAAGTTGCCCTCGAAACAACATGACCTGGGACGGTTTTCCATCCCGTGCCTTTTTGGCAATGTATTAGTAAAATACGCTTTGGCAGACTTAGGCGCGAGCATTAATTTGATGTCGTTCCCGCTTTTCCTATGTTTAGGTTTGGGTACTCCTGCTCCTACCAATATGCGCATCCAACTAGCGGATCGCTCGGTTAGGTTCCCCATCGGGGTAGTTGAGGATGTCCTTATCCGAGTAGACAAGTTCACCTTCCCGGTGGACTTCGTCATCTTAGACATCGAGGAAAATGCCGAGGTACCAATAATACTCGGTCGCCCTTTCCTCGCAACCTCACGTGCGCTAATCGATGTAAGTAACGGTCATCTTCTCCTTCAGGTAGGAGATGACCAAGTTACTTTTCTATTAACCCCTCAATGGAAGACTCGTCGCCGAGCGACGATTTCTGCTACTCTTTAGATTCTTTTTATGGAGATTGTTCTTCTCCGGTTTTCGAGTCCGAGTTCTTAAACAAAGATCTTTTTTCACTCGAAAATTTTTATTGCGATGAAGATGCATCTACGGATTTGCCTTTTGAACCAATTGGTTCAAAATACGTTAGCACTAAAACCTCGCTTGAAGAACCGCCCACCCTAGATCTCAAACCATTACCCGAATCCCTCAAATACGCCTTTTTGGGGAAAAATGATACACTCCTGGTAATCATTTCTTCGCATTTAAGCGATTCGGAGACCTCCGATTTATTGGAGGTTTTTCTTAAACATCGCCACGCAATTGCGTGGCAAATTTCTGACCTTAAGGGGATTAACCCTTTCTTATGCACTCATAAAATTTTCTTAAACGATAATTGCCGCATAATTATTCAGTCGCATCGACGTCTTAACCCAAACATGAAAGATGTCGTGAAAGCTTAGATAATTAAATTATTAGATGCGAGGATTATTTATCCCATTTCTGATAGTGCATGGGTTAGTCCCATTCATGTCGTGCCCAAGAAGGGCGGTCTGACCATAGTGGCGAATGAGCACAACGAGCTCATCCCAACTCGTACTATTACGGGTTGGCGTGTGTGCATCGATTATCGCAAACTTAATGATTCCACCCACAAGGACCATTTCCCACTACCGTTCCTTGACCAGATTCTCGAGCGTCTTTCCGGTCATCCATTTTATTGTTTTCTCGACAATTTATCGGGGTTTTTCCAAATCCCCATTTCCCCCGAAGACCAAGAGAAAACGAATTTTACTTACCCGTTTGGCACCTTCGCCTATCAAAGAATACCATTTGGCCTCTGCAATGCGCCAGCTACATTCCAAAGATGTATGCTAGCAATTTTTGACGAGCTAGTAGAATATATTATGGAAGTATTTATGGATGAATTTTCTGTATTCGGATGCTCATTCCCGGATTGTCTTCGTAATCTCGATCGTGTCCTCCAGCGATGCGAGGACACGCATCTTGTTTTAAATTGGGAGAAGTGAAATTTTATGTTCGAGGAGGTTTGGTCCTCGACCATCAGATTTCGATTAAGGGGATAGAGGTCGATAAGGCCAAAGTAGAAATCATAAAAAAAACTTCCTCAGCCGACTAACATAAAATCTATTAGGAGTTTCTTAGGCCACACGGGCTTTTATAGGCGCTTCATTCAAGATTTTTCAAAAATAACAAAGTCGCTTACTCACCTCTTGGAAAAGGAATCATCTTTTGTCTTTAGTAGCGATTGCGAGCCTGCCTTCAATTTTATAAAACAAAAACTTATCAATTCTCCCATTCTAGTGGCCCCTAATTGGTCCCTTCTGTTCGAAATCATGTACGACGCGAGTGATATTGCCTTAGGTGCCATTCTTGGCCAGCGCATAGAAAAACATTTTCATCCTATTTACTACGCTAGTAAGACGCTCACTTCCGCTCAAGTGAATTACACGACGACGGAAAAGGAGCTCTTAGCCGTCGTTTTCGCCTTCGATAAGTTTCGCTCGTATTTAACGCTTTCTAAAGTTATCGTTTTTACCGATCACTCCGCCCTTAAGTATTTACTAGCCAAAATCGACGTAAAGCCCCGCCTTCTTAGATGGATTCTCCTCCTTCAAGAATTTGACTTGGAGATCCGAGATAAGAAGGGTGCGGAGAATCTAGCGGCAGACCACCTCTCTCGTTTAGAAAATTCGAGTGCGGAAGCGCTCGTCGAATCTGAAATAAATGACAGATTCCCCGAGGAACGCCTTCTTGCCCTTCATTCGCCTTCGTAATCTTCGCCTTGGTTCGTAGATTTTGCAAACTACTTAGTCGCGCAGGTAATTCCAAAAGAATATTCAAGTCATCAAAAGAAGAAATTCTTTTCCGACTTGAAAAATTTCTTTTGGGAGGACCCATTTCTTTTCCGAATATGGGCGGACCAAGCGGTCCGAAGATGCATCGCGGGTGTGGAGTGCACGCAAATATTGAGGCACTGCCACGAGGGTCCAGCCGGGGGGCACTATCAAGCCAACCGGACCGCTAGGAAGGCGCTAGAGGCGGGCTACTTTTGGCCCACTCTCTTCAAAGACGCGCACAATTTTGTGCGTGCATGCGATAGCTGTCACCTGTCGGGTAACATCTCACGTCGAGACGAGATGCCCCAAAATATGTTTTTAGAGTGCGAAGTCTTCGATTTGGGGAGCATAGATTTTGTTGGCCCCCTACCTCCTTCTTATAAAAATATGTATATTTTAGTGGCGGTCGACTATGTATCAAGGTGGGCGGAAGCGCAAGCTCTCCCCACCAACGATGCGCGAGTCGTCGTTACATTTCTAAAAAAAATTATTTTCTCTCTTTGGCACGCCTCGCGCTATTGTTAGTGATAGGGGAACTCATTTCTGTAATGCTCTAATGGCTAAGATGTTAGCTAAATACGGGATCACGTACAAACTTGCCACCCCCTACCACCCGCAAACAAGTGGCCAAGTTGAGGTAGTAAATCGAGAAATAAAACGCATATTAGAAAAAAACGTTTCACTTAATAGGAAAGATTGGTCCGTTAAGCTCGACGACGCGTTATGGGCTTATCGTACGGCTTACAAAACCGCTACCGGTTGTACTCTATTTCGATTAGTCTATGGCAAAGCGTGTCATTTACCCGTAGAACTGGAGCACCGCGCACTTTGGGCATTAATACTTTTAAACCTCGACTCTAACTTAGCCGCTCAGAATAGAAAATTGCAACTAAATGAGCTCAATGAATGGCATGCGAACGCTTACGAGAGCAATAAATTCTATAAGGAGCGTTCTAAGTTATATCATGATCGAAAAATAAAAACCCCCAAAAAAATTTCTCCGGGCAATCTAGTCCTTCTCTATAATTCTCGTCTTAAACTTTTTCCTGGCAAACTCAAATCCCATTGGTCCGGTCCCTTCTTAGTTGAAGAATTTTTTCATATGGGACCGTACTCGTCTCCCACCCGGAAAAAGGCTCGTTTAAAGTAAATGGTCATCATTTAAAGACTTACATAGCGGGCGACCCAGTGATCAAGTATAGCGAAACCATATCCCTCCTCGACTTATAAACCCACCACTATAGTCAAGCTATGCGACTATAAACAAAGCGCTCCTGGGAGGCACCCCACGCTTATCTTTTTTTACGTCTTTATTTATCATGTTTTCTATTTTTATAATAACTGCAGGATTTCTAATGGGCTTCCCCAAGCGCGGATCAGGGATGTTTTCTGCCCCCCCCCCCTCTTTCTTTGTACATATAGATGCTATCTTGTTCCTCATGCTTAGCCTACAACATTGAGGACAATGTTGGAACTAAGTATGGGGGTGTTTTCATATTTTTGTACTTTCTTTTTCATTTACAAAAATAAAAAATATATATAAAACACAAAAATAAAAAAAAATTTGAAGTTTAATTTTTGAAACTTTGACTTTTTTTAACTCAGTCCGCGAGATCCGGCTCATCGAGCTATCCACATAACGAGTCATCTCGCGACAACCAAGTTTATATTTTTGTAAATATTTTTTGTAAATATTTTTTGTAAATATTTTTTTGTAAATATTCTTCCTCTTTCCCCTCTCCCTTTTTCTCTTTCATCCTTGTAAATAACTTCTCTTTTTTCCTAAATTTTTGTAAATGGAATGAAAATTTTCTTAAAAATACAAAAAAAAAATTCACAACTTAAAAATACAAAACAAATCGCAAAACTCAAAAATCCAAAAAAATAAACTTTATTTTCGCATTTTTCTTTCTTTAGTATGTATATATTAAAGAAATAAATACAAAAAAAAAGATAATAACTTCAAAAATTCAAAAAAAAATATATATAACTTATGAAACAAATATATCATTCTTAAGTTTCTTGCTACCAAAACTTTTGTTTTGAGTTTATTTACATGCGAATTTGATCAATTCTTTGTCCACTATTCGTTTGTTAATTATATATTGAAAAATCTAAATAGCCGGGGTTAAGTTTTAAAGAATTTATTATACTTTGTTAAAAATAGGGGACTCGCTTTAGGCACTATTTCTAATTTTTCATAGATAGGAGCACGTGTACTATGTTAGAAAATAACGACTATAGAATTCAATTATGATTACTTTTAGCTTTCTGAAAAATTATAACGTATAATTTATAAAGGTTGCTCTCAACAATTTTTTTATTAAAAATCTAGTTCTCTTTTCTCCCCTTACCTATCATTACCTACTCGGTATGATAAAATTCCCCCCCCCCAAAAAAAAATAAAAAGATCTTATGTCAATGAGAATAAGATTTCGTTCCGTAAACATAGGCACCCAATAAATTAAAAGATTATATGTTACGGTGTAAGAGGATAAAATTCATTACTCCTACACATATACATTTGGTTAATTCATATTATGAAGAAGAAAAAAAAATTTCATGTTAAGGAAAACAAGATTTCGTTTTCCTATAACATCCAAATCCAAATCCAAAAAATTAGAGATTCGAGAAAAATTACCTCGCCTCAAAATCCAAGCATCTTCATAAACCAACATCAACCCCCTTATCCAATTTCATGACTCTAGAATAAATTCAAAAATCTTTTCGAGAGCATAATTCGTAAATTATATTATTTCCGATAAAACTCCTATAAGCTAAAGTTCATATAATTCCAAACAATTTTCTGTTAATCTAACCAATACAAATATTGCTTTCTATTTGATTACATCAATAAGTCTTTTGGCCAAAACTTTTGCCCTATTTAAATCATCTATATAATTTTAGGACTTAACTCTTATACCCCGTATATTTATTCAAATCTCCCAAATAATTAATTCAAGCGGTAGCACAACTTAGAGTTCTTTATTATTCCTTATAAATTCACCTCAAACTTTTGCTCTGGAATAGCAAAAGCTTAAGTATGAGGGTATTTGATGAGTTGTAAATATACCTACTTTTATAGTATTTTTATTAAGTCGTTTTACTTTATTTTTACCTTTTTTTTGTTCGCTTTGTTTAATAAATATGCTTCTTTTTGTAAAAAAATAATTCTAACTTATCTTTTTTTTGTTTTCTGAAAAATTTCAGGAAAAGTCAAAATTTGACCTGTCACGCCCGTGACCATGCCCGACACGCCCGTGACAGGCACTCAATGCCACCAGCCAGTCGGCACTCAACGATTTTACTATTCAACACTCAACGCCAACATGTCACGCCCATGTCCAAGACTCGTCACGCCCGTGTTCGATGTTGACACTCAACGCTTTGTCAACTGCCAACGCTGCCGACATCGAGCTGCCAACCGTCCAAGTCATACCCTATGTCACGCCTGTGACCATGGCTTTCACGCCCAAGACTGCAATGTGTCACTCCCCGACCTTCCAGAATTACGCCAGCTCGACGAGTTTGCCAAGTCAAAAACGCAACTGACCGACACGCCCCATGTCACGCTCGTGACCAGAGCATGTCAAACCCGATCTTTTTGTCTATAAATAAAAAAAATCTGTGAGGGCCAAGGGTTCACTTTTTTGAGCCAAATTTAGTGTCTTTTTTGGGCTGCCCTTGGTGCACTTTCATCTTGCTGTAAGGAGATTTTCTCTCTCTCCCTTCATATGTTTGTTTTAGCTTTTCCTTTTGCTTTGTAATAGCTTAAATTATGAAAATACAAAAAAAAAATTTCCTCTTTCTTTCTCTACATGGAATGAACGTGTATTTGGGTGCTTTACTTTCCTTCATCCTTTTTATCCTTATGTTTAGCTTTGTTCATCTTTATGAAAAGTGTGTGTGTGTGTGTGTATGAGTGTAACTTGTCTTAATTTTTCATGCAATATATTATAATGTTAGGTTTTATTTTAGTCTTTTATCAAAAAAATGAGCCGTTATAATGGCAAAATTTAGTTTAAGTCTTTTTTTTAAGAATTAAAGTTGTATTGAAAACTTTCTAAAGGCTAATATTTTCATTCCTATGAAGTTGTAAAAGTGGTTTTAAAGTGTTTATATTTTTTTTTACTTAGCTTTGCTTTAGGATTGTAAAACCTGTTTTATTCCTTTAATTTTTCTTTTCACTTTTTAATCACTTCTACGAAATCCTATGGATGAAAATGTAAACGTTTTAATTTTTCAACAACTTTGATTTCAACTTTGTTTTCAAAAACTTTTGCTTCAAACAATTTTTATTTCATCTTTTTAATTGTTTTTGGCAAGTTCTAAGGGTAGAAAAGTTATCATTTTAATTTTTAGGTAACTTTCATTTTGTTTTATTTCTATGTGTTTGTGAGTGTATGAGAATAATCTTTTGTGCTTTCTTTCATTGCTTTATTCATTTATGTAGAGTGTGTGAGTGTATGAGAATAATCTTTAGTGCTTTCTTTTATTGCTTTATTCATTTATGTAGAGTGTGTGAGTGTAGGTGCTAATTTTTTATGCTTTCTTATATGCTTTATTCAATTATATAGAGTGTGTGTGTATGCATTTATTTCCGCCTACTCGTTAAGAGTTAAACGGCGCTCTGCTTTAATTTACCGCCCACTCATTTTGAGTGGGACTTGTAATTTTCATTTTTTGTAACTTAGTTTCTTTTTATTTATGCATTTATTTCCGCCTACTTGTTAAGAGTTAAATGGCGCATTGCTTTCTTTAATTTACCGCCTACTCATTTTTGAGTAGGACTTGTACTTGCAATTATTTCCCGCCTACTCATTTGAGTAGGACTTGCTTTATTTAATTTCTTTATGGTTTTGAAGTGTGCGTGAGTGCCTGCATCAATTAGCCTTCAATTTATCTAAATGTCCTGTTTTTTTGTGTTTACTCTTATAATTGTTTAGTACTTAATTTCAACTCACGCTTCACTAAAAATCATAAAGCCATCCCCATACCGATGAGTGGCTAATCTCTATTAGCCTCGGCATCGAAGAGCATTGGGACAAATAAAATTATTTGAAATAATTAGAGAACTCTATTTTTATTTTAATTTAAGGACTTAAGGTTTGCCCCGGGTTAACGATGCATAGGACCACATAATCGATGTGTGGGCTCTATTTCCGTTATCCATACGCAACGCCGAGAGGCTGCACGTATGGACCGATCCCCCTTGGGTAAATAGAATTGCGTACATACCCTCAAAAGAGGACAAGCGTAGTTCTACCGAATTGGGTTCCCCACCCAATAGCGGGGTTCTTAGCGTAAAGCGGGCATTAACAGGAATCCTTCGTCGGTCTAACGATCGGTCGAATAGTTTTAATGTTCAGGTGAGCAATATTCCTAGAGATAAGTGCGCTCATATTTATGGAACCTCCATGGCCAAGTGCCTTTTATTAATTTAAAAACAAAGTTTGATAATTGTTAAGAATTATTTTAGTCTTAATCCGATTCGATGCCGAGCGTTAACCCGTCATCGAACTAACTTAGTAAAATTCAGCTCTCTTTCTTTCCGTTTTAATTAAACTAAAAATCCCACCTTAATGATAGTAAGATAATAGTCTTCCTGGAAGAGTAGATATAATCAACGTACCCCTGAGAACAATACAACCTCAGTATTCTCCCAAATACTGAGTACTACGCGATAGGTTCACTTGCCTCCTCTCGTTAGAAAACTCGATCTTCTAACTCGGCCCACAAAATCTGACCATTTCGAACCACCCACAGTCGGTCATTGTTTTGCAGCCATCACCCACCCATATGCACCAAGCCAGCCCCCTTAGCCTAAGCAGAGAAGGTCTCAACCAGTGGAAGAACAGCCTTTGGCATTGAGAAGCTTTTGACAATCTTCCTTTCTGCCGAAAGTTGTTCTTCCAACTTGTTTATTTCTTCCTGTTTTAGGTCAAGGAGCCTTAGAGACTCTGAGTGCTCAGAAGTCAGGCCCAGGTGTTCTTGTCGGAGAGAGATCAAGCTAGTGATCTCTTCTCTTAGAGACACACCCTATGCCTTAAGGAATTTGACTTCCTTTTTCTTATCCCTCAACCTCTTGCGGCATTCCTCAAAGGTATTGAGTAGAAGCTCATACTTTTCGAGGAGATCAGCTTCACGGGCAGATGGGCTGTCCTCGAGATCATCATCAGGAGACTCATAGTCAGAGTCAGAGAGGGGGGTACGATCTTTTACCTTCTGAGTGAATGGGGGCAGTCTCCTTCTGAGTTAGAGCGACCCACTAGCCCGAAGTAGGCTTCCTCATCATCACTGGAGTCTGAGGAATCAGACTCACTTAGTGTCTTTGGCTTTTTTGCTATATAGCTCCTCCCCTTCTTCTTATATCTAGAGGACTTGTGTTCCTCTCCCTTCCCCTTATCTCTCTTGCCTTGGTGGCAGTCAGCAATCACGTGACCTGGCTTATTGCATCCAAAGCAAATAATGTCATTAGAGCGATGTTTGTTCTGTTTGGATTCATACCTATCAGAAGAATAATTCTTCTTCTGATGTCTTGAGGAGGAGCCGTCTCTCTTTCTTTGATTCCTCAACTTGAGGAACTTCTTGAACTCCCGAGTGATGAGGGAGAAGTCTTCTTCAGATAGCTCTGAGCCGGAAGAGCATGGCTCAGATTCCTCTTCCTCATCCATTTTCCGAGAGCGGGATGAGACTGCACCCTTGCCTTTCATTAAGTAATTGGCTTTTAGGGCCACAGTCTTATCTCTGGCAGCAGCTTTATCGGCTTCTTCTTCAGCTTTTTTGGTGTTCAGCTGAAGCTCATAGGGCAAAAGTTTCCCAAATAGAATCTGGGGATCTATTTCTGCCAGCCTGCCAAATTCTCTGATGATGCAAATCTTGGTGTCTCATTCCTTAGTAAGGGATCTAAGGAACTTGTAATTTAGTTCACCATCAGTGAACACTCTGCCATAGCCCTTCAGGGCATTGACGATCTTCAGGAAGTTCTCGAATGTCACTCCTATTTCTTCCTTGGGACCTTGCCTGAAGGCCTCATACTTCTGGTTCAGAAGGGATCTTCGATCATCCCTTACTTCATCAGTGCCTTCCATCAAGATGATTAGGGAGTGCCAAATGTCCTTGGCAGTCCTGCAATTGCATAAAACCTGCATCATGGAATCATCGACGGTGCTTACCAGAATATTCTGAGCTTTCTTGTCAAGTACAACAAGCACCATCTCATCCTTATCCATTTCCAAAAGTTTCTTGGGCACTTTCTTGGTTGGATCAATGGTGGAGGCCTTAGTGGGAATATAAGGTCCCTCCTCCACTATCATGAAGAGTTGTGGGTCGACTGCTTCCATGTAGTACCTGATCCTTTCCTTACAGATAGTAAAGTTCAGCTTGGTGAAAACTGGGATCTTCCCTGAATACTTGAGTCCTTCCATTTCAGAGATCATCTTTCTTCTTGACACTAGATGCGGGAACTTACTCAAGGTGTTAACCTTATTGTTGAGTAACCTCCCTCTGATACCACTTGAAAGTTATCTAGTGTCAACTAACTTCACTTATGGGGGGGAATAGGTGATTTGTAGTGTTTTACGGAATAAAAAATAACCTGCACAAGAAAACAACAACAACATAAAAAAGCACAAAAGCAATTATAGTGGTTCCCCGATTTGGGTACGTCCACTCTCCCCCTTCGACCTATCTCCCAACAAGGGACGACTCGGTCACTTCACCAAGCGGATTGAAATCCAATCCTCACACTATGGAAGAAACCCTTCCACCCGAAGGAGTCACTACTCCTCCACCGCGGGTTGCACCCAACCCTTACAACGAGGAATCACTATTCCTTTACAACAAAACAAAAATTAGAATGTATAAAAAATACAAACTTCAAGTATGGAGAACCCGATGTCCCTCTTCGTTCGATGAAGCGTTCTTGATGAAGACGAAGAGTCCACGACCGGAGCACTCTCTTGGAGAAGATCTTCCTGAGATCGGCGGCGGCAAATGATTGCGGCCGCGATGCTTTGTAGATCCAAACTTCTTGATGAAGCTAACAAGGTCTACAAACGATCTTACTCGGATTGATTGTCTTAATCGATTCGGAGGGGAAAAATGTTCCCGTTCAACAAACCGAGAGACATGGGATCTCGAGAGAGAAACGTGAGACGTGTTACTTAGCTTCGGTTCTGTCGTTGAGCGATAAAAAAAGATCTCAGATCGGCAGCAGCGACAACTTAGCGAGCGGCGACGGCGACGGAAGGAGTTCCGCGATCGGCTAGGTTACGCTCGGCAGCTTCTTTCTTTTTCGTGAAAAGTTGCTGTAGATGTTCGAAAATAAGCATGTATATATACCCAAGCCCACCCCAAGGACCGTTGTGGGGCCCAAAAGGAAAAACCCTAGGCCCGGTCAAAACAGCGCACAGTTTCTGATTCGGTCCAGCGAACAGAGCAGATTTTCCTAAGGCAAATTCGGTGGGAATCATTGGTGATTCCCGTCGAAATCGGCGGGAATCACTCATGATTCCCGTCGAATTTTCCTTGGAACAATTCCAGTTGAAATCCATGACATCCGGAGGCAATCGGCGAGAATCAAGCCCATTCTCGACGAATCGGCGAGAATGCAAAGTCATTCTTGACGATTCGGCGAGAATCATTTAATGATTCTCGTCGATTATGTCTTAGCCGATTTCTTGAATGCGTACTGTTAGCCGGATGCCGTAGGCGGGAATCGGCGAGTGATTCTCGACGATTCGACGAGAATCACTGGTGATTCCCGTCGAATCGACGAGAATCACTTAGTGATTCCCGACAAATTTTCCTTAGAAGATTTTTCTTCTTTCTTCCCATGACTTGGTCTTTGACCCATCCTTTCTCCTCTTCTGCTCTTGATCTATCTCAACCCTGTACTTGAAAATAAGTACACTCCAATAGAGAGAGTACACGTGAGCAAACACACTGATCTGCTCAACGAAGGATTACGTTGCGCAGACCCGTGTATATTGACCCACTGCACCCTAACATTGGTGTGTACTTAGCAAGGAATAGCTGCAAGCACATATTGAAGAAAATCATCAAATACATTATCTATTCAACTTATCTTATTCAGGGGCTTCTTCAAATCAGGTACATTGTGGATACAATACCGAACACACTACACTCATTAGCATTATTAGAAGTATACGGGGCATATTATGTATTATGGGATGCATAATATGTGTTTGTATATGGATCCACCATAGGCGACAACATGTGAGAGTTATGTAGTATGGGATGCATAACCTCACCACATGAATGCCCATTAGCACGTTTTTTCTTTTTTTTCATTGCATGCAATGTTATGTAGTATGGGATTCATAACATTTCATGTGTATGCTGCTCATAACATGCATTAAGGCCTTTTTAGGATGCATAACACTGCATAAATAGCATAACATAACATAAGCACGACATGCCAAGTAAAAGATTTACCTGATGATATATGTACACACATGATTTTAAATAAGAGTAAAGAATCCATGCATTCAAATCATAGGAACATTATTCAATATGATGATAGGTTATCATCCTGAGTAGGACATATCATCATCATATAATCCCAGAGCAAGTTGCAGCCTAAGAAAGTGTCTTTTAAGTATGGTCTGAACTAAGTGGTGTAGTCCTAGTTTAGCTAGAGTTGTAATGAGGTGTTTATGTTTTTTTTAGAATGTCGCTTGAGCGTGTTACGACCAGGTCGACTCTCCAGTCTGAAGGTAAGTCGTCAGGTGTGCAGGAAGAGGCGGTGAATGTAGAACTGCGCCAGAGCATGAAGACCATGGCATGTCAAATTGTAGCAATGCAAGCACAGTTGCAGGCATTGTTGGCTACCACCTTAGGATGGCAGCCTAGTGAGCTAATCCCCATAGTGATTGGGTATGAGAGTGAGATCATTAAATTTAATATGTTGGCTACTGAGTAGAGAGCTGCTGAGGAGTGTAGGGTTAAAGGTTTCTTGGGCGATCTCGAAAATAACATTCAACAATTTGCCAATACTTACCAGTCCGAGACTAATACGAGGACAGTAAAAGTTGCTCTTGAAGTTGAGACCTTTGGATATGCTAAGGGTCGTGGTATGATACCGAGGAAATAGAAGAGGAAAGATGTTTAGGATGGAAGCTCTAGGGCATCCGGCCCTTCTTTGAAAAAGAAAGATGGTGTAATTTGTAACTTCTGTGGTCAATCCAGTCATCCTTACGAAAGGTGTTTCAAGAAAAGTGCCACTCAGAAGAGGCAGCGAGCGCTCTAAAACCTAGCAGCACCCAAAGGAGATTTGGTGTGCACGTTTTGTTCAAAGAAGGGACATGATGTGAGCCATTGTTGGATGAAAGAAAGGACTTGTTTCCAGTACGGGCAGAAGGGACACCAGAAGTCTTCGTGTCTCCAAGCACAGTCCCCACTATAGCCTGCCCCTCCTTAGGCTCTACCGCTGCCGCCAAATCAGGATAAAGAAAAAGGTAAATTGATTGCGATGACCGAAGAAGAAGCTCAGTCTTTAACCCAAGTGATCTCACGTTAGGTTCTAACTAGTTTTTAGTTCAATCCTTGTTTTGTTGTTGTTCAAATAAGTTAGGTATGAAATTTTATTAGTAGATTAAGGTAAAGAACCATTAGGCGCGTGCTCTTTTTTATTCTGTTGCTACCTACCCATTCGTGGCTAGGGCTTTTGTAGAGTTTCATAGTTTGACCCTTATTCGGGTTGGTGACATGTTTTGTGTCGAGTTCCTTCTAGTGCGTGAGTGTTCGAATGTTTTCCTAACTAATCTTCCTGTTCTTCCCCCTATAAGCGGCGTAGAGTTCATCCTAGATCGGAACCATTTTGTGATTGTATTTATAGATGACGTTTTGGTGTATTCTCGTGATGCTGTGGAGCATGCCCATCATTGTCTTTAGTGTTGTCTGCTTGGAGGGACCTCAAGTTGTTTTCTAGGTTGAGCAGGTGTGAGTGCTGGTTGCCTTGGGTTTCTTTCATGGGTCATGTGGTTAATAAAGCCATAATTTTATATTGACCCTGAGAAGATAGCTACTGTTATGGATTGGGATAGGCTTGCCACACCCAAGGTGATTGATAGCTTCCTAGGGTAGGCTGGCTTTTATAGGAGGTTTATGGAGAGTTCCTCTACGTTGTATGCGCCACTGACTAAACTGACGCAGATGAATGCAGTTTTTGTTTGGGGTGTTGAGTGCGAGGAAGCTTTTCAGGAATTAAAGAAGTGTTGTGCACTGCTCTAGTATTGAATTTGCCTACGGAAGGTATAGACTATGGTGTTTTTGTGGACGCATCACACATCGGACTTGGTTGTGTTTTAATGCAAGATGGTAAGGTGATCGCGTAAGGATCGAGGCAACTTATGACTCACGAGAGAAATTATCCTATGCACGATTTGGAGTTTGCTACCATAATTTATGCGTTGAAGCTGTGACGACACTTATTGTATGGCACGCTATGCAAGATCTATAAGGACCATAAGAGTTTGAAGGACGTCTTCACTCAGAAAGCACAAAATCTGCGCCAGCGTCGGTGGTTAGAATATGTGGCGAATTATGAAGTGGTAATTCTCTATCATCAGGGAAAGGCTAATGTAGTAGCTGATTCTTTGAGTAGAAAGACCGCTAAAATTTTTAATCTATCGGTACAGTCCCTAGTAGAAGAATTCTTACTGATGGATATTGAGATTGGGAGTCGTACTGTGCCTGCTAGTTTGGAAGCGGAAGAACCTTCTTGGATTTCCATTACTCGAGCTCACGAGATGGATGATCCTGATTTGTTGCACCTCCAAAATAGAACTCTGAAGGGAGAGCTACCAGATTTCTCCTTGGATGAGTTGGATACCTTGAGGTATCGGGGTAGATTTTGCGTCCCTGCCTTTGGCGATGTTCGAGCTAAGATCTGTGCTGAAGCTCATGGTTTTAGCGTATCCTATCACCATGGTTCCACTAAGATGTATAAGGATCTAAAACAAATTGTTTGGTGGTTAGGGATGAAGAGAGATACCGCAAAGTTTGTATCGGAATGTTATACATGTCAGCGTGTCAAGGCTGATCATATAAGGCCTGGTGGTAAATTGACACCACTTGATATTCCAAGTTGGAAATGGGGGAGTATTTCAATGGATTTTATCACCGGTCTACCAAAATGTCCTCGTGGGCATGACTCTATTTGGGTGATAGTTGACAGATTGACAAAGTGTGCTCAATTTGTTCCGTTTAAGATTTTGTATTCGATGAAGAAGATAGCTGAGCTATATCTTGAAGAGGTCATCAGGTTACATGGAGTGCCTATTAGCATTGTATCAGATCGGGATTCTAGATTTACGTCTTGCTTTTGAAAGAGCTTGCAAGAGGGGTTGGGTACTAACTTGAGGTATTCCACCGCCTATTATCTGCAGACGAATGGTCAAACAGAAAGAATAAATCAAATTGTGGAGGACATGATTAGATGTTACATTTTGGACCGCGGTGGAGCATGGGATGAGCGTCTGAGGCTAATGGAGTTTTCTTACAATAATAATTATCAAGAGAGTCTGCAGATGGCCCCGTTTGAGGCCTTATATGGGAGGCATTGTAGAACTCCGTTGTTTTGGGCTGAAGTTGGTGAGAGACCGTTGCTCGATCCAGAAGCCCTTGAGGAGATGAATTGTGCCGTGAATCTTATTCGAGAAAATCTCCATTTGGCTCAAGAGCACTATGAGAAGTATGCCAATCAACGAAGGGTTGATATGGAGTTTACGGTTGGAGACTGGGTTTTTCTGAAGGTTTCTCCGATGTCTGGTGTTAAAAGGTTTGGAAGGAACCACAAGTTAGACCCCCGGTACGTGGGACCTTTCCAGATTCTTGAACACATCGGAGTGTCAGTTTATAGGATGGATTTCCTGCGACCTTCCCTAGTGTCCATGGTGTGCTCCATGTGAGCCAGTTGCGGAAGTGTGTTCGTAATGATTGTCAAGTCCTCGACTCGATGCCCCAGATTAATCCCAACCTTACGTATGTGGGAGAACTTATTCGTATCCTGGGTTCCCAAGAGCATGTGTTGCGAAGAAAGACCATCCCCATGGTCAAGATACTTTGGAGAAATCAAGACATCGAGAGCGCGACGTGGGAATTGGAATCAGCGATGAGAGAATCCCATCCGCACCTCTAATCTTAGTTTCAGGTATGACTTTATGTTTGCAGTTATGTTTGATTTATCTTCTTGATTTGAGGTTGGAGTTGTGTTAAGTTTCGAGGCAAAACTTCCTTTTAGGGGGAGTGACTGTAACGCACCTGATTTTCCGATGATTTTATTTAAATGGGAACGTCATATTTATGACGTCGTGGCGTTACTTTTAACGTCGAGTTGACGGCGCAATACCGTTAAGGCATTTTCGTGTCCGTGCGGTCGAGTCGGCCGAATTCTTGTTGTCATTGGGGGATTTTTTTTTCATTTTTGAATTTTGGACTTGCTTGTCAAGTTTTGTCGCAATCCGAGAGTTTTTGGAGTCTCGGCGCGTGATTTAATATCTCGACAATGGTACGTCAGATTCTAAGGTTGTCTACACTGCTAATTCATTGAGTCAGCTATTTATTCAAAAATATTAGTCAAATCAGAACTTCTGTAATTTGTCCTGCTTGTACTCGAGATCCCCCTTTTCGTTCTCGAGAACTCTCAGTTGTTCTCGAGAAGTCTGACTTAATGTTCTCGAGAAGTCTGTCCTAGTTCTCGAGAAGTCCTATGTCGTTCTCGAGAAGTCCTTTGATGTTCTTGAGAAGTCTTTTGCTGTTCTCGAGAGGTCCTTTGTTGTTCTCGAGAAATCCTTTGCTGTTCTCGAGAAGTCTGTTGTTGTTCTCGAGAAATCCTTTGTTATTCTCGAAAGGTCCGGCTTGGCCTGCGTTCGAGCGCCGTTTTGAGTATCAAAACGACATCGTATCAAAAAATAGAAGACATTAAATTTGTTCGTCTCGATGATATCTACAACTTTTATGTTGACCACTTTTTGATTTGAAGCCTTCTTGGACTCCTATTTTTAATTTTCCCAAAACTGCTCGTAAATAAGCTGCATTATTGATTTCTACCTTAGAACCCTTGTTGTTCTCGAGAGCTACTGTTTATTCTCGAGAATTATGATCTTATTCTCGAGAAATACTCAATTCTCTGGAGTCCTACTGTTTGTTCTTTAAAACTATGATGTTTCTCTCGAGAACTATGAGTTCTCTCTAGAACTTTGCTCTCTTTCTCGAGAAGCCCCATTTCCTCTAGAGTAGTCTTGTATAGTCTGTGTTCAGGCGCATTGTTGAGGGTCAAAATGACACTGTATGGAAAATCGGTCAACATCAAATTTGTTCGTTTCGACGTTATCTACAACTTTCATGTTGGGTGTCTTTTGATTTGGAGTCATCTTGGACCACTATTTCTGATTCTCCCGAGACTGCTCACAGGTAGCCTGTTTGATTGATTCTCTCAAGTCCTAAGCCTTTATTCTCGAGAACTAATGTTATTCTCGAGAGCATTAGCCTATACATCTCGAGAAATGATGTCTCTCTCGAGAACCAAAGCTTTTGTTCTCGGGAACCAATGTATTTCTCGAGAGCCAACCTCTCCCTCTCAAGTAGGTCTGTTTCCTCTCTAGTGGTTCTGTACCGTATGTGTTCAGACACTGTTTTGAGGGTCAAAACGATGTCGTACGGAAATATAGTCAACATTAAATTTGTTTGTCTAGACGAGATCTAAAACTTTTATGTTGGACACTTTTCGATTTGGAGCCATCTCAGATCACTATTTTTTGTTTCCCCGTAGCCACTCATAAATCACATGTTTTCTTGAATTTAGACAAAAAATTTATAAGTACTTTTACACATATATATATATATATATTCTTGGACTTAGGTTTGAACAAAACTTCATCTTCTCCAATTCTTTTTCCTCCCGAACCAGAGCGGCGTGAGCGTGAGAGAGAAAAAACTTTGTGAACCTTCTGGTGGCCGCCGACGGTGCTCCGGTGCTCGAAATATTCATCCGAATATATATTCGGAAAGCTCTCACCGAGAGCTACGTTATCGTGGTAAATTTTTTCCCATCTTTGAGTTTTTTTGTTAGGGTTTTTCAGCCCTAACCCCCTTTTCGGCCATTTTTGTTTAGATTGCAACTCCTCCCGTGTTCTTTTACCCCGATCTACAACGTGGAGTGATTTAGAGGACTTTTCCAGTACAACCAAGGCAAGTGGTGGATTTCCTTCGTTGTTCCTTGTCCGGTTTGAAGGTAACCGTTATGCCTTTGTTCCTTAATTTTCTTATTTTTTGTGTTGTCTCTCCAAACTATGGTTATGTTTAATCTTTTTTGAAGATCACTCAAAATTATAAAATCTGGTTATGGTAATTTCGATCTTTATTGAGCGTGTATAACCGTCCTTAAAATATTTTATCGGTGAATTAAATTGTTATGTATATCGTTATTGGATGTGTTAGTGTCTATATAGGATTGTAAATCACTTCAAAAGGTTGATCAACCGTGTCTTTAATCTTGAAATGTCATGTAGAATCCGACGCGCCAAGTCCTGATGTTTATTTCAAGGTGTTTCTTCGTTGCGTGTTAGTAGGCAAATCCACCGACCGCAAGGTTTGTTTCCTTTATTAGAACCTCGTTGAATTCTACTGGTTTTTGGGCATCTGCAGTGATTGGTGGAGTGTGCAAATCTCCCCCGCGGTAGACGAATTTTAACATATGTGAGGGGTGTATCTAGAGAAGTGACCACCCTGCCTGTATTTATGGGTAGAATTGACTACCGGTGGCTAATAAAGTTTTTGAGTATTCTTTTTTATGATTTAATCATTTTCTCCTCTTACTTTGGGTATCCGACATGTTTTGTTGTACGTAACGATTCACGTAAGTTCTTTTCTTATGATTTATTTCTTGAGTTTTATTTATGTACCTTACTCCAGTACTCTTGGTCCTGGGTTGGTACCCCGTTTGACCTTTGTATTCTTTTGCTTACTTTTGCTGCCACCATTTGTAACATCTTGCTGAGGTGTTCTGTCTTTAGAATGCCTCAGGTTTGGAGCTTTAGCAGGTAGTGGAGCTGGGTTTGGAGTTCTTGAAGTAGCAGTGTTGGCTGTGGCTTTTCCCCTCGCCGTAGTGAGGTAGTTTATTGTTTTAGTTTTCTTTGCCTAGTTTCAGACATACTTTGTACTGTGGGTTCGTGTCAGGTTGTTGACGTCGACAGGATTGTTGATTTTCACACTTGCTAGCTGATGTGATTGTTTTATGTTTGGTTTAGATTACTTGCTCTCTGGGATGATTTATTGTTAGGACTGCATGTTAGATATTTGCAAGCTTATCGAAAAAAACATATTATTAGTAAGGCATCCATGCAATATCTTTTAAAACTAAGTCACTATTTTCCTGTTTAGCGTAAAGATTTTTCCTACACTAATTATAAATCTAAAGTCTTTTTAGCATGAGTTGTTCCTCGGGGACATTTATACACATGCGGGATGTTAGAGTCAAATTAAACAAGTATCTTCCGCAAGCGTATAATTTATATTTTAACTCGTGGACTAGATGATCCACTAAGCCGAGGGATACGGCTACCATCGTAACTTAAACTGGATTTCATTCATAACCATTTATATTTTCTTTTTAAAACTGTAGAGTTTGGAGTCTTGCTTGAACGTCTACAGTTATGCCATACACGGCGTGGCATCACGACGCGTATTTTACCCTTGCTCTGATATAATTAAATTGTTGGGAAAAAATGCGGGTTATGACAGGTAGGGGTAAAATTCATGAAGAATTGATGTATGAAGCCCACTTCACAAAATATTCAATTCACCCCGGGAGCACGAAGATGTATAAGGATATGAAGAAAATGTTCTGGTGGCCTGGAATGAAGAAAAATATAGCACATTATATTGAAAAATGCCAGACATTTGCCTTGGTAAAGGCTGAAGGCCAAAGGCCAGGTTGTCTTCTGAAGTCGTTGCCTATTCATATATGGAAATTTGATGACATCTCGATGGATTGCATGCATGGGCTGCCGAGGTCGCGATACGGTAATGATGCAGTTTGGGTGATTGTGGATCGGTTAACTAAGGTGTCGCACTTCATCTCGAACTGGAAGGACGACTCAGTTGACAAGTTGGCAAAGTTATATGTGGATAACATTGTATGATTGCACTGTGTGCCACGTAGAATCGTTAGTAATCGTGATGGGCATTTCACTTCGGGAGATTGGAGGCTAATTCACCAACTGTTGGGTACGAAATTGCATTTAAGTACGACCTTTCATCCTCAGACGGATGGTCAGACCGAAAAGACAAACAAGACGTTGGAGGATATGCTCCGAATGTGTGCACTAGATTTCGGAAAGAGTTGGGAAGATCATCTATATATGATCGAGTTTGCCTTCAACAATAGCTATCGAGCTAGTATCACATGGCGCCCTTTGAGGCCTTATACGGTAGGAAGTTCCATGTAACATCCCATTTCCAACTAGACCCCTAAGAGTTGTTTTGTCATGAAAAAACCCTAGGAAGCCCAAGAAAAAGTCAAGTGGGCCTGGTGGTGTGGATAGGGGCACTATGGTCTGCAAATAGTAAATTCCAAAGCCTTAGTCTAGGGTGACCAGGGGCCCTCACCATGACTCCAAGATCTCACCAAGATCTCTCCAACCCATGTTAAGGCCCTAAGGACTCATCAGGGTCAACCCTAAAGCCTGAATTGACCAAGGTCAACCCATACCCTAAATTGGTCAAATTGGCCTGCACAGGGTTAATTGACCCTACCTTAGCCAAGTGGACCCCACACATACCTTCCTAACCCTAGTGAGAGGCCAATGGTTCACCAAGGACCCATTGGTGTCAACCAAAAAAAAGGGGGCTATGTTGACCAAAGTCAACTCTAGCCCAAAGGTGGTCAAAGTGCCCTAGTTAAGGGTCAAATGACCTCCAAGGGCCAACTCAACGTCGTCTTGACATATACAGCATGGCATTGAGTGAGCTGAGCTCACTCAACGCCATAGAGTGAATGGCGTTGAGTGAGTTGACCTCACTCAACGCCATAGAGTGAATGACGTTGAGTGAGGTGAGCTCACTCAACGCCATAGAGTGAATGGCATTGAGTGTGCTGAGCTCACTCAATTCCGTAGAGTGAATGGCGTTGAGTGAGCTTAGCTCACTAAATACAATAGAGTGAATATCGTTAAGTGCGCTCAGCTCACTCAACGCCGACGTGCCATATACGGTATGGCATTGAGTGAGCTGAGCTCACTCAATGCCATAGAGTGAATGGCGTGGAGTGAGCTCAGCTTACTCAACATCGTCGTGCCATATAAGGTATGGCGTTGAGTGAGCTGAGCTCACATAATGCCATAGAGTGAATGGAGTTGAGTGAGCTCAGCTCACTCAACGCCGTCTTGCCGTATACGGTATGGCGTTGAGTGAGCTGAGCTCACTCAACGCCATAGTGTGAATGGCATTGAGGGATCTCAGCTCACTCAACGCCGCCTTAACATAAATTGTATGGCATTGAGTGAGCTGAGCTCACTCAACGCCAAAGACTAAAAAGAGTTGAGTGAGCTCAGCTCACTCGACGCCGTCTTCCATTGTTTGTATGGCATTGAGTGAGCTCATTAGACTAAATAACGTCGATTGATCTCAGCTCACTCAATTCCGTATGGCCATAAACTTAATGGCGTCGAGTGAGCTGAGCTCACTCGATGTGATTGTACTTAAAAAAATTCTTGCGAATTTCAGCCTGTTTGCTGGTTCGACTGACACGCCCATGACACCAATTGACACGCCCGTGTCAGCACTATTCCCTATTAATGAAGAGAGAGAAAGTAAGGAGTTTATGCAATGCATGGCCTGGGAGGCCAAGGGCCCACTCTCTTGCTAGAATCACCTCCCCCGGCCTTGGCAGCAACTAAGAGAGAGAAAGGAAAGACTTTGGGACTCATCTTTCCCCTCCCCAACAACCCTCATTCAATTCACTAAGACAAAGGGGCTTCAGCCAGCTGGTATTTGACTGGTTTGAGCCATGCTTATCATGCTTTCACCCCCCTACCTACCATTGCTGCCAACTTTGACTAGAATGGCCAAGCTCCTACAGCCACCTAACAACCCTTCTCTTCATCTTCAAAAGCTGAGCTGAACTCCAAGGATTCAATTCCATACTTTTCTAGAAGGAGCCAAGGAGTTTCACTGTGATGTTGCAGAAATCCGACCACCACCACCACCACCAATGGCTTCCCGGCGATCGACACGTCTCCAGGCCGCAAGCAAGGTCCTCCCATCCTCTTCTTCTATGGTTAGATCTTAGGAATCTTTAGAGATAAGAATTAAGCTCAAACGAGCTGATCCAAGTGAAAAAAATGGAGAATTCCAAAAAAATCATGGTGGCGGGGTCGCTGGAAACAACCACCTCCGGCGGCCAAACCTCCGCCGAGCGTTAGCCACCACCTCAACGGAGGTGGTGGTGGCGGTGGCTGGCCGGGGAAGTGGCCGGATGGCCGGTGGTGGCTCACGCAAAGCTACAGGTTATGTATTTTATAATTGCTGTTCGGGTAGATGAGGAAGATGAACAGTGTTCATTTTAATTTTATTATATTAATTATTGTATAGTTTAGTGAATTTAATATCCTATACTGTACATAATTTTTAGAATAAAAAACTAAGGCCCTTAGGGGCTAAACCTAAGAAAGTGGTCAACATGAAAGTTGTAGCCAGTAAAGTCTAGGTTAATTTAAAATTTGTTTGAACCTATTTGGGTAAGTGGTTTGACCACAGCACCCATTTTGGTGGGGCCTATACCTAGGGCTAACCTGAGGTTCAAATGGGTGCCCACCCTTCATCCCTTGTCCAAATGGAGTCAAATTTGGAGAGGGGACCAATCCTAACCATATCTAGGGTCTGACCAAAAAAGGGAATTTTTGGAGACACTTTGCCAAAAGTTTTTATTTTTATTTAATAATGCTAGGGTAATTAAATTAAGTGGTCAAATGATCTCCAAACCCTCCCAAATTATGGTGAGTGGTCCCTGGCAATAGTACCTAGCTCTACACAAAATTTCAACTTGTTTGGATGAGTTTTGGTTAGGAAATCACCAAACCCCAGTTAGGCCTTAAAGAGGTGCTTTTGAATAAAGGTGCACTTTGGATTTTGAGTGGTCATCTCACCTCAATAGAGGCTGGGGTTTTGGTCACTGACTTTGTATGGCCAATGTCACCTTCTTAAGGAGAATGGTGTAATTTACGGTTGGTTTACCCTAGGGTTCAAACTCAAACCCTAAGGAAGGGTCCTTGGGTGTTGTGAAGGGCATAGGGGAAATGCCCTTGTGTGACCTTGTAACTCAGTGGAGTTGAAGGTAGTAAAACCTAAGTCCTCTGGTAGGAATCTTAGAGGATTTGGAGGTAGGTAGATACCTCAAAACCATAATCCTAGTTGCTGTGACCAACGCACAACATGGGAGAAATGTGCAACCCTCTGTCCCTGAGATGGCCCCAACATCGTGCGGTATGTTGGAGTAAAGGGCATTTGGAGGTCCATTAGGGCAGCAGATGAGCATGATTATAGTGCAGGGAGCGCACTCAGTTGACGAATACTTGTAGACATTCCTTTTGATAAGGCGCTACCCAGGCTTTGAATGGTAAAGCATGCAATTTATAGTTGATAGATTTTATAATGGTCTGCGCATCGAGTTGCGTATCCTACTGCTAGGACCAAAACTATTGGGATTCCAAGATTTGGTGGAGTCGGCCAGAGCTTTGGGATTGGAGTTGCGGAAAACTCACCAAATACCAGTGAATAGGGTACCAAACCCTGCAGATCCTATAAAGACTACCTACCGCAAAACGGTAAGAAAAGAGGCTAGATCATCTACTAGCCAAACCACTTACAATTGTCATTCTTGTGGTAAGAAAGCGCACTTTGCCAGAGATTGTTGGGAGGGTGCTCAGAAGACAACAAAATCTATGGCAGGAGTAGTTGAATACTCTAGTGTAAAGGAGTCGGTGTTCAAAATGCCAACCTCAAAATCTGGGTACCGTAGGTGTTACAAGAAGGCTAGGAGGTCTGGCCTAGTCCCTTCCTCTAGCAGATCCGGAGCGACTACATCTCAAACCCCGGATGCATGCTTTGTCTATGGAAAGCCGGGACACTATGCTCGGGATTGTCGAAGTGGACGTCCAATGTCCGAAAAGAAGCCGGAGGAAATATCTTAGGAGAAGGGCAAGGCGGTGGCGTCCACCACATCGCTGTTTACTCCGGCCCAACTGGGAGTGGACATCCTTGGCCAGCAGGAGGCCATGTGGCCGACCATCGGGATGTCAGGTATGGTTTTTCTTGTAAGCAAACTAGTTTCTTATACCGGATAACTTATGCGTGTTAACTTAGAACTGGAAGTTCTAGGCTTTGTTTTGGAATCTTGGTAATCCGGAGGGAGCATAGTTTCGATACGGGAACTTCGCACTCCTGTTATCCGAAGAATCTATATCAAGCATCAGAGTTTTCCTTTCGATGGTAAAGGAACAATTCAGATGGTTATTGCCTAGTAGTCGTTCAATACGCGCGGAGATACAGTGTGTGCGGTAAGAGTCTTATTGAAAGTCAAGGGTTCGACTTGCTAGCGTCGCTGTTGACGCTAGTAGAGTTCGACGTCATCTTTGGTATGGACTGACTTTTGGAGATGAAGGATTTTATCATTTGCAACCGTAAAGAGACCTAGCTGGGTGTTGGGCAGGAGATAACATTTGCGTAACTAAAGGGATCGAGCAGGACAGTGACGTTTGCCCTCTCGGTGGTCAAGGAAGTTTATGCTGGCGCAGAGCTGTTCTTCACATTTGTGGAGGTTGTAAGCCTAAGTCCACTCTGGGTAGTATCCCAGTGGTTTGTGAGTATCCCGACATGTTCCAAGATAATCTTCCCGGAGCCCCACCGCAGCGAGAGATCAACTTGACGATCGAGCTAGTGTCAGGTGTTAAGCCTGTGTCATGCTCACCTTATAGTTTGGCGCCTAAGGAGATGGCGGAGTTAAAGGTTCAACTAGAAGAGTTTATGGAGCAAGAGTATGTGCGTCCAAGCTCATTGCCTTGGAGCGCTCTAGTCCTTTTTACAAAGAAGAAGGACGAGAGATTGCAACTTTGTATCTGTTGTAGAGAGCTGTATAAGTTTGCAGAAAAAGGACAAGTACTGGATCCCAATGATTGATGATCTTTTGATCAGTTATTCGGGTCTTCGTTGGACTCAATAGTGGATCGTAAGTCCGGTTACCCTCAACTGAGAATAAGGGTAAGTGATATCGCAAAGAGGGAGTTAAGCATGAGGAATGGGCAATCCGAGACTACGATCGTGCCATCTTGGCAGTCAAATGCGTCATCAGTATTCATAGACCGGATGAACGGATCGTTCATGGAGTACCTAGTCCATTTTTTTGATTGTCTTCATCAACGACGCATTGGTGTCCTTGTAGTGCGAAGAATATCACTTCTGAATACCTACTTTTGGTTTTGGCGATGCGAAGGAGGAACCATTTACACACCAAGTTCTCCAAACGCGAGTCTTGGGTTATTGTCGGTAGCACTCCTCAGTCCTATAGTTGGAAGAGTGGGAGTTCGTGGATCCAGCGTTGTTAGTCATGATACGAGGGTGACCAATGTTGTCTTGGTAGCGGAAGTCCAGAGTTTTATAGGGTGGCCGGCTACTACAGGCGCTTTGTAGTGGACTTCTCGCGGATAGAGTAACAGCTCACAACGTTGTCATGGAAAAACTTAAACGTTTGTTTAGATGCGTGAGTGCGCCCAAGCTTTGAAGGGTTAAAGAGTTGGTTAACCACGATGCCAGTGCTAAGTTCGATGGAACCAAAGGCTTTGAGATCTATAGCACTGCCTTGAGCAGTGGATTGGGCTGCGTGCTGCTGCAGCATAGTGATGTTATGACTTATGGCTCGCGCTAACTGTAAGAGCTTGAGAGGAATTGTCCGGTTCCCTGTCTGGAGTTAGCGGTCGTGTGTTTTGCGCAAAAACTGTGGAGGAATTATTTGTACGGCATAAAAGTCGATGTTTATACCGATCATAGGAGCCTGATATATCGATTGGATTAAAAGGATCTGAACTTGAGGCAGCGAAAATGGACAGAGTTCCTAGGGACTATACGTTCGAAATTTATTTTGTGCCTGGGGTAAGGCAATGCAGTTGCAGATGCGTTGAGACGCAGGGCTCCCACCCAAGCCAACTGGTTGTCGGTTCATGTTGAGAGATTGACCCGGGAGTTGGAGACGTTAACCATCTCTTGTGTTGACAAGCAAACTAGCGTCGAAGCATTATTGAACTGGATGGAAGTTCAATATGACCTGGCTAATCGGATTTGGCAGACTACGGAATTGGAAAGCAGCATGGAGGAAATCATGGATGCGGCTTCGATGGGTCAAATCCCAAATCGACGGTTGAAGGTGGACTGCCAAGAAAGGACAATCGTTTATGAGGCCCAAGCGTGGGCAAGTTATGGGTGGAGTTGCAGTACGATATACCAAGTACTCAATGCACTTAGGAAGAACGAATTTGTGCCGATATCTGAAGAAGTTGTTATGGTGGCCAGGACACAAGAAGGTTGTGGCACTGTATGTGGAATAATGCCAGACTTGCACCTTAGTGAAGGCAGAGTGCCAAAAGCCGGGGGTTTCTTGAAATCCTTGCCTATTTCGGAGTTGAAGTTCGACTAGACTTTGTTCATGGCTTGCCAAGGTCACAGTAGGGAAACGACGTTTTTTTGGGTGATCATTGTTTGGTTAACAAAAGTGTCGCACTTCATTCCGCATAGGAAGGATGATCCGGTGGAGTAACTTGCAAAGATGTTTTTGGATAACATAGTTAGACTGCACGGTGTGCCCCGCAACATCATGAGCGATCGAGATGGGCATTTTACGTCCAATGATTGGAGGTGGGTGCAGTAAATGCTGGGGACTAAGTTGTAGTTTAGTACAGTCTTACATCCGTAGACGGATGGGCAGACCGAGAGGGTCAACAAGACGTTGGAGGACATGCTTTGCATGTGCGTTCTGGACTTCCGGAAGCAGTGGGAAGGCCATCTGTTTTTGGTGGAGTTTACGTATAACAATAGCTACCAAGCGAGTATACAAATAGCGCCCTTCGAGGCCCTATATGGTAGAAAGTGTCGCACGCCGTTGTCGTGGCTAGAAACAGGTGAGGCAAGGTTGTACCAAAAGCAGGAGGTGGAGAGTGCCACTTCGTTGGTACGAACCATTCGAGAGCGATTGCTGATCGCTCATAATAGACAAGCTAAATACTTTAATGTCGTGCATTAGAGTGTGGAGTTCGTAGTTGGCATATTGGGAACTATAACCATTCAAGAATGTCTTACGGGAGTGACGCTTGAAGAAGCTGAGCCCGAGATACATTGGACCATTTGAGATTCTGGAGGGGATCGGTGAAGCGGCTTATCGCCAAAGTCTATCAGTGGATTTGAGTAGTCGACTCGATGTATTCCACATAGCAGGGAGGCGGAAGGCATTGCAGGAGCCTTCGAACTTGATCACGGGTAATCAAGTACCGGTGGACAAAGGGTTGACGACAAGAGTCAAGACCGTTCGTATTGAATACTTTGAGATTAAGCGACTCCGTAGCAAGGAGATCAGGATGGTTAAGGTCCGTTGGGGTAATTGCGGTCGTGTGGAGCTCTCTTGGGAACAAGAGCAAACCATGCTGGAGGAGTACACAGATTTATTCCGCTCAGGTACCGCTTAAAGTATTCTGTTTTTTTTCCTTTAGTAATTTCGTGGGCGAAATTCTTTTATGAGGGAGAGAGTGGTAACACTCCGAAACTCAAAAAGGGGACGGGTGAAATTTTTGAGCCAAGTCCGGGACTTGGAACAGGTGACACGGCCTGGGATACGAGCGTGTCCCAGGCCGTGTAAGGGGCGTGCTCGGCCACGGGTCACGTGGTCGATGTTTTGGCGGTCGATGGTAGTCGAGTCAGTGGAAACGCCTAGGACACGAGCGTGTCCTAGGGCGTGTCGCGCTCGGGAGTTTTCCAGTTTGCGCACACGGGCCGTGACACAGGCCCCGAAACGGGCGTTCACATATGATATGGGCGTGTCAAAGGCCGTATCATAGGCCGTGTCCATCTCGAGAGAATTCTGGAATATTGACACGGGTCATGACATAGTCCCCGACACAAGCATGTCACATCTGACACGGGAGTGTCAGAGGCCATGTCATATGCCATGTTCTGGTCGGGATTTCGGAGTGATGGGGAATGAGTAACACTGTAATGCACACGGTCGTGTTGCAACTCGTGTTCGGCCCAGGATTTCTAATTTGAGGCTGAATCGTGGCCATCCATTTCCTTAGTTTGGGATCCAACAGCTGGGGGCTATTTCTGAGGAGATATACTCGGGAATGGGGCTTGAAAACCCTCATTTGTTTTGAGTTTCCTCTTTCTAAAAGATAGAGAGAAGGGAGAGCAAGGAGGAAGAGGAAGAGCTAGATCCGGTCACCAGCGGAGCTTCGGAGCTTCAAATCGCGAGCCGAGGAAAGATCCGCGAAGGCGAAGCTGATACGGTGCTTTCCATTTGACTGGATTGTCATGGCGCCGAGGAGAAGTGCTAGGGTAATGATTCTCATCTTCTTCCTTTGCATGGGAAAACCCTTCTCCCGCGAGTGTGCGGCGAGTTTGCAGTATTCCTTGGGGTAGATATGTAAAGTCCCCCTTATTAGAGTCTGGAATCGTAGTACGGACATAAGCATGATGAATGAAGCCTACCCAAACATGTTGGTCTGGATCGGTGATGATTTGTTATGCATTGTTAGCCGGAGAATACTCCGAGCATTTTGATTGTTTTTGGGTTTCTATGCGTTAGAATGCATCAGGTAATCTTGGGGATTAACCCCAAGGTGCACCCGAAAACCTGGACGGAAATGCATTTCCGTCATATTGGTGGCTTGGGAGCCAACTGGGAATATAGTGGGGCTATGTATTGTGTTTGATCGATAGTTAGGACTGGGGAATCTTAGCCTGCGTCAAAGGCAAAATGGCAATGACGGGGTGAGCAACGGGCTGGTGGAACCCTACCCGCTCCATCTGCTCAGGTAAAGTGACCTAAAGTTTTACTTGGGACTTGCCGAGGTTTGGAGAACGAGTCTAGGCTACGGCTGAAAGGACTAAATGCTTATGAGGTTGCCGCCCCATGGGGGTGGTGGTGGACTCAAGGACCAGACAGGGTTCGGACTGGCTTCGCCGAGTAAGTTCCCTGAGAGCACGAGGTGTACAGCCTTGTGCGCGTGCACCTGTGATGTGATGTTTCTTTGCTATATTGCTTGTTTTGCTAACAAGTGTAGGGAAGGAGCTTTGCCGCCCCGGTCTGGGGGCAGAATCGTTATAATTTGGTCAGCTTTAGCTTACCGTTGCTCTTGTTTACCACAGTGCGGTGGATTATTTCTTGCAGGTGCTGCGGAGCCGAGCGGCAAATAGCGGGCTAAAGCCCAAGTTGCTGAGCCGGCCCTCGAAGGCCTAATTTTGAGTGTTTTCTTGTTTTCTCATGTATGACCGGCCTGCATGCTGAGGTTTGGAAGACACTTTATTGAGCAAACTATTGTAAGGCCATAAGGCCAATATTTGTGTATTATACATTCCTATGGGTTTGAGTAGTGGACATTCATGCTTGGCTGGGTTCTTTTACCAGTGCAACTTAATAATTTACTCCCGCTAGATGCTCTGTGTAGGACGTTGTGATTGGTTGATTGGTTTTAATGAGTAACCAACCGGTCTGTCCGTAGTATATGGCATCGGTCCCCGGCCGGACCTACTGCTATATGCTATGTGACGGATATGGGTGTTACAAGTTCAAAATAACAATAGATCTAGATGAGTACAAAAATGTGATCTCCGTATCGCCGGAGTTCTAAGGCGATGAGTAGAAATGATCTTTTGATTTATATACCGATCCATTCCATGGACCGGTTAACTCTCTCCTTTTCCCTCCAGGAAAAGTCTTTGAGCTGGAACTTCACATGCTCAAAAGGAAGGGTCTTAGATCCCCACTAGATCCTCTAATCTAAACGTCCTTATCCCCAGGATGATTTCCCAGGGAATCTTACCCGGATTCCGATGAACCTTACCGGTCAATTTTACTCACCATAAAATTTAGAAAAAGGAAATATTTCAAGAACAAAGGATGTAAATAATCTAAAAGTTGAAGTTCTCCCTCTTGATGACTTCTCCATAGAGCGATCCGCGCTCGATGCTTAAGATCTTCGTTTGCTAGCAATCTGTCGGCACTTTATATTCGATGTAGATTTTGGATCGTCGGAGTTCTTCGTTCACGAACGGGAGGGGAGACTTTCTTCTTCTTTGACAGAGACCTTTGGAACGGAGCACAAGAAGGCCGCTAAACCCTATAATTCACATACTCTGGTTGCTCTTCAGTCCTTAGAAAATAGGGCACAGAAACCATGACGGCCTTTTATACGTCTTCTTGAAAATAGGCTATCGCCGGCAGTACGACTAGCGCCCGGCGGTAGGTTCGTGCGCTTGTTGTACCAGCTGTCATCCAAATCTGGAATAATAATTAAAATGAATATTATCCTTTTCATCATTTCTAGTACCGCACGGTTACAACTACCGCCGCGCGGTAATATAGAACACGACGATTAGGAAACAGTGCGGCGATATTTGTTAAGCAGCTAGCGTGGTGCAGTACCTGCTATCGCCAAATGGTAGGTCGTTTCTCGAGAAATTCTGCTTGACGTTCATCGAGAGAAATTCATCAAGCGACTAGCATGGTGCGCTAACTGCTATCGCCTGGCGGTAGGTTCCCAAGAGCCAGGTCGATATAATTCCTTGGGCTAGCGTGTGCGGTAGGACTAGAGCGGCACGACAATTTCCCGAGAACTCTTTCCAATTTATTCATAGCTACCGCTTGGCAGTAACATCTACCGCTCGGCATTAGTGTCCATAGGAATCTTTTTCTTCTTCGCTTGTACCTATCAACCTGCACACTCTATCAACAGAAGACATGATCAAATACAACCTTGGAGTTGATATTCTCAAATATAGGGAATGTGAAACATTAGTTCTAACAGACTCCCCCTTTTGATAATATCAACTTCCGTTCATGAGAAATAACAATGAGATAAAGTTCATATAAAGAATAAGTGTTATAGGCTATCATCAGTTTGCAAGTTCTCTATGTAGCTCCCCTATGCACATGCTCCCCCTGTCAACGTGTTCAACATGCTCCCCCTATCTATGTGCACACATTGTTAACATGCTCCCCTATATGTGACCTCTCCTAACCCGTGACTCATACTCATGACCTCTCCCCCTTTGATAATATCAAAAGGGAGGGCAAGACAACCTGGACATGTAGGATAAAAAATAGTATATATGATGAGCATTTAAACAAATAGCATATAGTGCACACACAAAGTAAAGGTAGAAATGATAATCATAGAGGTGACTCAAAACGGAATACATATTAGAGAATTGTAAGCAAATGGGTCACAAAATTTAGGAAGGTACACAGACAGAGAAAATCAATTTTCAGAGTTCAAATGAATTGGACAACACATACTAAACTAAGCACACAACAAGTACGTCTACAATGTTATAAGAGAAAGGAAGTAATCAAGTGAGACAAACATTGAAAACGTCATCAGTGTAAATCGTGTACTAGTACGTAAAAGGAGATAGTGTAGTTGCCGTCCAATTCTTATATGCGGAAGTCTTAGACAAGGCAATGACATGTTGACGTGTAGCGTCAAAAACGATATAACAACAAGGGAAAATAGCATATTGTCCATGTGAATCTCGATCGTCTAGGAACCTAACACAAGAGAAATAATGTGAATAATCACCTCACATGTCATTTGATGTCATACCTAGGCAAAAACTAGGGGACACAAGCTAAAGATAGAGTCGATGAACATGATCGAAGTGACTCTTTGACCAAGGTGCTCATTCTCACAATGCTCATGAAGGTTTATCAGGAGGAATGAGTAGTGCTTGGGGGGACCGTGACAAGAGATGTGATAGCGTCCATAGTTTTATATTATTAGCATAATCTATCACTTTAATCATTTTTAGAAGGTTCACGGAGCCCCGAGTCAATCGAAATCTATCCACCTAGATAGATAAACTTTAACTTGTATACAAACGACTTTTGCACTAGATTTTTGGCCCAAAGTTTCACACCTAGTATAATCACAAGTGTATCGTGACATTGAATTTTCAATATATTTCTAGCGTGTTAGAATATAATGTCACGATTTATAGCATGTACGCATAACATTTTTCGTCTTGAGTGCACCGGCTAGGGATGTGTGTATCAAGTGAATTCATTCCCCTAACTAAGACCTCACACATACCTAGAGGCATAAACAACAGACACGACTCCGTCTTGTCGCACTTAATAGCTACGCACTTATAGATTCAGCCCACTATGACCGGAGGACAATGTTTGCATAGATTAAGAGTTTGAACTCAAACATTGTACATACGCGCTATGGTCTAAGTCGCAGTCATGTGAGCCCGAAGTAATGAACGATCCACAATTTTTTTTTTTTTTAGATTTTCTATTTTTTGTTGTTTTTTGTTTTTTTTAAATAAAACAAACGTTACAAAGAAAGCAAATGCATGTTTTTTTTGTGCTTTTTAAAAAAAACTCAAAGGAGCAGACTCAAAAGCAAATATGCGCGAAAAAAAACCGCAAATAAAAGAGGCAAACACAACCAACGATGACTAGGATGAGAGATACAGAACATCAAGCTCGAGGTGAAGTAATGAGAAACATACATCTGGGAGTGGCTAGGTAAAAATGTCAGATAGTTGGTCGTCAATGCCGATAAAGCTTACACTCACGTTCTCCTTTTTATATGATCGCGAATGAAGTGGTGACGCATGTTAATATGTTTTGATCTAGAATGGTGCACTGGATTATATGTCAAGTCTTTGGCACTCTATTTGTCGCACCTAAGTGTAATATACCTACAAGATAAGCCAAAGTATTCTAATGTTTGATACATCCATAGTGCTTGAGCTCAACAGCTTCCTAAGGCGATATACCCAGCTTCAGCGGTGGATAATGCAACCGAGTTTTTATTTGCGGCTTAACCAGGAGACTATTGTCGGGCCTATGAAATGGCATGTACAGCTTATGCTCTTGCAATCAAGTGAACATCCAGCATAGAATGAGTCTGAGTACCGTTGAAGTTTGAAATCGGTGGTATGTGGGTATTAGAGTCCAAGGTTCTTTGTTCCTATAAGGTACCTAAAAATATGATTTACCGCTTTCAAATGAGACTCTCTAGGGTCGGATTGGTACCTAGCACACATACCTACGGCAAACGTGATATCTGGCCTAGAGGCACTCAAATATAATAATGATCCTATCATACCTCTAAACATAGTCTGATCGACGGAAATGGCACTTTCATCTTTTCCTAATTTAAGAGAGGCACTCATAGGAGTTTTTACTTGTTTCAGATTCTCATACTCAAAACGCACAAGCATATCTTTAATATATTTTGATTGACTTATAAAAATCCCGTCTTTGAGTTGAGAAATGTAAAATCCTAGGAAATAGATAAGTTCTCCTAGTAGGCTCATTTCGAAATCAGATTTCATTAGAGTGACAATTTCTTCACACATCTTTTTATTTGTTTCCCAAAAATGATATCATCCACAGATTTATAGTATAATTAGATCTGAATTCTTTGTCTTTGCAAATAAGGTTTTGTTCGCACTACCCATCCTAAAGCCACGATCTAAGAGAAAAGTACTGAGCCTATCGTACAAAGCACGGGGTGCCTGCTTCAATCTATATAGGGCCTTCACCAACTTATATACGTGGTTTGGGTAGACAGCATTCATGAAACCGAGTGGTTGCTCGACATATAACTCTTCCTTAACATATCCGTATAGGAAGGCACTCTTAATGTACATTTGGTATAATCTAATTTGCTTATAACTAGCGAACGCTAAAAACATATTAATTGACTCATGACGAGCAACTAGGGTAAATGACTCTTCAAAATCTATACCCTCTATCTGAGAATACCCTTGAGTCACCAATCTAGCTTTGTTTCTTATTATCCTAGACTCAACATCAAGTTTATTTTTGAAAACCCATTTTAAGCATATGACTGGATGGTTATCTGGACGTTCCACTAACACCCATACCTTACTTCGCTCGAATTGGCTCAGCTCCTCATTCATCGCCAAAAACCATGATTCATCTTTTAAGTCTTCTGAAAAGTTCTTGGTTTCAATATTAGATAGAAAACATAAGTTTGAGAATGACTCCTGAAGTGCGGACCGAGTTCTAACTCCATGAGATGGCTCTCCTATGACTAAATCACGAGAATGTTTCTTTGAAAAAATAAAGTTACTAGGAGGCCTATATCCTTGTTCAAGACTTTGAGTTTCACTCTCCACAATTCTCTCCTCACCTTCATTCCCTATCGGTACACTCTCTTCAACCTCCTCTTCATTCGCCTGAGGCTCGTTAGTTGGGGAATTTTCATCGAAATGCACATGAGCCGATTCTTTAACCATGAAGGTCCTCTTATTGTAGATCCTATAGGCCCGACTCGTACTTGAGTATCCTAAGAAGATACCTAGATAAGATTTTTCATCAAATTTTACAAGACGATCCTTAGTGTTTAGAATGTAGCATGGGCAACCAAAGACCCTAAAGTACGATACATAGGGTTTCTTTTCGAAATACAGCTCGTATGGAGTTCGCTTTAAAAGAGGGCGAAGCACGACTTGGTTCATCACGTAGCTTGTCATGTTAACCTCTTCAGCCAAGAGATATCATGGAAAGCTAAACTCGGCGAGCATTGTGCGGGCTAATTCTTGAAGAGTGCGGTTCTTTCTTTCTACAACCCCGTTCTGTTGTGGAGTGCGAAGGGCAGAGAATTCGTGCTTAATTCCTGAGGATTCACACAGGTTTGAGAAGTCCTCATTCTCAAACTCTCCTCCATGGTCTTATCTAATACATTTTATCTTTAGCTCCTTCTCATTTTGAAGTCGCGTGCAGAGATTGGAGAATTTGCTAAAGATGTCAGATTTATTTACTACAAAGATTGTCCAGCAATAACGTGAGTAATCATCTATGATAACGAAAGTGATTCATTTTCCACCTAGACTACACGTACTTAGAGGTCCAAATAAGTCCATGTGAATAAGTTCGAGTGGTCTTGATGTGGAAACTTCAGTTTTGCTTTTGAAAGAGGTTTTGACAAATATGCCTTTTTGACAGGAGCACATAAGACATTTAAACTACCGCTTAAGTTGGGAGGTCCCCGAACAATTTTCTTTTTCGATAGTTTTAGAATAAGCTTGCTACTAGTATGTCCTAATCTCCCATGCCAAAGATCTAATTCCTCATTCTTAGTAACAAGGCAATTCAAATTAGATACAGAAATATCATTAAAACTAATAGTGTACACATTATGATTTCTGTGAGCTACAAGTAATACACTAGAAGTTTTGGCCTCAATAATTTTTCAAGTGTTTGTAGATGACTCAAATATGACATTTACACCTTTATCACACAATTGGCTAAGAGAGATAAGATTATGCTTAAGTCCATCTACAAACAGAACATTAGAAATAGAAAATGCCATGTTACCTATAGTGTCGCTTCCAAGTATCCGTCCTTTGCTGTTGTCCCCAAAAGTCACCATGCCGCCCTTCCTCTTCTCGAGGCTAAGGAACTTGTCTTTATCTCCTGTCATGTGCTTGGAGCATCAAGAGTCCAAGTACCACACGTTCTTTGTGTCCTTAGCCTGCCAACAGACCTAAAAAGAAGATGAGGGTAAAATTCTGGTTACCCATGTTGTCCCACCCATATGATAGGTAGAAGACTTTGGTAGCCAGACTTGCATATTTTTCTTGGCACCTTTCCTCAAACACGAGCCAGATGTGTGACCAAACTTATGACAGTTTGCACACAAAGTGTAAGCAGTGGATACTGTTTTTATCGAGTTGCTTGAGCTCTTGCTTGAGGATGGGGATAGCACACCAGAATTCTTAACCTTATCTTTAGATTTATTAAAGTTGGATTTAGGATTGAAATGATAGTGATTTTCGCTTGGTGGTGATGTTAAACTCACATATCCTAGTCCAAACTTCCCAGATCCATGACATTGTGCACCCAATAGCATATTTAAAGACTTTTGGCCAATTCCAAACTTTTGGATGGCACAGTTAAGATCATGGATCCTCGGCTTTAGGGTGGTGTTTCCAGTCACGAGCACCACACACTGATTGGCAAATTGTTTCTTTCCTTCCTCTACCTTGGCAAGTGACAAGTGAGGTCTCTTCTCCAAGACATTCTTTTCATTTTTGAGACTACTCGTTCTCACCGATTACTTAGAGAGACATGCCTTTTGTTCTTCGATCGTTGTCATCAAGTGAGAACATTCTTGACATTCGATCTTCTCTTTGCCAATTCTAATTACTTCACTTTTCAATCTTTCTAAGTCCTTTTTTATTTTCTTATTCTCGGCTCTCAAGGGCTTTTTCTCAGAAATAACTCTTTCTAATTTATCAACTAAATTTTCATAGATTTCAAGAAGTTCAATATAAGTAGGTGGAGTTACCTCAGTGTCCCTCTGGACACTGGACTCATTGCAAGATTCTTCTAAATTCTTTCCCATGAGGCATAGATTTGCCTCTTCTTCACTGCCAGAGTCTGTGGTGCTTGACTTGTCAGATCCATCCTCATCCCAGGTGAGGATCTTTAGCACCTTCTTCTTCCCTTTATGCCAGCTTTGCTTTTCTTTTTCCTCCTTCTAAAGTCTTGGACACTCTCTCTTTAGGTGCCCAGTCTTGTGGCAGTGATAGCACTCTAGCTCGGACTTTTCATCATTGCTTTCCATCTCTTTTGATGGCTTGTCCCACCTTCTTCCTTCTCCAACTCCTCTCTTCATGAATTTCTTGAATTATCCCTGCTTCTTGGGATTCTTCATGAATTTTTTGAACTCCTGAACGTAGAGGCTGTCCTCCTCATCTTCCTCAGAATCTTCAACAGCTTTTCTCTCCTTTGCGGCCTTCAGCTCCAGTCCCTTCTTGTTTACTTCCCTGGGATATTCCTCTACTTGAATCTTCAATTCAAATTCATGTGCCTTCAGATTACCGATGAGGCTCTCTATCTCCAAGGTGCTGATCACATAAGACTCAGCAATAGCTTTCACCTTTAGGTTGAAGCGAGGAGGCAAAGATCGCAGGATCTTCCTCACTAGGTCACCATTTGGAAAGTTCTTTCCGAGAGATCTTGAGACGTTGACGATCTTAGTAAATCGTATGTACATGCTGTCCACATCCTCGTCAATCTCCATCCGGAACTATTCATATTCAGATTTGAGAATAAAAAGCTTCGACTCCTTCGCCTGCGAAGTACCTTCGTGAGTAAGTTCAAGAAGACGCCATATATCATAAGCAGTCTCGTAGTTACTGATGGCGCCCGCCCCCCCCCCCCCCCGACGCTACCTGATGATGACCGGATTACCGAGGCGCTACAACATAAAGACTTTAGGCGCAATGATGATGCTAACGGAAGCCCGCGTTACAACCTCTGTCTGCGGCATGCTAGGCCCACTTGAAGATTAATTTCTTTAAATTATCATGTTTTAGTATTTTATTTACTTATTTGTGAATATAAAATTATTCCATACTTGGTTATTAATTTTATATTAATTTGAGGACATGTATTATTTTTATTTCCTGCATTTAAATATTTGGTGTGTATTTAACCGCCCGGATGGATGAGATTTCATCTCCATCTTGGACGGTTGGATGTGTTTTGTAACTCCTATATAAGGAGGCTATTATGATGAGTTAAAGCATTGAAGAAAGAAAAGAGAAACCCTATTCTCCCTCTTGAGAATTTCGGCCAAAGGGTTTCCCCTCTCCGCGGCCCCCTTGGTGTGAAGCCTCCCCCTTGCTACCTCCATCCCGTTTGGTGCGACTCCGGCGTGGCTTCCTCCGGTGCGACTCCAAGGAATTAGGTTGTAGCCCCATTCGGTGTGATGTCGGTGGTTCCGTGGAGAGAGTGATTCTCCCACTTATCTTGTGTGTTTGATCTTATTGGTTGGGTAATCCCTCACCTCTCTAGTGTTTTCTTCTTGTGAGATTTGTGGAGGTTGTATTCGAACCGTCTTTTCTGTGATTTTTAAATACATCGCTCGCAAGTTTGATTCGATTTCGTTGTTGTTGAATCTCTTGTATTCTGGATTGGAAGATCCATTGCGGGAGCAAACTAGGCCTAGCCTTGACTTGCTCTCCAAGTTTGGCACTCTTTGTGTTAACAAGGGATTTAATCTCAACTTGAACTCGATCGCCTTTTAAAGTTTTCGCTGCTCCTAAATAAAGCATTTGCTGTGTTGAAACGGCTCAAGTTGAAAGTTTAGATGCTTGTGTAGGTGCGGTGAGTTGTGTGCTTGTTGGAGAGGTAGGTCTTAAGGACGTTGTATCGAGTCCGGCTTACGACGAGTTGTGTGCTTGTTTGAGAGATAGGTCCTAAGGACGTGGTATCGAGTCCCGGATTTTTGGGAGCCAACCGACCCCTTTTTGTTCCATTTTGGTCGGAGCCCTCCTATTTATTTTCATGTTCTATGATGTTGGTTGTCCGTTAGCGTAAACAATCCCGTGTCACGACTATCACTTCATCAATTTGGTTTCAGAAGGAGGTTGTGTCAATTTTCTAATTGAACGTCATCACTTTAGTCTTGTCAGCGCGCACAAAAAAAAACACAAATTTTTTTTTTCTGGTCTGCCAATAGCGCTCCAAAATTTGCAATTTTCAGCGAAAAGTTAAAAACAAAATTTTTTAACGTTCCACTTTCTCGTCACATCGGGAAACTATAAAAATATTCTATTTTTCATGTAGGGTCAGCCCTAGAAAAATTCATCTTTCCAAATATTTTACACCTGCATGCACACTAGACTAGGAACAGAATACTCTACACCTACTACGTCTAGGATGGCTGCGAACGAGCATGGTGATCCCAACGCCGAGGCTATAGCAGGTCTACGTACCGAAATGATCGAGCTTAGGAACATTTTAGCACGGATCCTTCAAAATCAAGAAAGGCCACCCCCACCTCCCGTTAATGTTGGGCAGCCCTACCGACACCAACAAATCCTTGATTCAGATTTCGATAAGGATTCCCCTCGAGCACCCCATCGAGAACACCGCCACGAGAGAGGGTTTGATATCACGAGAGCCATTAAGATTAATGCCCCTACTTACGATGGCATGGGAGATCCCAAGATCTTCCTTAACTGGACAGTGGACATGGAGTGTTAATTCGAGTGGCACAACCTGACGGATCCCCAAAAGGTCCAAGTTGTCCGGATGAAGTTAACAGGTCGTGCAAAGACATTTTGGCTGAATGAGGAGCGGAGGTTAGGAACCGGACACGGTGCCCCCCTTATAGGTTGGCCGGTGATGAAGAACCTGTTGACCGACCAGTACATCCCCGCGTACCATCAGACGCAGATGTTCGATGAGCTTGCACCCTTCGGCAAGGCTCAATGTCGGTAGCTGAATATATGGGTGAATTTAAGGAACGTATGATGCGATGTGACCTTAGGGAGATCCCCGAAGTCACATTATCTAGATTTCGAAAGGGGCTTCACCTCGATATCCAAAGGAAGCTCTTGCGATATGGGCATACAGATTTGAACACGACTTTCAAAGCCGCCCTGGACATTGAAAAACACCTAGCCTCTAAAGCTCACTCCCGTTACACTCATGCGAAGAACAAGTCCACCACTGGGGGATCTTCTTCCACATATCCTGATAAGGGAAAGTTCAAATCCACTAAGTCAAAGTCAGTCGTGATCACCGCTAGGAACACCAAGAACACTGCGAGTGAGCGTATCCCTATTGGGAAGGATAACAAGGCTAACACCACTTGTTACTCTTACGACATCCAAGAACACTATGCCTACGAATGCCCAATAAAGACGAAATCCCCAGCCTTATTAGAGCCAGCTACCGACCCTGACGATTATGTATATGAGGCCGCAGAGGAGAGCGACCCAGAAGGAGTCCCTAGTGATTTGGAGGACGATCACTGCCTTATGGTGATGCGTTGTATTTTTACCACCCCTCGTCCCATAGACGACTAGAAGAGTACGAGTATATTCTCCTTGATCTTTAAGAGTGGCGAGAAGCTTTGCAAACTAGTTATTAATGGTGGTAGTTACGTGAACGCCGTTTCTGAGAACGCCGTTAAGCATATGTCCTTGACTGCCGAACTGCATCCGACCCCCTATCATGTTGCTTGGATCAGTAAGGTTACTATTAAAGTAACCCAACGATGCTTAGTCCCCATGTCATTCAAATCCTACACGGTTGAGGTTTGGTGCGACGTCCTGCCAATGGATGTTTGTCATGTGTTGTTAGGCCTCCCCTGGCTCTACGACCGTGACGTGACGCACTATGGTCGCGCCAACACATATGAGTTCAAATTCAACGGCAAGACCATCACCTTGAGACTGACTGTTCCAAAACATCCGGTAGTGTTGGCTAAGGATACCACCATCCCTGTAGAGAGGAAGGCGTTGAGCTTAGTTGATAGGAAAGAATTTCTAAAGGATTCCTACATTGAGGGTATGATGTACGCTCTCGTTCTCATTAGTGCAAAGACTGACAGTGGCGTGTTGGATGATTTACCTCGAGAGATACGTGTATTGTTGGATGAGTTTAGGGACGTTTACCCAGACGAGCTTCCTTCGTCGTTGCCACCTCTTAGATATATACAACATGTCATAGACCTTATCCCCGGACCGTCCCTACCCAACCAACCTCACTATAGGCTTAATCCCGCCGCCCACAAAGAGTTACAAACCCAGATAGAGGATTTACTGAGTAAGGGATTCATTAGGACGAGTATGGGCCCATGTGCTGTCCAACCCCTTCTTGCCCCTAAGAAGGATGATACTTGGCGCATGTGTGTTGATAGTCGGGCTCTCAACAAAATTACTATAAAATATAGGTTTCCAATCCCGCGACTAGATGACCTCTTGGATGTCCTTTCGGGTGAAACTATCTTCTCGAAGTTAGACTTACGGAGTGGTTACCACCAGATTAGGATCCGAGAGGGGGATGAGTGGAAGATAGCGTTAAAATCTAAGGACGGGTTGTATGTGTGGCTGGTGATGCCCTTTGGGTTATCCAATGCCCCCAGCACCTTCTCCTGGATGATGACGGACATCTTTAGGCCGTATATGGGGAAGTTTGTTGTAGTATATGTCGACGACATCCTAGTTTTTAGCACCTCCCCCGCAGAACACATCTCCCACATCAAAGTGATCCTCACAACCTAAAGGAAGGAAACCTTATTCCCAAACCTTAAGAAATGCACATTTTATTTTTCGGAGGTCGAATTCTTGGGTTACATAGTTGGTTCTGAAGGTATTCGTGTTGACCTAGGAAAGGTTCAAGTGATTAGAGACTGGCCCGAGCCCACTAGCCTTTGAGAGGTGCGTACTTTCCACAGATTAGCTACCTTCTATCGTCGTTTCATACACGATTTTAGTAGCATTATGGCGCCCATTACTGACTGCATGAAGAAGGGCGAATTCACATGGACAAAATCCGCCACGTTTGCATTCCGTCGTATTAAAGAGCATATGACTGAAGCACCGGTGTTGCGTCTCCCTGACTTCACCAAGGTCTTCGAGCTTACGTGTGATGCATCTGGCGTAGGAATTAGAGGTGTCTTGAGTCAAGAGGGTCACCCGATTATTTATTTTAGTGAGAAATTAGCGGGCGCTAAGTTAAATTATTCCAATTATGATAGGGAGTTTTATGCGATCGTTAGGTGTTTACATTATTGGAGGCACTATCTTCTATCTAAGGAGTTTGTCATCCTCTCCGATCATGAAGCGTTACGATTCATTAATGGTCAGCACAAAATAGGCCCGCGCCACGCTAAATGGGTATCCTTCTTGTAGGAATACACATTTAATCTTAAGCACCTGAAGGGGTCCGAAAATCGAGTCACCGACGCACTCAGTCGCCTCACCCTCTTGCTTTCCTCCATGCAAGTCCACGTGGTTGGGTTCGAGCGCATAAAGGATGAATACGCCACATGCCCTGATTTTCAAGAGCCATATTTATCTGCCCAGGATAGCTCTCCCACGACCATAACGGCCTTTGCACTTAGGGACGGTTATCTGTTCAAGCACGGGAAATTGTGTATCCCTCGCTCCTCTTTGCGACTCCACATCATTTGGGAGTTACATAGTGGTGGCTTGAGTGGATACTTTGGGAGAGACAAATTGATTACGCTCGTAGAGGAGAAATTCTATTGGCCTAAACTAAAGGTAATGGTTGGGAGGTGTTGGGTATTGTATCCACAATTACCTAGATTTTAAGAAGACTCCAGTCAAGCTAAGATGGATTCACAATGTATTTGACGATCTTCTATCAAGTTGTGCTTGCAGCTATTCCATGCTAAGTACACACCAATGTCAGGTTGCAGTGGGTCAATATACACGGGTCTGCGCAACGTAATCCCTCGTTGAGTAGATCAGTGTGTTGAATCACATGTACTCTCTCTATTGAAGTGTACTTATTTTCAAGTACAGGGTTAAAGTAGATCAAGAGCAGAAGAAGAAGCAATGATGGGTCAAAGACTAAGTCTTCAAAGGAAGGAAGAGAAAAATCGTCTAAGTCAAAATCGACGGGAATCACTAAGTCATTCCCGCCGACTTCGACGGGAATCGTTAGTGATTCCCGCCGATTCTTAAAGAATCAGTTAGCCTCTCCCCCCCCCCCCCCCCCGACTTCTTTCGGGTGATAGTTGATGGCCGCGGAACAAAGACCGACTGTGGTTGGTTCGAAATGGTCAGATTCTGCGGGCCGGTTAGAAGATCGAGTTTTCTAATGAGAGGAGGCAAGTGCACCTATCGCAAGTAGTACTAGGTATTCGGTAAAATACCGAGGTCGTATTATTCTCGGGGACGCGTTGATTATATCTACTCTTCCAGGAACACTATTATCTTACTATCAGTAAGGTGGGATTTTTTAGTCTAATTAAAACGGAAAGAAAGAGAGCTGAATTTTGCTAAGTTAGTTCGATGACGGGTTAACGCTCGGCATCAAATCGGATTAAGACTAAAACAATTCTTAACAATTATTAAACTTTGTTTTTAATTTAATAAAAGGCACTTGGCCGTGGGGGTTCCAAAAATATGAGCGCACTTATCTCTAGGAATATTGCTCACCTAAACATTAAGACTATTCGACCGATCGTTAGACCGACGAAGGATTCCTCTTAATGCCCGCTTTACGCTAAGAACCCCGCTATTGGGTGGGGAACCCAATCCGGCAGGACTACGCTTCTCCTCTTTCGAGGGGGCATACGCAGTTCTCTTTACCCAAGGGGGATCGGTCCATACGTGCAGCCTCTCGGCATCGCGTATGGATAACGGAAATAGAGCCCACACATCGATTATGTGGTCCTATGCGTCGTTAACCCGGGTTAACCTTAAGTACTTAAATTAAAATAAAAATAAAGTTTTTTAATTATTTCAAATCATTTTATATGTCCCAATGCTCTTCGATGCCGAAGGCTAATAGAGATTAGCCACTCATCGGTATGAGGGCGGCTTTATGTTTTTAGGTGAAGCGTGAGTGTTAAACTAAGCACTGAACGATTATAAGAGAAAACACAAAAAATAGGACAATTAGATAAATTGAAGGTTAATTGGTGCATGCACTCACGCACACTTCAAAACCATCAAGAAAATTAAATAAAACAAGCACTACTCAAATGAGTAGGCGGAAATAAATGCACACACGCACACACTCTTCTTAATTGAAGAAAGCGATAAATAAAGCGTCAAAATTATCTCCTACACGCACGCACTCTACATAATTGAGAAAGCGATAAAATTGCAAGTCCCGGCTCAAATGAGTGGGCGGGGGTAAATTTATCTCATACACGCACGCACTCTACTTGAAAGTAAAACACACACACGCACTCTACAGAAAAGTAAACACACACACACACAAAGTTTTCCTACTCAAGTGAGTAAGAAGAAAATGAAAGCAGTAAAAAGACAAGTCCCACTCAAACGAGTGGGCGGAAAATGAAAGCAGAGCGCCATTTAACTCTTAACGAGTAGGCGAAAATAAATGCATGCGCACACACTCTACAGAAATTAAAACAAAGCTGTAAATTCTAACTCGTACACGCACGCACCCTGACAAAAAATAAGAAAAGCGAATTGCTCAGAAAATTAAAACGACTGCATTTCTACCGCTAGAATGCGGTAGAAATACATAAAAAGTGAAAATAAAAATTAACCGGAGCGAGAAGTTTTGCAAATAAACGCAAAATGAAAGTTGGCGAAAAATTAGAACAACTGCATTTCTACCGCTAGAATGCGGTAGAAATGCATAAAAAGTGAAAATAAAAATTAAAAGGACTAAAAAGTTTTGAAATTAAAAAGCTAAAATGAAGTTGACGAAAAATTATAACAATGATTTTTTCATTATTAAGTTTTTATAAAAGCTCCTAAAAAGTGAAAATAAAACTAAAAAAAGACGAAAAGGTTTACAATCCTAAAGAGCCTAAGTTGAATAAAATCAAAATGAGCACTTTATAGTTGTTTTTATAAACCCTTAAGAATGAAAAATAAGGAAAAAAAGGAAAAGCTAAACCTAAACAAGTGCGGATTATGAAAATAAAATGGACATTACAACGGCTAGAAATGCCGATAAATCCTAAATCTAACTAAGTTATCAAAGCTATAAAAATGAAAACATAAAAAGAAACACAAAAAGATGAACGAAAAATTGCTTAAGTAGGCGCATTCAAATGGATTTTTCATACTAAGGAAGAGAGAAAATTTCAAATTTTATTAAAGCAAACACCCTAATACAAACTAAGAGAGAGAGAGGGGGGAGAAATTCTCCTTACATAAGCATGGAATCCAAATGGGCAGCACCTCCCCTAAGCAAAGTGGTCAAAAAAATGGACAAGAAAAGCTTCCTGGAAGCTCTTATTTATAGGCAAATTTTCGGGTTGGTCACGCCCGTGACTAGGGAGTGACAGGGGGGCGTGTCGATACTGTTCATGAGCTGATCGGGTGACTTGACTGGAAAGTTGACTTCGGCTGAAAACGTGGCGGTCACGCCCTAGGTCACGGGCGGGATAAATGTTAGTCACGGGCGTGACTGGGGCGTGTCGGGGAGGTCGATCTGGGCACGGTCCGGCCGCAAAGTCGCGCGCGTCACGTCGGGCCAGGTGGCGAAGTCACGCCCATGTCACACCTTGACACGGGCGTGTCTTGGGGCGTGTCGAGCTCGGTTTGATGATCGCCGATCGTCGAGGTGGCACCTGTGGTCTGTGATCGTCGAGGGCGTGACACGGGCGTGTCGGTTATGTGACACGGGCGTGTCAGTCAACATTTTGACTTTTTCTAGAATTTTTCTGAATTTTTCTTAAATAAAAATAAAGCTAAGTTAGAAATAATATTTACAAAAATAAGCAATTTATTGAATAAAACTTAATAAAAAAGACAAAAAATAAACAAAATTAACTTAAATAAAATACGAAAATATAGGTATATTTACAACTCATCAAACACCCCCATACTTAAGCTTTTGCTATTCTAGAGCAAAAGTTTGAGGTGAACTTATAAGGAATAATAAAAAACCCTAAGTTCTGCTACCGCTAAATTAATTATAAGAGAGATCAAATAAAAATATACGGGGTATAAGAGTTAAGTCCTAAAATTATTTAGATGATTTAAACAGGGCAAAAGTTTTGGCCAAAAGACTTCTTGATGTAATCAAATAGAAAGCAATAATTGTATTGGTTAGATTAACAGAAAATAGTTTGGAGTTATACGAACTTTAGCTTATAGGAGTGTTATCGGAAATAATGCAATTTACGAATTATGCTCTCAAAAAGATTTTTGAATTAATTCTAGAGTCATGAAATTGGCTAAGGGGGGTTGATGTTGGTTTATGAAGATGCTTGGATTTTGAGGCGAGGTTATTTTTTTCTCGAACCTCCATTTTTTTGATTTGGATGTTAAAGGAAAACAAAATCTTATTTTCCTTAACATAAAATTTTTTCTTTTCTTCATAAATAAAAATAACCCAATGTATATGTGTTGGAGTAATGAATTTTATCCTCTTACTCCGTAACGTATAATCTTTTAATTTATTGGGTGCCTATGTTTACGGAATGAAATCTTATTCCCATTGACATAAGATCTTTTTTTTCTTTTTGGGGAAATATTTTTATCATACCAAGTAGGTTATGATAGGTAAGGGGAGAAAAGAGAACTAGATTTTTAATTGAAAAATAATTGAGAGCAACCTTTATAAATTGTACGTTCCAATTTTTCAGAAAGCTAACAGCAAGCATAATTGAATTCTATAGTCGTTATTTTCTAACATGGTACACATGCTCCTATATATGAAAAATTAGAAGTAGTGCCTAAAGCGAGTTCCCTATTTTTAACAAAGTATAATAAATTCTTTAAAACTTAATCCCGGCTATTTAGATTTTCAATCTATAATTAACAAACGAATAGTGAACAAAGAATTGATCAAATTCGCATATAAATAAACTCAAAACTAAATTTTTGGATAACAAGAAACTTAAGAATGAGATGTTTGATTTATTTGTTTCATAACTTACATAAATTTTTTTTGTTGTTTTTTTGAAGTTATGCCCTTTTTTTTTGTATTTTTATCTTTAATATATACATATTAAAAAGAAAGAAAAAAAAATGCGAAAATAAAAATTTTTTGGATTTTTAAGTTTTGTGAATTTTTTTTTTGTATTTTTAATGAAATTTTCATTCTATTTACAAAAATTTGGGAAAAAGAAATAAATATTTACAAGGATGAGAGGGAAAAAGGGAGAGGGGAAAGAGAAAGAATATTTACAAAAAGTACTTATAAAAATTATTTACAAAAATATTTACAAGAATATTTACAAAAATATAAACTAGGTTGCCGCGAGATGACTCGTTATGTGGATGGCTCGATGAGCAGGATCTCGCGGACAAAGTCAAAATTAAGCCAAAGTTTCAAAAATGAAACTTCAACAATTTTAATTAAAATTTTTTTTGTTTTTTTTTTGTTTTTTTTTGTTTTTTGTGTTATATATATATATATATTTTTATATTTTTTGTTTTTTTGTTCTTGAAGTTTTGTTTTCTTTAATTTTTTTTTTGTTTTTTTTTGTTTTTTTAAAAAAAAAGAAAGTACGAAAATACGAAAACACCCCCATACTTAGATCCAACATTGTCCCCAATGTTGTATGCTAAGCATGAGGAACAAGACAGCAGGTATATGTACACAAAAAAAAGGAAAAAGAAGGGGGCAGAAGACGTCCCTGATCCGCGCTCGGGGAAGCCCATTAGAAACCCTGAGGATCGATCCGTTTTGGATCGACCACCTCCTTACCGCTACGGAGGGTTATAGCGTTGGCGGTTTCCCTTGGATTGGGCTCCGTGTTCCCTGGCAGTGCCCCCAGAGCGCGTTCCGACATAAGTCGCGCCAGCTGTCCAACCTGGATTTCTAAATTTTTTAGCGATCTGGTGATGTTCCGGATATTGGACTCGTTGGACGCGACATAACGATTAAAATTTTTCTCCACCGGGGACGGCTTCATAGGAGGGGGAGGAGGAAACGTTGGCGAAAAAGGAGGGGGAGGGGTACGCTGCGCGTTGTTCGGGTTGCTCCAGGAGAAATTCGGATGGTTCCTCCAACCCGGATTATATTGGCTACTATGAGGGTGGTTTTGAAAGGAGGGACGCACCGGATTTCCCATATAGTCCACGAACTCGTCGACCACGTTGGCAGAAGGGGGAAGAAAATAAGGCGGAGTGGGGGAGGCAACAGACATCTCCGCCACCTGCTTAGTTAGCCTTTCCACTTGAAGGGCTAGCTGAGCGGTGGCATCCACTTCAAAAATGCCCGCCTGCTTAGGGCGCGCCCGCGGGACATTACACTGCTAGGCGTTCATCGCCATTTCCTCGAAAAGGGCCTGGGCAGCCTCGAGGGTCTTATTGTTTAGAGTGCCCCCGGCAGCCGCGTCAATCATTTGACGTGTCTGACTATTCAGTCCATTGTAAAAAATTTGTACCTGCAACCACGTTGGCAGAGCGTGGTGCGGGCACCGGCGGAGAAACTCCTTAAATCGTTCCCAAGTCTCGTAAAGAGACTCGGAGTCATTTTGGACGAACGAAGATATGTCCGCCCGCAATCTTGCAGTTTTCACGGGCGGAAAATACTTCGTAAGGAATTTCTCTGCCAACTCCGCCCAGGACGTGATGGATCCTCACGGGAGGGAGAGTAACCACGCCTTAGCCTTAGACTTAAGAGAGAACGGAAAAAGGCGCAAACGAATGGTGTCATCAGTGACGCCATTAATCTTAAAAGTATCGCAAATCTCAAGAAAAATAGACAAGTGTGTATTTGGGTCCTCATCCGGCAGTCCATCGAAGTATACTGCGTTTTGGATCATTTGAATCACACTTGACTTAATTTCAAAATTATTGTTGGCCACAGCTGGCCGAACAATACTCGACCCCGTATCATCCAAGTTGGGCCGAGAGTAGTAAGACATAGTACGCTCGGCCGGTTGGGCATTATTTGGGTCGCCCATAGAAGAAGAGGGTTCTCTAATAGATTCCACGGGGTCTAAAAAGGGAATTCAACGGAGAGATCGGATACGTGTAAGAGAGCGGTCGATCTCGGGGTCGAATTCAAGATTTTCAGAACTCGAAGGTTGTCCACGAATAATACACCCAAAAAAAACGAAAGGGGGAAGGAATTTTTTTTTGTATAAAAATTTTTTATTTGAAAATAAAGTAAAACTAATAGAGTCCCGAATTCAATATAACAACCAGACTCCCCGGCAACGGCGCCAAAAAGTTGATGGCCGCGGAACAAAGACCGACTGTGGTTGGTTCGAAATGGTCAGATTCCGCGGGCCGGTTAGAAGATCGAGTTTTCTAACGAGAGGAGGCAAGTGCACCTATCGCAAGTAGTACTCGGTATTCGGGAAAATACCGAGGTCGTATTATTCTCGGGGACGCGTTGATTATATCTACTCTTCCAGGAACACTATTATCTTACTATCAGTAAGGTGGGATTTTTTAGTCTAATTAAAATGGAAAGAAAGAGAGCTGAATTTTGCTAAGTTAGTTCGATGACGGGTTAACGCTCGACATCGAATCGGATTAAGACTAAAACAATTCTCAACAATTATTAAACTTTGTTTTTAATTTAATAAAAGGCACTTGGCCGTGGGGGTTCCAAAAATATGAGCGCACTTATCTCTAGGAATATTGCTCACCTAAACATTAAGACTATTCGACCGATCGTTAGACCGACGAAGGATTCCTCTTAATGCCCGCTTTACGCTAAGAACCCCACTATTGGGTGGGGAACCCAATCCGGCAGGACTACGCTTCTCCTCTTTCGAGGGGGCGTACGCAGTTCTCTTTACCCAAGGGGGATCGGTCCATACGTGCAGCCTCACGGCGTCGCGTATGGATAACGGAAATAGAGCCCACACATCGATTATGTGGTCCTATGCGTCGTTAACCCGGGGTAAACCTTATGTCCTTAAATTAAAATAAAAATAAAGTTTTTTAATTATTTCAAATCATTTTATATGTCCCAATGCTCTTCGATGCCGAAGGCTAATAGAGATTAGCCACTCATCGGTATGAGGGCGGCTTTATGTTTTTAGGTGAAGCGTGAGTGTTAAACTAAGCACTGAACGATTATAAGAGAAAACACAAAAAATAGGACAATTAGATAAATTGAAGGTTAATTGGTGCAGGCACTCACGCACACTTCAAAACCATCAAGAAAATTAAATAAAACAAGCACTACTCAAATGAGTAGGCGGAAATAAATGCACACACGCACACACTCTTCTTAATTGAAGAAAGCGATAAATAAAGCGTCAAAATTATCTCCTACACGCACGCACTCTACATAATTGAGAAAGCGATAAAATTGCAAGTCCCGGCTCAAATGAGTGGGCGGGGGTAAATTTATCTCATACACGCACGCACTCTACTTGAAAGTAAAACACACACACGCACTCTACAGAAAAGTAAACACACACACACACAAAGTTTTCCTACTCAAGTGAGTAAGAAGAAAATGAAAGCAGTAAAAAGACAAGTCCCACTCAAACGAGTGGGCGGAAAATGAAAGCAGAGCGCCATTTAACTCTTAACGAGTAGGCGAAAATAAATGCATGCGCACACACTCTACAGAAATTAAAACAAAGCTGTAAATTCTAACTCGTACACGCACGCACCCTGACAAAAAATAAGAAAAACGAATTGCTCAGAAAATTAAAACGACTGCATTTCCACCGCTAGAATGCGGTAGAAATACATAAAAAGTGAAAATAAAAATTAAACGGAGCGAAAAGTTTTGCAAATAAACGCAAAATGAAAGTTGGCGAAAAATTAGAACAACTGCATTTCTACCGCTAGAATGCGGTAGAAATGCATAAAAAATGAAAATAAAAATTAAAGCGACTAAAAAGATTTGAAATTAAAAAGCTAAAATGAAGTTGACGAAAAATTATAACAATTATTTTTTCATTCTTAAGTTTTTATAAAAGCTCCTAAAAAGTGAAAATAAAACTAAAAAAAGACGAAAAGGTTTACAATCCTAAAGAGCCTAAGTTGAATAAAATAAAAATGAGCACTTTTTAGTTGTTTTTATAAACCCTTAAGAATGAAAAATAAGGAAAAAAAGGAAAAGCTAAACCTAAACAAGTGCGGATTATGAAAATAAAACGGACATTACAACGGCTAGAAATGCCGATAAATCCTAAATCTAACTTAGTTATCAAAGCTATAAAAATGAAAACATAAAAAGAAACACAAAAAGATGAATGAAAAATTGCTTAAGTAGGCGCATTCAAATGGATTTTTCATACTAAGGAAGAGAGAAAATTTCAAATTTTATTAAAGCAAACACCCTAATACAAACTAAGAGACAGAGAGGGGGGAGAAATTCTCCTTACATAAGCATGGAATCCAAATGGGCAGACCTCCCCTAAGCAAAGTGGTCAAAAAAATGGACAGGAAAAGCTTCCTGGAAGCTCTTATTTATAGGCAAATTTTCGGGTTGGTCACGCCCGTGACTAGGGCGTGACAGGGGTGCGTGTCGATACTGTTCATGAGCTGATCGGGTGACTTGACTAGAAAGTTGACTTCGGCTGAAAATGTGGCGGTCACGCCCTAGGTCACGGGCGTGACAAGTGTTAGTCACGGGCGTGATTGGGGCGTGTCGGGGAGGTCGATCTGGGCGCGGTCCGGCCGCAAAGTCGCGCGCGTCACGTCGGGCCAGGTGGCGAAGTCACGCCCGTGTCACACCTTGACACGGGCGTGTCTTGGGGCGTGTCGAGCTCAGTTTGATGATCGCCGATCGTCGAGGTGGCACCTGTGGTCGGCGATCGTCGAGGGCGTGACACGGGCGTGTCGGACATGTGATACGGGCGGGTCAGTCAACATTTTGACTTTTTCTAGAATTTTTCTGAATTTTTCTGAAATAAAAATAAAGCTAAGTTAGAAATAATATTTACAAAAATAAACAATTTATTGAATAAAACTTAATAAAAAAGACAAAAAATAAACAAAATTAACTTAAATAAAATACGAAAATGTAGGTATATTTACAACTCATCAATAGTTTTCAACAAGGGATTCTGCCAAGGCAGAATCGATGGGAATCGCTAGTGATTCCCGCCGACTTCGACGGGAATCGTTAGTGATTCCCGCCAATTCATCAAGTATCAGCTAGCCTCTCCCGCCGACTTCTTTCGGCTGACAGTTTTCTATTCAGGGATTCTGCTAAGGCAAAATCGACAGGAATCGTGAATGATTCCCGCCGACATCGACGGGAATCACCAACGATTCCCGCCGATTTTGCCTTAGGCAATTTTCCTTGTTCGCTGGACCGAACCAAGATGCCATGCGCTGTTTCGGCCAAGGCTAGGGCTTCTCCTTGTGGGCCCCACAACGGTCTTTAGGGTTGGATCAGGGCATATATATACGCATATTTTGAACTTCTACTGTAGAGATATTCTTGGAAATTAAAAAGAGGCCGAGCGTGACCTAGCGGATCGCGGAAAGTGGTGATCGCCTGTAGCCGCTCGCAGTTCGTCGTCGCCACTAATCTCCGATCATCTTTGATCTTCTGACGACAGTACCGAGGCGAGCGTAGCGTCTCACGCATCTCTCTTGAGATCTCTTGTCTCTCAATTCATTGAACGAGACTATTTCCCCATTCCGAATCGGTGGAGACGATTGATCTGACTGAGATCGTTGGTAGACCTTGCTTGCTTCGTCAAGAAGTTTGGATCTACAAAGTATCGTCGCCGCAATCCCTTGCCTCCACCGATCTTGACAAGATCCTCTAAAAGAGAGAAATACGGTTATGGACTCTTCGTAACTTTCAAGAAAGCTTCAACGAATGAAGAAGGACATCGGAATATCCAAAAGCTTTGTTTGTATTTTCTTTTACATTCAATTTTGATTTGTTGTAAAGGAATTTTAATTCCTAGCTATAAGGGTTGGGTGCAACCCGTGGTGGTTGAGTTGTGACTCCTTTGTTGGAAGGGTTCCTTCCGTAGTGTGAGGATTGGATTTTAATCCATTTGGAGAAGTGAACGAGTCATCCCTTTGTGGGAGATAGGTCGAAGGGGGAAAGTGGACGTACCCAAATCGGGGAACCACTATAATTCTTTGTGTGTTTTATGTGCTGTGTTTGTTAACTTGTGCAGGTAAATTTAATTCCGCAAAAGACTGTAAGACACCTATCCCCCCCCCATAGGTGGATTTTGTAGACACTAGATACTTTCAAGTGGTATCGGAGGGAGGTTGCTCATAAATAAGGTTAACACCTTGAGTAAGATCCTTTATCTAGTGTCAAGAAGAAAACAAGATTAAAGCATGGAGCTATACAACGATGTCTCTCCCCTGATACTTCCTGCCTTCACAAAAGAATATTATCCCATCTAGAAAATGAGGGTTCAGTTTCATCTAGAAGCCATTGACCCCCATACTTTTTTTATTGTGGAAGAGGGTCCCTTCATTCCCATGAAGGATTCTGACTCTAGAGAGGATCTCCAAATCCCTAAGAATATCGTAGATATGTCTAAAACTGAGCTCTCACTTTTTAATTTGGACAAGCTGGTACGACAGATCATCTCTGATATTTGGTCAGGATCATCTCTTAGAAGATTGGATAACTGTAAGACTGCAAAGTCCATGTGGGAAACAATCTCTGATCTCATAGAGGGAAAGAAGACTGACTGGAATGAATGCCAGCAAGAAGATGAAGCATATGTGGGGGTCCTCATCTCTGAAGATGAAAGTCAAGTACAACCTCTCAATATCAGGGCTCCCATTTCTCTATCAGAGACTGAAGAAGAGATTGAGGAATGCAGTTGTGATGAAGCTAAAATATCAGTCTCTGTAGACCATAACTCTAACCCTGATTAGCACAATCAGGATCAGGTATCTTCCTCTTCTTGCTCCTTTCCTCTTGTATCTCCTGAAGACAAGAGAAGTTAAGAGGTTTGTCCATCTTTTGATGCAAGGGAAATTGACAACTTTAATCAAAAGATTGAAACTCTTGATTCCCTTCGTAGTGCCCTTCAGAAGGGCAACTTGTTTGTTGAGGAACAAGCTAAGGAAATTGCTCAGTTTAGGACCATGATGGACCTCCAACTGGAATCCATCAAGGTGAAGGACTCAAAGATTTCGGATCTAGAGACCGAGAAGAGGATAGTATCTAATTTTTCCAAGATAGATGTTATTAAGAGAAAGGGAGAAAACGGGTGGATCTAATGAATTATAAAACCATGGAGAAATGGGGAAACTGTGTTCAGACCCCCAACAAAGAGTAGGAAGGGCACACATCATTCCTTCAGGTATGACCATAAGAACCACTATGGTCACTACAAGAATGATCGGCCCTCAGGTGGAAACACCCACATTGCAAGTGCTGTTATGGCTACCCATGAGAAAATACACACGGCTCATCATGAACCATTTGTATTTACGGCCTCAGCTCCCACACTTCATGACATTGCAGGAACCATCTCTCACAGAACATCTTCCCACCCTAGGACAAAGGAAAAGAGAGTTGGCAAACATGTAGCAAGCATTAATGGGGACCCCGGATGTGTGTTGGCTGAAAAGAAAGCATCACCTCCCAGGCCTCATGACACTCACCACATGTTCACCATCAGACCCCCCTCGAGTCTCGGTGGAAAGGGAAAATCTGAGAGCAGATCCAGCTCTTCCCCTTTCAGACCTAGGATCGTGACTAACTCTGTTAGTAGATCTGGTCAGAAAAGGAGGTACAACATCCATGAGTGTTGGTGCTGTGTCAAAGTGGGTCACTTTGCCATAGATTGTTGGCACAATTCTTCTATGCCAAGGGCAAGGGTATGTCCACATCCTTTGGCAAGAAACATCCTTCCTGACAGAAATCCTGTAGGAAGGCATGCTGTATTTTTTGCTGACAAGAACCTAGGACCCAATACCTATTGGGTTCCTAAGGTAAGGTAATTCTTTTTTGCAGGATAGTCTAGGTACTCATGAACCTGATGGGACCTAGACAAGAGATTTTCCAGGCTTGCTATGGAACAAGTATATAGGATAAGAGATAATGCTAACTACAGTGTCCTACTTGTACAACATACCCGTCGTACTTCAAATAGTGGATCCGAATGATCAACCTAGTAATCCCAGGTACGTGCATTCAGTTTCGAAAATTGAATCACATTACATAGATATGCATATATATATATATATAGACATATATATAGATTTTCTTTCAAGATATATATATTCACACCTGAAATGGAAGGACACGCAAGCCAATAACCGTATGATCCTTATTTTAGAATCTGATAAATTTTCTATATCTTAATAATGTGTGAGAGTGGGTGTCAATTGGTCCGATGAATCTCAAGGGACTTGTACCAATAGTTACAACTAATAATTTTAAAATCTTGACTCACCAAGAAATAGCAAGTGATTATTTCTAGTGTTATCCTTCCATCGACTCGGCATAGATATTTTGACCAGAACTTTTATCCATTATTTAAAAGGGAAAAGTTTCGAATTAGCAGGAATTCCCGCCGCCTCAAAGGTTTAAAATGTACAGGAATTCCCGTTGATCGGTTTAATCGAACGGAAAGAGTTGAAATCTCCCGACCGATCACCTTCCTGTCGACCCTTCAGCTTCCTGCAAAAAGCAGCGGAAACCTCGCCATTTCCCGTCGACCCTGCGGAAACCTCGCAGAATCCCTTCAGCAGATCTTGCAGAAACGAGCCTCCCGTCGCTCCCCAACCGTAGTTCGTCGACTTCCACAACCTTCGAGTCTACCTTCCGTCGCTCCCGTCGATCGTAGCCCGCAGTCGTCTCCCGTCGATCGTAGCCTGTCGACTCTGCATTCCCGTTATCGGCATCAGCTCGACGCACGTATAAGGCCGATCTACCGCCAGCCTTAAGTCCCGACTCATCAGCCTAGGACTACTCTCCTCTCATAGCCTATTATGCGTCTCCTTCCTTGCACCCTCCGTGTGAAAGGTAACTTCAGTTGCTTCCTTGAGATTCTCCATTTTCAATAATCATCGCTCCTTCTAGTTCAGTTCCTACAAACTCTAGATTTAGATAGAGTTAATTCCTTGAGTGTAACTCATTTAGGTTCATAATGGCTCCTCAAACAACGGTCGGGCTCCTCACTGGAAGTGAGTTGGTTAGGACAGGCTTTGCCCATGCTTCAGATGAATTCAGAAACATCATCTTGATGCTAGAACAAGCCGGGATCTCCTTCATTCTCGAGCACCCATGCAAGGTTCTAGACAAGGAAGTTCTTGAGTTTTACGCAAACTCCAAGCTGCGTCACGAGGACACACTGATAAAGAGTAAGATATCAGGTCTAAGGATAAAGATGATGGCTACAAAACTGTCACATCATCTCCAGATCTCCAGCTCTGAACAAGAGGACTATCTAGATGAAGATGATCGTACGAGGACACTACTTTTCTGTGGATTGGCTCGAGGAACCAGGGCTATTAAACGAAAGGACATGAACAAAAAGGAAAGCTTCTCTCAGATATCATAGGGAAGGTTCTGATCTGCAAACCTGGCTCTCATGATCACATTTCAGGTGACATGTTTAAGATCCTGATCGTCATAGTGTGCAGAAAGAAATTGAACTGGGGGCCCATGTTATTTGAGAAAATAAAAGATACCCTACGTACTCCTAACTTCAGGAGAATCATCAGTCTCTACCTGAATCAGATGGATGGAGATAGATTTGATATGACTAAAGGAGTTCCCCTTCACTACCTAAAGAAGATGGACTCTAGCATCTTTTATAGGTGGGAAAGAAGAATTGTCCAAGGGGGTGCGTCTGGAACACGTGTTGATGAAGAAGACAGAGCACCAGATTTCACAAATCCTTCGGATCAACCCAGTGAAGTTCCTGATCTGCTGAATGCAGGAACTGAGGGGGAGTCACTACCCAGTCCTTCTACTGCTATCAGGATGGAAGCCTAAGTCAATGGACAAGTAAACGTTGTTACTAATATTACCCTCATCGCTAAGGAGGCAGTGGAAACTCTTGCTACTGATCAGACTAATGAGGAGGCAGAAGAGGATGATGTGGAGAATGTTGCTGCTAGTGAGAATGATGTGGATTCCCCTGAATAGCATGGTGCTGAGGAACTTGATGATGAGAAAGCTGGAAAGGATATGGCCATGAGGGATATTGATGTTGAACTCCCTTCTGAGGAACAAATTAAGGCAAGGTTTCCTGATTTGACTAACGCAACAGTTGAGGGGGAGACCTCCCAGCCTCAAGTTTAGGGGGTGATGAGTATACATGGAAATTTGGCAAATGCTGCCTCTATCCCTCCACAAGAGACTACAAATTTATCGAGCTCCTCAAGTGAATCTGATGAGGAGAGTCTTGACTCACAGAGTCCTATCCCTCAAGAACACGATCAGGCCTTACATAGAGATCAACCGCTAGGACCTAGCCTGGCAAATCACATTGTAAATATCATTCAAGGTATAGTAGATGAACTGAAGATCTCCTTTAAATGATCTCACAACCGAGTACTTAAACGAATTAAGCAATCAGAGGATCTGATGCTAAAGAATATTGTGGAGATAAATCACAAGCTGGATAAGATGGAACAAAGATTTGAAGCTAAGTATGCTGAGGCCGGCACTACCGTCAATCTTCTGATGCAAGGGCTAAAGAAAAATAAAGCTGACCTGGCAGTGGTAAATCAAAATGCTCATGCTATGGCCAACAACATCAAATTGTTCGATGACAACATGGTCACCCTAAACACGAATCAGAATACCCTGCTGACCGATTTTACTCAGAATGTAAAGCATATAGATGAGTCACTGCATTCTTATGCAAACTCAATTGCCCTAGAAGCCAAAAAGGGGGAGAAGGAATATGCCGCTAAGATGGCAGGGTTAGAGCAAAGCATGGTCGACAACTTCAAGCAATCAAATGAGTATGTTTTTTAAAGTTGTCATTGGCTAGTTCAGCAAGCTTCATGTATACATATTCCCGTTAATCCTACTGATGATGTCACTGCTGCAGCTAATGAGGTTGCTATTGCTGAGGAATTTCTCGTAAGTGAAGCTGATGCAAAAAAGGCTGCTAAAGCTGCTCATAGTGCAATGTTTGATCAAGAAGCGATTGCGAAAGGGAAAAGAAAGCGTCAAGAAGGAACTTCTAAAGAAACTCCAGCAGAGAGGAAATTAAGAAGGAAGGAAAGTGAAGTTAAGAATGAACGATGGAGTCCTGTGTCTAGAAGCATCATACTGGATACATTCATGCTACAACAGCGGGTAGAGCTTAATAAAAATGGAGTATATTGTCAGTATGAGTGGGAAATGCACAAAGAATATTTCAGGTCAAACACAGTGGAGAACAAAGCTCCTCCCCCCTAGTACTACCCGAAGCCAAAGGAATATTTTGAAAGGCAAAGCAAGAAGTTCCTGGCTAAAAAACTAAGAGATGCTGAGACAAAGGAGGGATAGACTGTAAATCTAAACTTTTTATTTTCAATATGCGTGTACGTCTATTCTTGTAATTATAAATGAACAACACTTTGGATATATATATATATATATATGATCGTATGCTGATTCAAATTTTGTTTTGAATGCGCGAAATTTTATTATTCTGATTTCTTGTCTCGCATTCTTTTATATATATATATATATATATATATATATATATATATATATATATTTGGTTGGTGTAATTCATCTTAGCTAGTAGGATTTTGGCTTTTTCAAATAGGGGGAGATTGTTGGGTATTGTATCCATAATTACCTGGATTTGAAGAAGACTCCAGTCAAGATAAGATTGATTCACAATGTATTTGACGATCTTCTATCAAGTTGTGCTTGCAGCTATTCCATGCTAAGTACACACCAATGTCAGGGTGCAGTGGGTCAATATACACGGGTCTGCACAACGTAATCCCACGTTGAGTAGATCAGTGTGTTGACTCACGTGTGCTCTCTCTATTGGTGTGTACTTATTTTCAAGTATAGGGTTAAGGTAGATCAAGAGCAGAAGAAGAAGCAACGATGAGTCAAAGACCAAGTCTTCAAAGGAAGGAAGAGAAAAATCGTTTAAGTCAAAATCGACGGGAATCACTAAGTCATTCCTGCCGACTTCGACGGGAATCGTTAGTGATTCCCGCCGATTCGTCGAGAATCAGTTAGCCTCTCCCGCCAACTTCTTTTGGGTGATAGTTTTTAAACAGGGATTCTTCCAAGGAAGAATCGACGGGAATCGCTAGTGATTCCCGCCGACTTCGACGGGAATCGTTAGTGATTCCCGTCAATTCGTCGAGTATCAGCTAGCCTCTCCCGCCGACTTCTTTCGGCTGACAGTTTTCCAGACAGGGATTCTGCTAAGGCGGAATCGACGAGAATCGTGAATGATTACCGCCGACATCGACGGGAATCACCAATGATTCCCGTCAATTTTGCCTTAGGCAATTTTCCTCGTTCGCTGGACCGAACCAAGATGCCTTGCGCTGTTTCGGCCGGGGCTAGGGCTTCTCCTTGTGGGCCCCACAATGGTCTTTAGGGTTGGATCAGGGCATATATATACGCGTATTTTGAACTTCTACTGTAGAGATATTCTCGGAAATTAAAAAGAGTCCGAGCGTGACCTAGTGGATCGCGGAAAGCGCCGATCGCCTGTAGCCGCCCGCAATTCACCATCGCCGCTAATCTCCGATCATCTTTGATCTTCTGACGATAGTACTGAGGCGAGCGTAGCGTCTCACGCATCTCTCTTGAGATCTCTTATCTCTCAATTTGTTGAACGAGACTAGTTCTCCATTCCGAATCGGTGGAGATGATTGATCCGACTGAGAACGTTGGTAGACCTTGCTTGCTTCGTTAAGAAGTTTGGATCTACATAGTATCACCGCCGCAATCTCTTGCCACTGCTGATCTTGACAAGATCCTCTCCAAGAGAGAAATCCGGTTGTGGACTCTTCGTTACTTTCAAAAAAGCTTCAACGAACGAAGAAGGACATCGGAATCTCCAAAAGCTTTGTTTGTATTTTCTTTTATATTTAATTTTGATTTATTGTAAAGGAATTTTAATTCCTAGTTATAAGGGTTGGGTGCAACCCGTGGTGGTTGAGTTGTGACTCCTTTGTTGGAAGGGTTCCTTCCGTAGTGTGAGGATTTGATTTCAATCCGTTTTGAGAAGTGACCGAGTCGACCCTTAGTGGGAGATAGGTCGAAGGACGAAAGTGGACGTACCCAAATCGGGGAACCACTATAATTCATTGTGTGTTTTCTATGCTGTGTTTGTTAACTTGTGCAGGTAAATTTAATTCCACAAAAGACTGCAAGACACATATTCCCCCCCATAGGTGGATTTAGTCGACACTAGATACTTTCAGGAGGGTAGTGAACAATTACCATACGTGTCAAGTTTCTAAGTGTACTAAGTTCATTGTAGGTTTGTACAACCCGCTACCCATCTCGTCCGTGCTGTGGGAAGACGTGAGCATGGACTTCGTTTTAGGCCTTCCCCCACCCTTAAACATCACGACACTATTCTCGTCATTGTGGATTTGTTCTAAAAAATGGCATATTTTATTTTATGTAGTAAGACCAACAACGCTTCACATATAGCGAAGCTATATTTTAAGGACATCGTTAGTCACCGCGGAGTGCCGAAGACTATTGTCTCGGATAGGGACGAAAAATTCACTAGCTACTTTTGGAAAACCTTATGGATTCTTATGGGAACAAAATTATTATTCTCCGCGGCTTATCATCGGCAAACTGATGGGAAGACGGAGGTAGTCAATAGGAGCCTAGGAAACCTTCTTAGATGTCTAGTGAGCGATCACAAAGGCACTTGGGATTAACTTCTTCCACATGCCCAATTGGCCTACAATAATTCAAAAAATAGGTCCACGGGTATGTCTCCTAACGAAATTGTTCACGGGTACAAGGCCCCTGTGCCGCTTGACTTGGTCCCATTGCCTCCAACGTACAAAACAAGTCAGTTTGTACAATCCTTCACCCAACATATTCATGACTTACATGCACGTATACAAGCTATCTTGACTGATCAATACGAGTCTTATCAAACACACGCTAATCTACATAGGAGGGTATCACACTTTAAAGTCGGCGATCTGGTTTTAGTCCAGTTAGTTCCCGAACGAATGCCAACTGGCACTGTTAAAAAGTAAGCACCAAAGCGCGCCGACCCTTTTTGGATTATAAAGAAGCTAGGTGACAATGCTTTAGTGTTGGATTTGCTTGCTGATTGGGGTATCACTCCTATTTTTAATGTATCGGATTTGACACCGTTTGTTTCGCCTCTGCAAGAGTTGTATTCTTTGTCGTCTTCTCCCTCCACTATAAATTCTTATGGGTTGGGGAGTGGTAGTTCGGATGATCTCTCTCCTTCGGTGCCCGCAGGTATAACATCGGATGGTAAGTTTCCTTCTTTTATTCCTACTGCTGACATGTTTCCCAGGTTCCCGAAGACATTTCTAACTCCAGATGTGATTCTCGCTGCTGAGCCACTTACTACTCCTGATGGTGCTACCTACCGCTTCCTCATCCGTTGGCGTGACCGCCCCTCTTAAGACGACTCATGGGTCCTCGCCACTGAGCTTAAACATTTGGATGTCGAGCTTCTCCACCGCTATCTCTCGGACAATGCATCAGAGATACATGATTTTGAGTGGGGGAGGATTGATGGCGTGGCCCCCCGATGCTACCTGATGATGACCAGGTTACCGAGGCGCTACAACATAAAGAATTTAGGCACAATGATGATGCTAATGGAAGCCCGCGTTACAACCTCTGTCTGCGGCGTGATAGGCCCACTTGAAGATTAATTTCTGTAAATTATCATGTTTTAGTATTTTATTTACCTATTTGTGAATATAAAATTATTCCATACTTGGTTAATAATTTTATATTCACTTGAAGACTTGTATTATTTTTATTTCCTGCATTTAAATATTTGGTGTGTATTTAACCGCCCGGATGGATGAGATTTCATCTCAATCTTGGACGGTTGGATGTGTTTTGTAACTCCTATATAAGGAGACTATTATGATGAGTTAAAGCATTGAAGAAAGAAAAGAGAAACCCTATTCTCCCTCTTGAGAATTTCGGCCAAAGGGTTTCCCCTAGCCGCCGCCCCCTTGGTGTGAAGCCTCCCCCTTGCTACCTCCATCCCGTTCGGTGCAACTCCTGCGTGGCTTCCTCCGGTGCGACTCCAAGTAAGAAGGTTGCAGCCCCATTCGGTGTGACTCCGGTTGTTCCGTGGAGAGAGTGATTCTCCCACTTATCTTGTGTGTTTGATCTTCTTGGTTGCGTAATCCCTCTCCTCTCTAGTGTTTTCTTCTTGTGAGATTTGTGGAGGTTGTATTCGAACCGTCTTTTCTGTGATTTTAAAATACATCACTCGCAAGTTTGATTCGATTTTGTTGTTGTTGAATCTCTTGTATTCCGGATTGGAAGATCCATTACGGGAGCAAATTAGGCCTAGCCTTGACTTGCTCTCCAAGTTTGGCACTCTTTGTGTTAACAAGGGATTTAATCTCAACTTGAACTCGATCGCCTTTTATAGTTTTCGCTGCTCCTAAATAAAGAATTTTCTGGGTTGAAACGGCTCAAGTTGAAAGTTTAGATGCTTTTGTAAGTGCGGTGAGTTGTGTGCTTGTTGGATAGGTAGGTCTTAAGGACGTTGTATCGAGTCCGGCTTATGGAGAGTTGTGTGCTTGTTGGAGAGGTAGGTCCTAAGGACGTGTTATCGATTCCCGTATTTTTGGGAGCAAACCGACCCCTTTTTGTTTGCTTTTGGTTGGAGCCCTCCTCTTTATTTTCATGTTCTGTGATGTTGGTTGTCCGTTAGCGTAAACAATCGTGTGTCACGACTATCACTTCATATGTTACATATTCTATTGAATTCAATTTTATCCAAGACATAGAATAACGAGTTCATGGCCTTGGAATTGTTCGTGCATCTAAGCTTATCTGCGTCATCCCACTTATCGTTTGGTTTGACTAGGACGGTGTCCCCTACAGTGATAGTGGGTGCAGTGTATTTCACCTCTACCATGGCCCATATGTCCATGCTTTGAGACATTAGAAATATTCTCATGCGTGTTTTCAAATGACTATAGTCACTCCCCATAAAGAGTGGATGTCTACTCACACCTTGTCTCTAAGAGAATACGTGAATAGAGTTGGCCATCTTACTTCAGGATTTTAAGCCTTAAGATGTAACCTCCCTCTGATACCACTTGTTGTATCTAGTGGCCAACCTTAGAGTGGGGGGGTGAATAAGGTTTGGAGCGTTATTTGAAATTTAAAAATGTTTAGCCCAGAAAGCTGAGTTCTGGAAGCTATCGCGGGGCGTTAGGTAGCTAATACGCGGTGGTAAGTCACAGTGCTCGTTTTCCTGTGCATATCTGAGTTCCAACCCCACAAACACATACACTTGCTAAACAATCATATCACACATCCAAAAGTAATTAACACAAAAATAATAGATTTCATTGCATGAGTTCTAAACAACAATAAATCTAGATGAGTACAAAAACGTGATCTCTGTGACGCCGGAGATCTAAGGCGATGAGTATAAATGATCATTTGGTTTTTATACCAATCTGCTCCACGGACCGGTTCCCTCTCTCCTTTTCCCTCTAGGAAAATTCTTTGAGCCGGCTCTTCACCTCCTCACAAGGAAGGGTCTTAGAGCCCCGTTAGATCCTCCAATCTAGACATCGTTATCCCCAGGATGATTTCCCATGGAATCCTACCCGGATTCCGACGACCCTTAACAGTCGATTTTCCTCAGCACAAAATTTAGAAAAAGGAAAGATTACAGAACAAAGGATGTAAATAATCTAAAATTTTAAGTTCTCCCTCTTAACGAATACCCCGTAGAGCGATCCACGGCTGGTGCTTAAGATCTTCATTTTCTAGCAATCGGTCAGCACTTCGTACTCGATGTTGATATTAGATCGCCGGAGTTCTTCGTTCACGAACGGGAGGGGTACGACTTTCTTCTTCTTTGACGGAGACCTTTGCAACGGAGCACAAGAAGGCGGACGAACCCTAGAATTCACGTACTCATGTCGCTCTTCAGTCCTTAGATAAAAATGGCATAGAAACTAAGGCGGACTTTTATACGTCCTCATGAAAATAGGCTACCGCCGGCGGTAAGACTAGCGCCCGTAGGTAGGTTTACACGCTGGTTGTGCAAGCTGTCGTCCAAATCTGGAATAATAATTAAAATGAATATTTTTCATTTCATCATTGCTAGCACCGCACGGTTACAGATACTGCCACGCGGAAATATAGTACACGATGATTCGGAAACAGCGCAACGATATTCGTCGAGTGGATAGCGCGACGCGGTAACTTCTATTGCCTTACGGTATGTCATTTCTAGAGAAATCCTACTTGACGTTCGTCGAGAGAAATTTGTCGAGCGGCTAGCGCGGCGCGGTAACTGCTATCGCCCGACGGTAGGTTCCCGAGAGCTAGGCCGAATTAATTCCTTACCCTAGTGCGTGCGGTAGGAATAGCGCGGCGCGGTAATTTCCTGAGAACTCTATCCAATTAATTCACGGCTACCGCTCTACGGTAACATCTACCGCTCGACGTTAGTGTCCATAGGAATCTTTTTCTTCTTTGCTTGCACCTGTCAACCTGCACACTCTATCAATAGAAGACATGATCAAATACAACATGGGAGTTGATATTCTCAAACACATGGAATGTGAACATCAGTTCCAACACGTTCTTCATCACATTTTTCAAGTTTTAAGAAGGAAGACCCTAGATATTTTCAAATCTGAAACATCAGCTCACATTATGATTTCTGTGAGCTACAAGTAATACAGTAGAAGTTTTGGAATCAATAATTTTGCAAGTGTTTGTAGATGACTCAAATATGACATTTAGACCTTTATCACATAATTGGTTAAGAGAGATAAGATTATGCTTATGTCCATCTACAAATAGAACATTAGAAATAGAAAATGCCATATTACCTATAGTGTCGCTTCCAAGTATCCGTCCTTTGCTATTGTCCCCAAAGGTAAACATGCCACCCTTCTTCTTCTCCAAGATAAGGAGCTTGTCTTTATCTCCCGTCATGTGCTTGGAGCATCCAGAGTCCAAGTACCACACGTTCTTTGTGTCCTTAGCCTGCCAACAGACCTAAACAGAAGATGAGGGAAAAGTTCTAGTTACCCAAGTTGTCCCACTCATATGATAGGTGAAAACTTTGGAAGCAAGACTTGTATATTTTTCTTGGCACCTTTCCTTAAACACGTGCAAGATGTGTGACCAAACTTATGATAGTTTGCACACAAAGTGTAAGCAGTGGATGCTTCTTTTATCGAGTTGCTTGAGCTCTTGCTTGAGGATGGGGATAGCACTCAAGAATTCTTAACCTTATCTTTAGATTTATTAAAGTTGGATTTAGGCTTGGAATGATAGTTATTTTCGCTCGGTGGTGATGTTAAACTCACATATCCTAGTCCAAACTTCCCATATCCATGACACTGTGCACCCAATAGCATATTTAAAGACTTTAGGCCAATTCCAAACTTTTGGATGGCACAGTTAAGATCATGGATCCTCGCCTTTAGGGCGGTGTTTTCAGTCACGAGCATCACACACCGATTAGCAAATTGTTTCTTGCGTTCCCTTACCTTGGCAAGTGACAAGTGAAGTCTCTTCTCCAAGACATTCTTTTCATTTATGAGACTACTCGTTCTCACCGATGACTTGGAGAGACATGCCTTTTGTTCTTCGATCGTTGTCATCAAGTGAGAGCACTCTAGACATTCGATCTTATCTTTGCCAATTCTAATTACTTCACTTTTCAATTTTTCTAAGTCCTTTTTGATTTTCTTATTCTCTGCTCTCAAGGGGTTTTTCTCAGAAATAACACTTTCTAATTTATCAACTAAATTTTCATAGATTTCAAGAAGTTTAGTATAAGTAGGTGGAGTTACCTTAGTGTCGCTCTGGACACTGGACTCATTGTCAGATTCTTCTTAATTATTTCCTATGAGGCATAGATTTTCCTCGTCTTCACTGCCAGAGTCTGTGGTGCTTGACTCGTTAGATCCATCCTCATCCCAGGTGAGGATATTCAGCACCTTCTTCTTCCCTTTGTGCCAGCTTTGCTTTTCTTTTTCCTCCTTCTTAAATCTTGAACACTCTCTCTGTAGGTGCCCAGGCTTGTGGCAGTGATAGCACTCCGTCTGCGACTTCTCATCATCGCTTTCCATCTCTTTTGATGGCTTGTTCCACCTTCTTCCTTCTCCAACTCCTCTCTTCAGTAATATATTGAATTGTCCCTGCTTCTTGGGATTCTTCATGAATTTTTTGAACTCCCGAACGTAGAGGCTCTCCTCCTCATCTTCCTCAGAATCTTTAACATCTTTTCTATCCTTTGCGGCCTTCAGTACTAGTCCCTTCTTCTTTACTTCCCTGGGATATTCCTCTGCTTTAATCTTTAATTCAAGTTCGTGTGTCTTCAGATTGCCGATGAGGCTCTCTATCTCTAGGGTGCTGATCTCATAAGCCTCAGCAATAGCTGTCACCTTTGGGTTGAAGCTAGGAGGCAAAGATCGCAGGATCTTCCTCACTAGGTCACCATTTGGAAAGTTCTTTCCGAGATATCTTGAGGCATTGACGATCTTAGTATATCGTATATACATGTTTTTCACATCCTCGTCAATCTCCATCCAGAACTATTCATAGTCAGATTTGAGTCAAAATAGCTTCGACTTTTTCACCTGCGAAGTACATTCGTGAGTGAGCTCAAGAAGACGCCATATATCATAAGCAGTCTCGCAGTTATATATTCTATTGAATTCAGTTTTCTCCAAGACACAGAATAACGAGTTCATGGCCTTGGCATTGTTCATGCATCTAAGCTTATCTGCGTCATCCCACTTATCGTTTGGTTTGACTAGGACGGTGTCCCCTATAGTGATAGTGTGTGCAGTGTATTTTTCCTTTATCATGGCCCATACATCCATGCTTTGAGACATTAGAAATATTCTCATGCGTGTTTTCCAGTGACTATAGTCACTCCCCATAAAGAGTGGAGGTCTACTCACACCTTGTCCCTAAGAGAATGCGTGAACAGAGTTGGCAATCTTACTTCAGGATTTTAAGTCTTAAGAAGTAACCTCCCTCTGATACCACTTGTTGGATCTAGTGGCAAACCTTAGAGGTGGGGGGGGGGGTGAATAAGGTTTGGATCGTTATTTGAAAATAAAAATTGTTTAGCTCAGAAAGCCGAGTTCTGGAAGCTATCGCGGGGCGTTAGGTAGCTAACGCATGGCGGTAAGTCACAATGCTCGTTTCCTGTGCAGATCTGAGTTCCAACCCCACAAACACACACACTCGCTAAACAATCATATCACATATCCAGAAGTAATTAACACAAAAATTATAGATTTCATTGCATGAGTTCAAAACAACAATAGATCTAGATGAGTACAAAAACGTGATCTCTCTGACGCCGGAGATCTAAGGCGATGAGTATAAACGATCTTTTGGTTTCTATAACGATCCGCTCCACGGACCGGTTGGCTCTCTCCTTTTCCCTCCATGAAAAGTCTTCGAGACGGCTCTTCACCTCCTCACAAGGAAGTGTCAAAGAGCCCCACTAGATCCTCTAATCTAGACGTCCTTATCCCCAGGACGATTTCCCATGGAATCCTACCCGGATTCCGACGACCCATAATAGTCGATTTTCCTCACCACAAAATTTAGAAAAAGAACAGATTACAAGAACAAAGGATGTAAATAATCTAAATGTTGAAGTTCTCCCTCTTGATGACTTCTTCGTAGAGCGATCCGCGGCTGGTGCTTAAGATCTTCATTTTCTAGCAATCGGTCGGCACTTCATACTCGATGTAGATATTTGATCGCCGGAGTTTTTCGTTCATGAATGGGAGGGTGACGACTTTCTTCTTCTTTGATGGAGACCTTTGGAACAGAGCACAAGAAGGCGGCTGAACCCTAGAATTCACATACTCCTGTCGCTCTTCAGTCCTTAGATAAATAGGGAATAGAAACCAAGGCGGTCTTTTATACATCTTCATGAAAATACGCTATCGCAGACGGTAAGACTAGCGCCCGGTGGTAGGTTCGCACGCTGGTTGTGCTAGCTGTCGTCCAAATTTGGAATAATAATTAAAATGAATATTTATCGTTTCATCATTGCTAGTGTCGCGTTGTTACAACTACTACCAGGCAGTAATATAGGACACGACGATTCAAAATAGCACAGCGATATTCGTCAAGCGGATAGCGTGGCGCGGTAACTACTATTGCCTAGCGGTATGTCGTTTCTCGAGAAAAACATCTTGACATTCGTCGAGAGAAATTCGTCGAGCAGCTAGCGCGGCGCGATAACTGCTATCGCCTGTCGGTAGGTTTCCGAGAGCCAGGCCGAATTAATTCCTTACGCTAGCGCGTGTGGTAGGACTAGCATGGTAGGGTAATTTCCCGAGAAATCTATCCAATTTATTCACGGCTACTGCTCGGCGGTAACATCTACTGCTCGACGTTAGTGTCCATAGGAATCTTTTTCTTCTTCGCTTGCACCTATCAACATGCACACTCTATCAACAGAATACATGATCAAATACAACATGGGATTTGATATTCTCAAACACAGGGAATGTGAAACATCAGTTCCAACACCTTCTTCATCAAGTTTTTCAAGTTTCATGAAGGAAGACCCTAGAAGTTTTAAGATCTGGAAGTATAAACTTTTTATTGTACTTGTAAAATTTATTTTATCCTTTGTAGGAGCTTTTTCTCCGAGATTGTAGGAAGTTTGTTCTTTAGAGTGTAGATTTGTTGCTGGATCGAGTTTGTAAATCCGATTTGTTGATCGAGTTGTAGATCCGGTTGTTGATCGAGGTGTAGGAGAGGTTGTTCTCTAAGGTGTAGGATTATTGCTCCGAGGTGTAAGATTGTTATAATCTGAGAAAGGTGAAGTAGCAGAATCTTACCCTTCATTGTAGATAGGCGAGGCGGGATAGTGGATGTACCCAATACGGGAAACTACTATAAATCTCTGTGTTTGTGTGCTTGAGTTTTAAGATATTTTTATTCTTCAAAAAGACACAAACATCACCTATTCACTGCCCTCTAGGTTATTTAGGTAGACACTAGATACTTTTAAGCATCTTATGCTCAAAGGGGAAGGTAGTGGAGTCAACTGCGTCATATTATGCTCCATCTCAGCCCCAAGTTTACAATCTTATCCAGCAGGAGGCCATTAAAAAAAGTGATGTGGTGATAGGTGCGATTTAGTGTAAAGATTTTACAGCTTTATATACTTTCTACCTCTTTTAGTGCTAGTTTTACTTGTTGTATTAGACTTTGTCCTAATTTTGGACTATCCGGTGAGAGCACTATTCAATACAGGAGCTTCTCACTCCTTTTTATCTGAGGACTTTGTATTGTGTAATAGAGTGCCTTCATTAATATCGATAGATAGATTTTATGTGTTGCTGTCTAATGGGTGCTTGATGTATGCAGATAGAGTTTGCTGAGTTAAGGTGCGGATATGAAGTCATGAGTTTAGATTGGAAGCATCTATGCTGCCGATAATAGAATTTGATGTGATCTTGAAATGTATTGGCTTTCCGAGTAGCGTGCATTCATTGATTGTAACTTAAAGAAAGTAACACTAGGGCAGAACACCGAACACGAGACTAAGTTCGCTGGTATGCAAGGATCGAGTAAGATTTTGATGTCTGCTCTACATGTGGTCAAGGCTGTTCAGAAAGGCGCAAACTTATTCTTCACGCTATTGGAGGCTTAAGAGCCAAATCCTAATTTGAGTGATGTTCCTATAGTGTCAGAGTTTGCTGATGTATTTCCTAAAGATCTCCCCTGTGTTCCACCTTAGTGAGAGGTCGAATTTAAAATTGAGTTGGTGACAGGTACAAAACCTTTGTCACTCTCACCGTACCGGGTAGCGCAAAAAGATATAGTGGAATTGAATGTTCAGTTGAAAGTGTTTCTAGACCAAGGCTATCTACATCTGAGTATGTCTCCTTGGAGTGCACCGGTCCTTTTTGTGAAGAAGAAGGATAGAAGCTTGCGTCTATGTATCGACTACCATGAACTGAATAAGCTGACAGAGAAAAACAAGTATCTGATTCTGAGAATCGATGGTTTGTTTTATCAGCCAGTTTGATCAACTATGTACTCTAAAAAATATTTGAAGTTCGATTATTATCAGTTGAGGATTAGGGAAAATGATATTCCCAAGACTGTGTTTAATACATACTATGGAAATTATGAGTTCACCGTGATGCCGTTTGGGCTAACAAATGCATCATCTGGACCAATTTGTAATTGTCTTTATAGATGATATTGGTTTACTCTCAATCAAAAGAGGATAATGTGAATCATTTGCGTGTTGTTCTACATACCCTGAAAAGGAGTCGACTCGATGGCAAGTTATCTAAGTGTAAGTTTTGGCTATCATCGGTGGCATTTCATGGTCATATGGTTAGTGGAGAGGGCATTGCTATCGATCCAACAAAGATTATTACAAAATGGGAGTGACCTATTTTCACTACTGTGGCGGAAGTTAGGAGTTTCCTTAGACTTGTCGACTAATATAGACGCATTGTAGAGATCTTTTTTCGGATAGCTCTTCCTCTCACTACTTTGTCAAGGAAGGATCATTAGTTCATTTGGACACTAGAGTGCATGCGAGCTTTTGAATAGTTAAAGAGTCAATTTACTATGACGCCTATTTTGTGTTCACCGTGTGGTACAGAAGGCTATGAGATCTATAACGACGCCTCAGGGAGCGGCTTAGGCCACGTTCTTCTTCAGTTCGAGAAGGTTATTGCTTAAGGCTCTCGTCTACTAAAGGTGCATGAGAGAAATTATCTAGTCCACGACTTGTAGTTGGAGGCTGTGATATTTTCCCTGAAGATGTGGCGGCATTACTTATATGGCATGAAGATTGATATCTTTATAGACCATAAGATCCTAAAATATCTATTGAATCAGAAAGTTCTGAATATGCAACAAAGGAGGTGGATGGAGTTCCTTGGGGACTACACCTTCGAGATACATTACGCTCTTGGGAAGGGAAATGTTGTCGCAAATGCGTTAAGTCGCTGGGCGCCAGTACAGAAAAACTCGATACAGATGCACGATGAGCGTCTTATTCATGACTTGGAGGCCTTGGAGATCTCTTGTGTGGACAAGAGAGCAAGTACGACTGCATGCTTGAACTAGATAGAGGTATAGTATGACCTTGTGGATAGAGTTCGACAGGCAATAGAGCTTGATGAAAGCATGAAGCGCTATATGGCAGAGACTGTAGATGGGTCAAATTCCAAGTTTTCAATTGACAGTGGTCTTTTATGGAAAGACAGTCAATTATGCGTCCCAAATGTTGGCAAACTCTGGGAGAAGTTGATGTATGAGACACATTTCACGAAGGACTCAATCCACCCGGAGAGCACAAAGATTTTTAAAGACATGAGTTGTATCATTGCCAGGTTTGAAGAAAGACATAGCCCTCTACATCGCGAAATGTCACATTTGCGCACTTAAGAAGGTAGAATGTTAGAAACCGAGTGGATTTCTGATGTCATTACCGATTCCGAAATAGAAGTTTGATGATATTTCTATGGATTTCATGCACAGTTTGTCGAGATTGCAGCACAGGAATGATGCTGTTTGGGTTACTGTAAACCGAATGACGAATGTGCCACACTTCATTCCAAATCGAAGGGACGATTTAATGGAAAAATTGGCATAGCTCTATGTTAACAATATAGTACGATTGCATAGTGTGCCTCTTAGCATCGTTAATGACCGAGATGGGCACTTTATATCTAATGATTGGAGGCTGATCCACTAACTATTGGGTACCAAGATGAAGTTTAGCCCAACATTTCATCCTTAAACGAATGGTCAGATTGAGAGGGTTAATAGGACAATGAAGGATATGCTTTGTATGCGTGCCTTGGATTTCAACAAGAGGTGGGAGGATCATCTCTTTATGATAAAATTTGCATACAATAACAACTATAAAGCGAGTATAAAAATGACGCCTTTCTAAGATTTATACCATAAGAAGTACCGTACTCCATTAGCTTGGGCAGAATTGGGCGAAACAAAGTTGTTTGAACAAAAAAACATCGATGAGGAAAATTCGACGACACGATTGATCCAAGAGCAATTGTTAGCTTCTTAGGATATGCAATCTAAGTACTACAACACCGAGAACCGTGATGTTAAGTTTGTAGTTGTTAACTAGGTGTATCTCAAAATCAAGCATTTCAAGGGTGTATCAAGGATTTGACGATTAAAGAAGCTAAGTCCGTGATACCTTGGACCGTTTGAGATTGTGGAGTGAGTTGGTGAAGCTGCTTATAGATTGGCTCTTTTGGGATAATTGAGCGGTTTGCAAGTTGTGTTTCATATATCAGTGCTGAGGAAGGTTGTACAGGAGCCTACACATGTCATTGATGCGGATCAGGTGCCTGTCGATGGTGGGTTGAATACGAAAGTCAAGCCCATTTATATTGAAGACACAAAGGACAAATAGTTACGGAACAAGGAAATCAAGATGGTTAAAGTCTGTTGGGATAATTGCAGTCGTAAGGAACTCTCATTGGAGCGCGAGAAAACAATGATAAAAGAATTTCCCTTGTTATTCCGTTGAGGTACATGTTGTATGTTATATACTTATATGCTATTTTTTTGTACTGTTTAATTTCAGGACAAAAATTCTTAAAGGGGCGAGATTTGTAACACTCCAGTTTTACCACAGTTGAAAAATAAAACAGTCTTGCTTTTAGAGCTAACGCTGGCAATAGCGATATTGCTAGGCGATAGTGTGTCATGTGGTAGGTGACCACATGCAAGTTGGTTATGAGGCGGTCATTAAGCAGTGTTGACTTGGTCAAGCGGTCACTACTAGATATATCGCCCAGCGATATTTGCTATCGCCCGACGATATCATTTATTTAAGATTTCTTTGTGAAATCAGGGTTGTCCATTTATTTTGGCTTGGTGATCGTGTGGAGGAAGTTACGCCCGAGATCAGTAAGTGGTTGAGAGGATAATAGCTTTTCATTCACTCTTTTTCACTCTCTCTCTCTTCAAGCTAAGGAAAGGGAAAAGAGAAAAGAAGGAGGATAGAAAGAGCTGAACACATCCATTGGAGTTGTGTGAGATCTTGAAGTTATGAGCCGATTGAAGATTCGTGGAGAGGAAAGCTGTAATGCTCAAGATTCCTAAAGCAGGAAAAAGGGTTGTTTGGAAGTTATTGCCCGTCGCGAGGGCTAACGTCGGCGATTGCTCCGGGATAGTTGGCCAGAGGCGTCGAGAGCATTGAGTGGACTCAACTGGCATCGAGTTCTATTGCGTGTCGATAGCTGGATATCGCGCGGCGATAGAAAGCGTTGTGAGAGTCGAGAGCATCGAGTTGAGCTATCTCCAGGAGATAGTATTACCACTGGAGGTAGCAGGGTCAATTAATTTGACAGAGCACTTAGGTTGTTACCGCGTGACGATAACAGTTATCGCGCGACGATAGCGTGGGTGGTCTTTTTGTAACCACCGCCAAGTACTGCATAGCTGTAATTACCTATCACGTGGAAATAGCGATTCTGTAACCTCGTAGCCATGTGCCAGCCTGTTTTTGGAGGGCCAGGGAGGTTGCAAACGAAATGAGGCGTTGAATAACGGTACTGCGTGACAGTAGCTAGTTGACACGTGGCGGTAGCTCATTTTTTAATGTTGGTTCGGTCATTTCACTTCATTACCACGGAGTTTGATAACTTGGCCTAGTTTTCTGAAGGAGGAGCAACAATGCCAAAAAGGGGAGTTTAGGCTGCCATTCGAAATTCAGAGTCCGGATTCGCAAAGCGAGTTTAGATCTACGGAGGCAAGCCCAGAGCGGTCGATTTCAACCGTCTAGATTTCTCCCATGGCGCCAAAGAGGACTTTAAGGGTAACGATCCTTTTCCTTGAACATGTGAAGTCCTTTCTTTTGGCATTAGAGGGTATACACTCCACGAACACGTGGATGTGGTTCTCCCGACGGGTAGATCCATGTATTCCCGTTAGATTGCAGTTAGATCCAAAATTGAAGTACGGAATAGGCATGTTGTGTGAAGCCCATCAGGACAGTTTGGTTTTTACTGGTGATGTTTCTTTGCCGGAGAAGACTCCTTGGTTATCGCATTGATTTCGGAGTCACGGGATGTGCAGTTGACTGTGGGGAGAGTACTGGGGGTAGTATCCAGGAAAACACCCATTTAAGGGGAAGAAGCGAGAGTATTACCTTTACCATGCGGCGATAGTGCTACCGCCGGCAGTAGCTCCCTGTGAGCATTGTATTATTTGTTGAGAAGCCTGTCTCATGGGTACTTGAGGGCTAATGTTGTGAGGTATGTCTCTCTGAGACTTGGGGGCCAAGTTTGTAACATCCCAATTCGCGTTAGGCCCCTCGTGCGCTCTTTTGAGTCAAGAGAGTTGATTTTGGGCTCAGGGAGTGATGGCATCTAGGCTTACACTTATATAAGGGAGGAGATATTGGTCCAGAGTAGGACACGAGTGGTGACACGGACGTTTCCATACCCGTGTGGTACTCTGGTGTCTTTGCATCTAATTTGTGAAATTTCCAGAGAAGGACACGGGTGGTGACACGGGTATTAACACGGGAGTGTCCCTACCCGTATGTATTTGACACGGGCGTGTCCATACCCGTGTGCCTCTCTGGTAATGATGTGGATTCCTTGATGTGTTTCCAGAGCAGGACACGGGTAGAGACACGGGCATGTCCCTACCCGTGTGTGTGTGTTCATCGAGCAAAGATGCACTAAAAGCGTCGACCGCATTTCCCGAGAAGGATACGGGTAATAACACGGGCGTGTCACTACTCGTGTGCGTGTGTGCATACTCTTCGAGCGGAGCTCGATGAATTGACGACCGTGTTCCTCCCGAGCAGGACACAGGTAGTGACACGGGTGTGTCCCTACCCGTGTGCATCTAAGTGGCAGTTCGATGTTCATCAAGCAGAGCTCGACGAATCATCGACCACGTTCCTCCCGAGTAGGACACAGGTTGTGACACGGGCGTGTCCCTACACGTGTTGTTCAATTTCGTATTTTGACGAATTTTCTGGCCGCGTCATTTTGGAGGGACTCATTTACTAACTGATTGACGATCCAATGAGAGGTCGACACGTGGCTATGCAGTTACCCAATTCCACATAAAAAGGGGAGAAAAACCCTAGCCGTTTCTACTCTTCCTTCCAAGCCATTGCTGTAGAAAACTGCTGGAAAGGAAGAAGGTGCTGGAGCCGGTATTTCCCGTGAAGAACTTACACTGACCGAGGAGAAGATGATGCCGCCAAGAAGGTTGGCAAGATCCATGGCTAGAAATGGTGGAAATGCCGGAAACGAGGTGAGCTTCCTCCCCTCTCCCTTGGTGCTATATCTATAGTTTTTTCTAGGAGAGATATCGACTCAGAAGATTCTTGATTTATGAGATGAAGATTTCCTAGGAAAAGACCATTCTAAGGCTTGTGCCCCAAGGATATTGATGTCTTCAACCATTCCCCTCTCCTTGAGTAAATGGTTTATTTGGTTCGTGAAGAGGGAATGGTCTCACGAGGGTTAATAAGGGTGGAGGAATTTCTGTACATGGTTTGAACATAAGGCTTGATGAAGAAGATGAACCGATGTCATTCATCATGCTTTAAGATGCGTGCAGAAATCTGTTTTTGCACGCAGCAGCCTTCGAGGGCGTTTTCAGACTAAATGCGGCGAGATCTGGGTTTTCGAATAAACACAAAAGTCGTAGAACGTGGAAATACCTTTCCAATGAGTTATTAAAAGTCTTCACTGGATTCATGTAGCCTCGGGAATCCCCGTTTGAAGTTGCTGTACAGTGATTATTCCTGCACTTGTAATTCTCGTGTTTGATTTGTATTGGCTTTGGGTTTGTGGAGATTTGTGGTACAGTAACGTTGATGTCTCGATGAGTTCAGATTATAAGTAATCGTGGCAAAATTATGTTTATGGCTTTTGTTGGATACATCCTCAATGAACAAATGGTGTAGTAAAGTGCACTTGATCAAGGTGATTTGGTGAAAGTTAGTGAACGGATGGATTGACGAGTTTGGATGGTCGAAATGATTGAAATATGTAAAATATTTAATTAATAATGGTCATGTGTTGAATAATGATGAGTTTGGTTTGAACATGTTTAATATATTCGGTAATGACTGTTAAGATCAAATCGTTGTTGTCTTTAGATGATGGATGTGTGAAGCACCCATATGCTGATAATGAACCCTTAAGTACTTTGGGGCACGGGTTGTGAAAGGGTGTAAGTACGGGGTTTGACTGTACTAGTTTGATAATGTTGAGAAGAGACGTAAGTGTATGATTGAGCTTGGTCCAGGTGCTCATTCCCGGGGCTCCTTCCTTGGCAAGTGGACGGTTGGGCTTGGTCCTCAGTGTTCAAAGGGTGTAAGTGCGGGGTTTGAACACACTAGTTTGGTAATGTTGAGAAGAGACGTATGTGGATGGTTGGGCTTGGTCCCCGGTGCTCATTTCTGGGGCTCCTTCCATTCCAAGTGGAGGGTTGGGCTGGGTCCTCGGTGTTCAAAGGGTGTAAGTGCGTGGTTTGACCGCAGTAGTTTGGTAATGTTGAGAAGTGACGTAAGTGGACGGTTGGGCTTGGTCCTCGGTGCTCATTCCCGGGGCTCCTTCCATGCTAAGTGGATGGTTGGGATTGGTCCTCAGTGTTCATTCCCGAGGCTCCTTCCAAGCCACGATGATGTAAAATTATATGCGGTGTGAGTCGACACGCGGTGTCGTAATCCTTGGTTAAGGATAGTGTGGCAGGTCTACGGGCTCGCCAGTCATCACACCGATGGGAGTTGGCAGATATAATTTGGACGGTTTGGCTGTGTCCTTGGTGCTCATTCCCTAGGCCCTCTCCGTGCCACGATATAGGCAAGGTTGGGCTGTGTTCTTGGTGCACATCTACCCGAGACCCCTTCTGAGTCATAGTACGCATGTGAGCTTCGCTGTTGTGTTATTAGCGTTGAGGCGTACGGAGGCCTAGGCCAGGTAGTGTGGATGACTGCTTAGTAGTGGAGATGCCCGCTCTACTGTCACCGTCTGGCCACGATGGATGATGCCTGAGAGGTTAGCTACCTGCTCGAATAGTGGGAACTACAAGTCTGTGTCGACATAGCAATTGCATGTGTACAATTGTGGGTGAGTCATTGCATTGCATTCATACCATTTAATACATTTCATACACAAGATCCTCATCGTATAAGTTTGTATGGCACTCCTATACGATGAGTTACTTTACTGTTGAGCCGATCCTTAACTTATATGTCTGTATGGGCATTCATATAAGTTGAGGTACTTTCTGTCGTAGATTTTCATTTTTCATATACTATTGTAGATGGTAGATCAGTTAGAGTAGAATGTTTACTCATTCTTTATACTGCTGATATACTTGATATTGCACACTCTATACCACCTGTTTGTACTACTACTTTATGTATATATATTGTACCCTTATTCCTTTCTCCGCTTGGTGCCGAGGAGTCGCCAGGGGAGTGGATGTGATAGCCACTTAGTCTTTATGACTAATGGTTTCTATGTCTTCCTTTTTAGGAGGAAACCACGTAGATAGAGAAGCAACATGATATACAGCAGGACAACTAGGCCAGGACGACAGGGCCTGAAGGGACGGTGCCATCGCTACCATTAGCGACCGATATGAGTTTGAGAGACTCATGATATAGCCCCTTTGGGAAAAATTTATTCGTGCTCTGATATTTTGGAAGCTTGTTGTATCTTCTCTATTTGTTGTACTTTTTGACTATTATTACTTATGTGTGGATTGAATTCTATTTTATATTCTTGGTTGGGTTGGCATTTGTTGATATTGATTATAGCTGGAAGGATAGGCGTCTTGTAGTACAGGTTAGTTCGAGTGCAAGCGCTACTGCAAGGCGGCTGTTTTGGGCATAAGACTCTTCTCGTGCCATATTTGGTGTTCCAGGAGGAGGGGTCTTACAAATGGTATCAGCTTGCTATGATCCTGAACTAAAGAAGTCATTCAACTATGGTTCCACCCCCGTTCGATTATCAGTTTGGTGACAAACTGACTTTGCGGAAGCAGTGGTGTGCCCATACGTAATTCACACTAAGTATGTCCAAATTTTACCATAAGATTAGCCAACCTGACCTTAGGTTTGTACTTTACGTGTACATCCCAGTGCATGTTGAGCCAGTGGGGGGAACCCCCACCCCGTACGTACCCACGTAGTTTCAACAATCGAAGCTAGGGCAGACGCTCACAGCTATCTTGGATGCCGTTAGATCCCAACAAGCCCCCATACAAAAATAAGTTCCGGGCTCCAATTGGGTGAGCACTTTCCGAGCTCTCTTCCCCCTGCCTACCTTAGGATAGAGTCGGTAATGTGTATGGAAGAATGGCTCGACACCATGCAAGAACTGCTGGTTGAAATTAGATGTCCTAATAATATGGCTGTGACCCTGGTAGTGATACTCTTGGAACTACACGCTAAGAGGTGGTGGAAGTCCCTCATGTGCTCAACCTTTCGAGGGCGAGTCTATACGGAGATTAGCTGAAGCGAGTTCTCAAGGGCATTTTTAGAGCACTTCATTCCCTCGTCTGCTCGAGATTAACTCGAAGAGAGATTTTTACAGCTGAAGCAAGGATCAAAGTCGGTTATGGAGTATCAACGAGAGTTCATACGTCTAGCGAGATTTGTTGACTCATATGACTTAGATGACAAATAGTACGCTAAGCGCTTCTATAAAAGGCTGTGGGACCCCTGAGGTAGGCCCTTTTGTTTATAGCGGACTCCAGCTTGGCGGAAATAATTGAAATGGTGAAGAGGCTAGAAGCAAACAACTTGGGAAGTGGTAAGAGACCTGCTGAGGGTCTGATAGAAGTTGGACCTAGCAATAGAAGGAGAGACGACTATCAAGGAGGAAGAGGACACCAGAGAGGTGGCAGGAGTTTCCATAGGAATTTTAGAGTGGAGCACCCGGTTCCACAGCCGCTAGCATTGCCTCAACCTCCACAGCTTCAACAGTTTCGGCAACTAGAGGGGCGGAATGTGCGAGTGTGCTTCCAATGTAACCAACCGGGCCATATGACGTTTCTGCCTACAACTGTTTGGGAATGCTCCTCTTACACTCCCTCCGGCAGCTCCACGAGGCAGAGGACATATGTGTGGTCGAGGACGAGGACCACGAGGAGGAAACCCTGGACCTGCTCAGAATGAGGTGTTCGCACTGGACATGACACAGGAGCGGAACCCTCAGGAGGTGATTGCAGGTATGTTACAGTTAGTTATCACATCTTCATTATTGACCTTAAGTTTCTTAAGACGTACTAATTATCTAGCTTTGAGTATTGTTATTCGTACTTATGCACCGTGGTGGTCGGCGGGAAACCGGCTTATACGTTATTCCATACCGATGCCTCACACTCATTTGTGTCTATGGACTTCATCAAATACCTAGGAGGAGTAAGATCCTTCACTTGTATTGCTTAAAGAGTACGCCTCCCAGACGGCTCTGAGATGACCGAAACTGCCAAGTGCGAATTTGAGATACTCATTGGGGGAAAGACCTTTGATACCCCTGTCACAGTTTTGAAAATTTCATAGTTCGATATCATTCTGGGCATGGCATGGCTTGATTGGCACTACACAATAATTGACTGCGTGGAGAAGCGAATTTACTTGAGACATGGGGATATCGATGTCATTTTCCAAGGTATAAAATTCGCACCATGTTTGTTATCGTCTTCGATTCAGGCCTTGAAATCTCCCATGAAAGGGGATGAAATTTACATGATATGTTTTGAATTGAAAGAGAGGACAATATATATGGAAGATATGCGAGTGGTGCGGGATTTCCCCGAGGTATTTCCTAAGAAACTGCTAGGATTACCCCTGCATAGAGAAGTGGATTTTCAAATTAAGCTAGTGCTGGGTGCCAAGCCCGTCTAAAGGACCCCTTACCGAATTGCCCCGAAGGAACTCGCAGAGTTTAGAGTTCAGTTGTAAGAACTGGTGGAATCAGGGTTCGTTTGCCCCAGCTCATAACCTTGGGGAGCCCCTGTTCTGTTCGTTAAGAAGAAGGATGGAACCTTGCGATTATGCGTAGACTATCGGGAGCTCAACCGACTGAAGGTACAGAACACCTATCCGCTACCTCGGATCAATGAGTTATTCGATCAATTGGTAGGAGCACATTGGTTTTTCAAATTGGATTTATGCTCGGGGTATTATCAGTTGAGAATATAGGAGGAGGACATTCAGAAAACGGCCTTTATCTCAAGGTCCGGCTTGTACGAGTTCACTGTGATGCCATTTGGGCTCACAAATGCCCCTTCAGCTTTCATGAGCTTGATGAACAAAGTGTTCGAGCCTTATCTAGATGTCTTCGTCATCATTTTCATCGATGACATTTTTGTCTACTTTAAGATAGAGGAAGAGCATGTCGAACAACTGACCTTGGTACTGAAGAAGCTAAAAGAGCGCACCTTGTTTGCCAAGTTTAGAAAGTGTGAATTTTGGCTCAAAGAGGTTGCCTTCATGGGCAATGTGATCAGTGGGGCTTGGTTAGATGTGGATCCAGCCAACGTGCGCGCTTAAGGAGTGGTCTCCCTTGAAGTCAGTGGCCGATGTGTGGACCTTCCTTGGACTTGCCGGGTACTATCGCAAGTTTTTAAAAGGGTTCTCAAAGATTGCCCTTCCTCTTACTACGCTGACAAAGAATGGTGTGTCATATGAGTGGACACCCCAGTGTGAAGACGTGTTTCAAGAACTGAAGGACCGACTTACATCCGCACTCATCCTAGCCCTTCCATCTAGGAAGGAAGGATTTCAAGTTTACACTAATGCGTCGTATCAAGGGATGGGAGCGGTATTGATGCAGCACGGGCATGTGATTGCATATGCTTCAAGACAGCTAAAGAAGCATGAAATCAACTACCCGGTACATGATCTAGAATTGGGAGCGGTTGTGTTCGCCTTGAAGATTTGGAGACAATATCTATACAGAATCCACTACGAAATCTTTTCATACCACAAGAATCTAAAGTACGTCCATACTCATAAGGAATTTAATTTGAGAAAGCGGTGGTGGTTAGATTTTTTATGTGATTATGAATTTACTATGCACTACCACCATAAAAAAGCAAATTCTGTAGCGGATGCTTTGAGCAGGAAGGTCCCAGAACTAAGCCCTGAGTCCCGATTAATGAGTTTGGAGTTAGCTCGGATGCTCGAAGAGATGGAGATTACCCTGGTATATAAAGACCAATCAGAAGGGTATACAGAGTACTTAATCGCGATGAGCATTGTCTATGATATTCGAGACCGAATCCGGGTTGAGAAGGGAAAGGATACGGCTCTGGCGAGTATTCCCTAAAAGACGACCTCGTTCATATCCGTGGCCGGATTTACATTCCCAAAGGTGGTAAAATTCGGGAAGATACCCTGAGAGAGGCACATTACACTCAGTATTTTGTGCATCCTGAGATTGCCAAGATGTACACCGACCTACGGAAGACCATGTGTTGGCTGGGAATAAAGAGGGACGTCAGATATTTTGTTACTCACTGTGAGGCATGTCAAAGGGTGAAGGAATAATGCAAGAGCACCGGTGGATTATTGCAGTCATTGCCCATCCCCGAGTGGAAGTTCGAGGATGTCTCCATGGACTTCATCCACGAATTGCCTCACTCACGCTCAGGGAATGATTCAGTGTGGGTAATCGTCGACCGCCTGAAAAAAGTAGCCCGATTTATTCCTATGAAGAAAGAAGCTCACGTAGATGTTTTGGTATGTCTCTTTGTGAAGCAGTTTGTACGGTATAATGGCGAGCCAAGGACAATTGTTTCTGACCGGGATGGTCGGTTTACCTCTAAAGAATGGAAGGCGGTACAGGCGTATTTGGGCTTGTGCCTTACCTTTAGCACCGCATTTCATCCTCAGACGGACGGGCAGTCTGATAGGACCATCAAAACATTGGAAGACCTATTGCGACTGTGTGTGTTGGATAGAGGAGAGCCGTGGGAAAGACTCTTACCCCTAGTGGAATTTTCATATAACAACAGTCACCAAGCAGTATCGGGATGGCACCCCATGAAGCCCTTTACAGAAGATGTATAACCCCCTTGTCATGGGTACAAGATGAAAAACCCAAAAGTTTTAGGAATTGAGTACATCAATGATACTGATGCGGTTATTAGACTAATACGAGACCGCATGCTTGAGGCTCAAAGTCGGCAAGCGAAATATTATAATACAAAACACCAAACGGTAGAATTTCAAGTGGGTTACAAAGTGTTCCTGAAGATCCGGCCAATGCATGGAGTGTCACGGGTATGTGGTATGAATAAGCTTAGCCTAAGGTACATTGGGCCTTACATAATATTGGAAAGGATTGGCCATTTGGCCTATCGGTTGGAGTTATAGCCAGAGATGGAGAACCTTCATGACGTATTCCATGTGTCGTCTCTCCGAAAGGCGCTGTTGCGGCCCGATCAACATATTCCCACCATTGATTGAGCAGTAGCAACCGATAGATCTGTACGACTAGAGCCGGTGCGGATAGTAGACAATGAGACAAAGATTTTGTGTTGCAAGAGTGTTCCTTTGGTAATGGTGTTGTGGTCTAACCATGAGAAGGAAGAGTATACATGGGAGTCGGTGTATGTAATGCAAAAGCGCTATCCGGAGTTGTTTCCTCAAGGTAAATTTTAAAAGCATATTTTATTTTATATCATGCAAGTGTGGATCTCTAGAAATGATGCGGATTCCTTGCTGTGTTTCCCGAGCAGGACACGGGTAGAGACACAGGCGTGTCCCTACCCGTGTGTGTGTGTGTGTGTGTGTTTATCGAGCAGAGATTGACTAAAAGCGTCGACCGCATTTCCCGAGCAGGATACGGGTAGTGACACAGGCGTGTCCCTACTCGTGTGCATGTGTGCGTATTCTTCGAACGGAGCTCGACAAATTGACGGCCGTGTTCCTCCCGAGCAGGACACGGGTACTAACACGGGCGTGTCCCTAACCGTGTGCATCCAAGGGGCAGTTTGATGTTCGTCGAGCGAATCTTGACGAATAGTCGACCACGTTCCTCTCGAGTAGGACACGGGTAGTGACAAGGGCGTGTCCCTACCCGTGTCATTCAATTTTGTGTTTTGACGAATTTTCTACCCATCTTGTTTTGGAGGGACTCATTTACTAATTGATTGGCGGTCCTATGAGAGGTCGACATGTGGCTATGCAGTTACCCAATTACACATAAAAATGGGAGAAAAACCCTATCCGTTTCTACTCCTCCTTCCAAGCCATTGCTGTAAAAAACTGTTGTAGAGGAAGAAGGTGCTTGAGCCGATCTTTCATGTGAAGAACTAACACTGACCGAGGAGAAGAAGATGCCACCAAGAAGGATGACAAGATCCATGGCTAGAAATGGTGGAAACGCCGGAAATGAGGTGAGCTTCCTCCCCTCTCCCTTGGTGCTAGATCAATAGTTATTTCTAGGAGAGATATTGACTCAGAAGAGTGATGATTTGTGAGATGAAGATTTCTGTAACGCCCCCATTTTTTTCTGCAACTATTTTATTCTCGTTTGGCGTTACGGTGACGCATTTTTGTGGCGTGTGGCATTTGTTGAGTGTGGTTTAGCTCCTTAGAACTGAGTGGCCTATTTTGTAGCCTATGGGCAAGGTCTCCCTAGCAAGCCGAGTCGTTTTGGGTGACCCGGTATGGCCTCTGGTGGGATGCTTGTGTTTTGGCTTTAGGTAAGTATAACTCGAGTTCTGTTCGTCGAAAGTTAATTTCGACTTCGCCGATGTGTTCGTAGCGTGGGTATTTAGCTACGGTGTGAATTTCGTCAAATTCCGAGGTAATTCGATTTTCGTGTCGTTTTGGGTGTGCCATTAGTAAAGACTATTAGAAAATTCTCTTATTTTATTAAGAGAACCGGCGACTAGGTTTCAGTTTTGCTGAACCGACGTGTTTAAAGCTTATATAAAAGCTTTACTTGGAGTGGCGGGCCCACTCTTTCCTCCTTCTTCCCGAGACCTATAACCGCTGCTCCAGTTTGCGGAAAGCAGAGGCGGAAACGGCAAACTGCCCTAGCCTTCGGCCGGCGATTTCGGGAGCTTTTGTTGACGGAATTCGTTTCCGAAAGTACCGTTGGCTTGCTCTCGCTCAGATCTACGTTTTGACGGTAAGATATTCGATTTTCGTGGAGTTTTAGGAGACTTGGATTTTCGGGTCTTGTGGATTTCCGCCATTTAAGTGCGGGTTGCTTGTTAGGTGCTTTTTGGTCCTGCTGCTGCTAGTGCCGAGTGAAGAGGAGGGAAAGTCGTCCAAGTTTCGCCGAAAATCGAGGCAAGTGGTATTCTTGCCCTTGCCATTTTTATGCTCTTACTGAATTGAAAAATCTCGGTTAACCCTAGGGTAGAGGCCAAGCTGTTCTTTTATCTTGCTGAATTTTAGGGCTTAGTTTCTCCTAATAACCCCCCCCCCCTTCTTTGTTTTGTTGGTGCCCAACCCGCTGCCGTAATGTCGCTAATATAAACTCCAGATTTCAGTCTGGTTGCTCCTTGCGGGTGAAGCCGAGAGAGAGTGAGTAGGAGGGGGGTGCCTGCTGTGTGTCTGGGAAAGAGCAAGATTTGGACTCTCTGTCTTGCCAGCGTTGAGTGTGGTGTGCACACTCAAAGCCTTTGTGGGTTTGGCGTTGAGTGTGGTGCATACACTTAACGCCACAGCTGTAGCTAGTTTGAAATTTTGGCTAAGTACTGGGGCGTTGAGTGAGGTGGACTCACTCAACGCCGTAGCCCCTGCTAGCGGCTAAGTACTTTGGCATTGAGTGAGTCGACCTCACTAAACACCATTTCCGTTTTGGCGTTGAGTGAGGCAAGCTCACTCAACGCCGCAGTTTTTCTGAGAAGCTAAGTACTTTGGCATTGATTGAGGTGTGCTCACTCAAAGTCATAGCATTTTCTGAGGCTAAGTATGTTGGCGTTGAGTGAGTCGACCTCACTCAACGCCATTTCAGTTTTGGCGTTGACTGAGGTGGACTGACTCAACGCCGTCGCTTTTTGTGCAGCCAAGTACTTTGGCGTTGAGTGAGGTGTGCTCACTCAATGCCACAGACTTTTCTGAGGCTAAGTACTTTGCCGTTGAGTGAGTCGACCTCACTCAACGCCATTTTCGGTTTGGCGTTGAGTGAGGTGACTTCACTCAACACCGTAAGCAAATTTACTGCCAAGTCCCGTGGCGTTGAGTGAGTGAACCTCACTCAATGAAATTTCTGCTTTGGCGTTGAGTGAGGTAAACTCACTCAACGCCACAACCCTTCTTCGCGTCCAGAACTTCTAGCGTTGAGTGAGATGACCTCACTCAACGCCATTGCTGTTTTGGCTTTGAGTGAGGTGGAATCACTCAATGCCGCAGTTTTCTTTTGCGGCTAAGTGTAAGGGCGTTGAGTGAGTGAGCTTCATTCAACGCCATTGCTGTTTTGGCGTTGAGTGAGGCTAGCTCACTCAATGCCACTTTCTCTGATTGTGTTTAAGTACCAGGGCGTTGAGTGAGTGTGCCTCACTCAACGCCATGGCTGTTTTGGCGTTGAGTGAGGTTAGCTCACTCAACGCCAGAGTATTCTTGCGGGAGGCGTTGAGTGAGTGAACCTCACTCAACGCCATGCCTATTTTGACGTTGAGTGAGGCTAGCTCACTCAACGCTAGAGTTGTTCTTCTGGAGGGCGTTGAATGAGTGAACTTCACTCAATGCCATGCTTGTTCTGGCGCTAAGTGAGGCTAACTCACTCAACGCCAAGGTCTTGTTAGGCGTTGAGTGGGTCCCACTCAACGCCAAGCCGTGTTGAGTCATTTCAACACTTTTTCCCTACCTCGAATTTCGTTCCCGAATGAATTCCTTGTTTATGTTTTTAGTTTCCTTGTCGGCCATGTTTTTCTTTCCTAAAGGCCGAATCGTGGGTCGTGGTGAGTAGTGGTGGTTTTAAGCTCTTAATGAAGGAGGTGTTGTGTAATTTAGCCGTGGCCACCCTTTTTCTTCTATTTTGATCCAGGTACGGGCTGGGCAAGGGGGTGGGAGGTCCCTAGTTCTTTCACATTTAGACCCTTGAGCTTGTTGGCTTGGAAATGGTGGTTGGGGGACTGAGTTTGCCTTCAACCCGGATCCATTTTGTTTATTTTGCTACTACCATCTCCCACAGCTTAGGGTGTTAGACGTTTCTTCCTTGGTAGATTGCAGTATTTTGGGATCTTGGTAGCTTAGTATACTCTGCAGGAGGTAGTTTATGGGCAGGGTTGATGTTGTTTACTCGCACCTAGTACATTTCTTTTTGTCTTGCCTTGGGCAGTTGTGACATTTACTTCTGTTTTTTTTCCTCTTTCATTATTCATCTGATTGACACTTTCGTGCAGTTTTCCTTGTTTTGCTTGCTGCGGTATTCTTTCTTCTTTTGAATGCCTCAGGTTCTGAGCAGTAGCCAATTTGGTGGCTAAGTTGTTGTGGTGTTACTGGTGGTTTCTTGGACTTTGGAGATCCTTCTCTATTTGTTTAGTGAGGTAGTTTTTTTGCACTTTTCTTACAGACATATATATTTGCCAGTGGGTTCATGTCAGGTTGTTGGTGCCCACTGGTAGTTTTTAACTTTGTACTAGATATATTACTTTTGCTGCTACTATTTTCTGGAGATAGTCTACTTGCTCTGGTGAGGATTTATGCTAGGTTGCTAGTTATTTTTAAAACTATAACTATTATTATAAGTATAGCTCATGATCAACATATTTTATAAAACTTAATCACTATTTTCCAAACAACGTATAAAGATCGTTTTCTTATATATAATATAAATTAAATGTCGAGTCTTGCATAGCATAAGTGGTCCTCTTGGGACACTTATGCACTCCTTAGGATGTCAATCCTGAATAAAGTATTTTTCGCAGCGTATAAGTATAGTTTTTAACTGTGGACTAGGTTATCCACCGAGCCGAGGGATACGGCCTCTAAAATATAACCGATTTTTTAATCATCAAACTTATGAAATTCTTTCATAAAGTAAAGTAGTTGGTTTTGCCTGAGCATCAGCAGTTATCCCCTGCTCGACGTGGCATCATGACGCGTGTTTTCTCATACACTTATAATTCCTAAATTCGGAGAAAATGCGGGTTGTGACAGTTGGTATCAGAGGGAGGTTGCTTGACAAGTCAGTCAGGTAACCTTCCTTTGATTGCATTAGTAGTTCAGCATTATGTCAATCACACACTGATATGTCATCAGCACGTCTTGGCAAATGCACGAAGACTACACTCATAGCATAACATGAAGTATACGAGACATATTATGTAGTATGGGATGCATAATATATGTTCGTATATGGATCCATCATAGGGGCAACATGTGAGGGTTATGTAGTATGGAATGCATAACCTCACCACATGGCTACGGCTAGCTCGTTTTCTTTTTCGTTGCATAAGAATGTTATGTAGTATAGGATGCAAAACATTTTCATGTGTAAGCCGCTCATAACATGCATTAGGGCCTTTTTTTAGAATGCATAGCACAAACATGCATAGCATAACATTACATAAGCACAACGTGCAAAACTAAAGACTTGCAGGATGACAAATATACACACATAAGCTTTCAAGTCAAAAGTAATATAAAGGCATGCATTCCCGATCTAGGCACATGAATTAGTATGGTGGTGGTTAACCATCCTAGGTTTGGGCATAACATCAATTTTTGTAAAAAGATAAACTCCCAGAGCAAGTTTAGCAGCTTTAAGTTTATATCTATATATGTATTGTCTGTACTTGTAGTTGGTTCTAGCCGTTGTATTAGGATCTAACTATTGGTTTTATGATTTTAGGATGGCGATGCGTCCTGCGACTCGATCGACTCCCATGTCTGAGGGTGAGTCATCTGGAGCTCAGAATGACGCGGTGATCGAGAGCCTGCGGCAGAGTATCGATGCCATGAGCAGGCAGATGGTAGAGATGCAGGCCCAGATTCAGTCCCTGGTGGCGGTTGTGGCAGGTCAGACTCAAGTAGTGCAAGGTCCTATAGGGGGGTTAACTATCCCTCCTCCTCCTGCACCCTTAAGACCTCCAGTGGTGGTGCCAGCAGAGATGGCCTTCATCTCACAGTTTTAGAGGCTGAGCCCTCCCACTTATGATGGGAAGGCAGAATTTGTGGTCATAGACGATTGGCTGATCTCCATAGAGGAGATGTTCTTGTACTCCGGGATTGCAGATTACCAGAGGGTGATGATAGCCGCCTATTAGCTTAAATGTTTGGTTAAGAGTTGGTGGCTGAGAGAAAAGGAGAGCTTGGTAGCTGGATGCTCTTGGGAAGTATTCAAGGAGATGCTGTTGAGGAAGTTCTTACCCTCGGTCGAGCGTGACTGCCTCATGAACGAATTCCTCCAACTGAAGCAAAGGCAACTCACGGTGGGTGAGTATGAGATAGAGTTTAACAAGTTGAGCCGTTCTGCCCCTAGATTGGTCAACATTGAGGCTGATCGAGTTAAGGGATTTCTCGGTTGCTTGAGGATCGAGGTGCAGTAGTTGACCAGTGCTTATGGGTCAGAGACTTATGCAGGAGTACTGGAGGCTTCTCTGAAGGTGGAGGCTATTGAGACCGCAAAGAGCAGAGGACAGAAAATGAGGAAGGACAAGAGGAAGTCTGTGGAGGAGAAGAAACCCCAGGTACCCGGTACGGCTACGGGAAAGAATAGCAAAGTGGTGTGCATATTTTGTGGCCGGTCAGGCCACCCTGTCGAGAGATGTTTCAAGAAGGCAGCTGCTCAGAGGAAGGAGCAGGTTCATGCGATTTAGGGTGCTCCTAGGAGAGATGTCTCCTGTTCTGTTTGTAAGCGGCCCGGGCATGATGCGGCCCAGTGCTGGTCTAAGAATAAAGACTGTTTTATGTGTGGGAAGAAGGGATACATCAAGACTAGGTGTCTTAAGGTCCAGCCTGCTCTTCATGCAGTTCCACTACTGACATTACCTCCACCTCAGCGTGTGGACAAGGGAAAGGGAAAGCTTAACGTGATCTCTTCCGAGGAGGCTCAAGCTTCGACTCAGGTCATCTCAGGTTAGTTTTCTTTCCAGCCTGAAAGTTTTGTTCTTGTTTTACTAGAATGTTTGTAGTATTGTTGTGGTAGTTCCTTAGTTATATATGCTCCTATAGGGAAATTTAAGGTGAAGAACCGCTGGGCGCGTGTTCTGTTTGACTTCAGAGCTACCCACTCGTTCGTGGCTAGAGCCTTTGTAGAGCGACATCGGTTGACTTTAGATCGAGTTCGGGATACCTTCCGTGTCAAGTTCCCCTCTGGTGAATCTGTATTGTCAGATTTGGGCATGTTAGATTTCCCTGTTTTGTTGGGGGACTTCCTTACGAAGGAAGACCTGAAGATGATTGATCTGGAGGACTTCGATGTTATTCTGGGCATGGACTGGCTGTCTAGGTATGATGCAGTCATTCAGTGCAAAGGGAAGCGCTTGGACTTCATCAGGGACGACGGTAGGTCTGGAAGCGTGTATGCTGATCTGTGCCAGGATTCTCATGTCATCTCTGCGGTATGTGCTCAGAAACTATTTATTTCGGATTGTTTTGCTTGTTTGGTCTCGGTGGTTGGGATCGCTGTTAGTGTAACGCGCTTGGAGGAGATTCCAATTGTTCGTGATTTCGCCGATGTTTTTCCGGATGATCTTCCTGGTCTTCCTCCCGAGCGTGATGTGGAGTTTGTGATTGATTTGGAGCCGGGTACGCGTCCTATTGCTAAGGCTCCATATCGAATGGCCCCTCGTGAGTTAGAGGAGTTGCGAGTTCAGTTGGATGAGTTGATGGCAAAAGGATTTATCAAGCAGAGTTCGTCGCCTTGGGGTGCTCCTGTGGTGTTTGTGAAGAAGAAAGATGGGTCGATGCGGCTTTGCATCGACTATAGGGAGTTGAACAAAGTCACCATTAAGAACAGGTACCCTCTGCCGAGGATCGATGATTTATTTGACCATTTGCGTGGTAGCACGGTGTTCTCTAAGATAGATCTTTGTTCTGGCTATCATCAGCTCAGGATCCGTGAGACAGATATTCCACGGACTGCGTTTAGATCGAGGCATGGACACTTTGAGTTCTTGGTGATGTCATTTGGTTTGACCAACGCACCATCAGCCTTCATGGATTTGATGAACCGAGTGTTCAAGGATTTCTTAGACAAGTTTGTGGTGGTCTTCATCCATGACGTATTGGTTTATTCTCGCAGCGCTGAGGAGCATGTGCAGCATCTGCGCTTGGTTCTATCGGAGTTGAGGAATTACAAGTTATTCGCCAAGCTGAGCAAATGCGAATTTTGGTTGCCTCAGGTTTAATTTCTCGGCCGCATGGTGAACAACGAGGGGATCTCGATCGACCAAGAAAAGATCGCATCAATAATGGATTGGAGTAGGCCGAATACGCCTAAGGAGTCTAGCAGCTATCTAGGGTTGGCTAGCTACTACAGGAGGTTCGTGGAGGGTTTCTCTTCCCTAGCTGCACCTTTGACCAAGCTGACCCAGAAGAACGTGGCTTTTGTTTGGAGCGAGAAGTGCGAAGAATCCTTTCTGGAGTTAAAGAAGAGATTGTGCACTGCTCCCGTTCTGACCCTGCCTACTGAGGGTATGGATTATGATGTATACGTGGATGCTTTGCATTTAGGTCTGGGATGCGTATTAATGCAAGTTGGAAAGGTTATTGCCTATGAGTCAAGGCAACTGAAGACTCATGAGAAGAATTATCCTACGCATGATCTTGAGTTTGTAGCGGTAATCTATGCGTTGAAGGTATGGAGGCATCTACTTTATAGGGCTCAGTGCAAGATCTTCACTGACCATAAGAGCCTGAAGTACGTGTTCACGCAGAAGGAGTTGAATCTGCGCCATCGACGGTGGCTAGAGTATGTGGTCGATTATGAGGTAGAGATCCAGTATCATCCAGGCAAGGCCTATGTGGTGGCCGACGCCCTGAACCGAAAGACGGGAAAGATCTTTAACCTCTCCATCGATCATTTAGTGGAGGAGTTCCTCCTTATAGATATATCAGTGGGATGCTGTGTCTTGCAGAGGAGTTTATCAGTGGCAGAGCCGTCTTGGATTTCTTTGACCAGACTGCACCAGAAGGACGATCCGGATCTTCTGCACTTATTCACCAGGACCGAGAAGGGGGAGTTGCCAGACTTTGCTATCGATGATGCGGGTAATTTGAAGTACCGTGGCAGATTTTGCATCCCCGCTGTTAGGGACATTAGAGGTATGATTTGCAGAGAGGCTCATGTATCAAGCATTTCCTACCATCTAGGATCTATGATGATGTATCGTGACTTAAAGCAAATTGCCTGGTGGTATGGCATGAAAGGTGATATAGCTTGTTTGTTGTTGAGTGCCACACTTGCAAGCGTGTGAAGGCCGATCATGGAAGGCCTGGTGGCAAGTTGACTTCGTTAGAGATCCCGACTTGGAAGTAGGAAAGTATATCTATGGATTTCATCACGGGCTTACCGATATCCCCAAGGGGATTTGATTCTGTTTGGGTTATAGTGGATAGACTGACGATGTGTGCTTACTTCGTGCCATATAAGATTGATTACCAGATGAAGAAGATGACGGAGTTGTACTTGAATTAAGTCATCCGACTGCAGGGTGTGCCAGTTAGCATCATTTTTGATCGAGACTCTCGGTTTACTTCTCATTTTTGGCAGAGTCTGCAGGAGGGTTTGGGTACGGATCTGAGGTATTCTACTTCTTACCACCCACAGACCAATCGGCAGACGGAGCGGGTGAACAAAATAGTTGAGGATATGATCCGATGCTACATTTTAGACCACGGTGGAGCGTGGGATGAGCGGCTGCGACTTACGAAATTTGCATACAACAACAGTTATCAGGAGAGCTTGCAGATGGCTCCGTTCGAAGCCTTGTATGGGAGGCGCTGCAGAACTCCATTGTTTTTGGCTGAGGCTGGTGAGAGGCCTTTGTTGGGTCCTGATGCGCTTGAGGAAATGGAAGTCGTAGTGAAGCTTATTCGAGAGAAGCTTTGTATAGCTCAGGAGAGGTACGAGAAGAACGCCAATCGGCGTAGGTCTGCCTTGGAGTTTTCTGTAGGGGACCTTGTATTTCTTAAGGTTTCCCCGATTGTGGGTGTAAAGAGGTTTGGTAAGAATCGAAAATTGGAACAGAGGTATATGGGCCCGTTTAAGATTATGGAGCGGATTGGCGTGTCATCTTATAGGTTGGATTTGCCAGCAAACTTCTCAGATATTCATAATGTTTTCCAAGTAAGCCAATTGCGGAAGTGTGTGCGCAGCAGTGGGCTTGTCTTAGACGTTGTGCCCCAATTGGAGCCCAACCTCTCTTTTGTTGAAGAGCCGGTCCGTATTTTTGATACTCAGGAACGGGTGCTGCGAAAGAAGTCCATTCCGATGGTGAAAGTTCTATGGAAGAATCAGGATTTGGAGAGCGCGACTTGGGAGCTAGAGTCGGCCATGAGGAAGGCTTACCCTCACCTATTTCCCTGATTTGATCGGTATGTTTTCCTTCTTGTAACTCCTGTTTGTTACTTTTTCCTTCTATAGTAGAAGCGTTGTGCATAAAGTTTCGGGACAAAACTTTCTTTTAGGGGGAGTGACTGTAACGCCCCCGATTTTTTCTGCGACTATTTTATAATCGTTTGGCATTACGGTGACGCGTTTTCGTGGCTTGTGCCATTTGTGGAGTGTGGTTTAGCTCCTTAGAACTGAGTGTCCTATTGTGTAGCCTATGGGCAAGGTCTCCTTAGCAAGCCGAGTCGTTTTGGGTGACCCGGTGTGGCCTTTTGGGGGATGCTTGTATTTTGGATTTAGGTGGGTATAACTCGAGTCTTGTTCATCGAAAGTTAATTTCAACTTCGCCGATGTGTTCGTAACGTGGGTATTTAGCTACGGTGCGAATTTCGTCGAATTCCGAGGTAATTCGGTTTTCGTGTCATTTTGGGTGTGCCATTAGTAAAGACTATTAAAAAATTCTCTTATTTTATTAAGAGAACCGGCGGCTAGGCTTCAGTTATGCTGAACCGATGTGTTTAAAGCTTATATAAAAAATTTACTTGGAGTGGCGGGCCCACTCTTTCCTCCTTCTTCCCGAGACCTATAACCGCTGCTCAAGTTTGCGGAAAGCAGAGGCGGAAACGGCGGACTGCCCTAGCCTTCGGCCGGCGATTTCGGGAGCTTTCGTGGACGGAATTCGTTTCCGAAAGCGGCGTTGGCTTTCTCTCGCTCAGATCTACGTTTCGACGGTAAGAGATTTGATTTTTGTGGAGTTTTAGGAGACTTGGATTTTCGGGTCTTGTGGATTTCCGCCATTTAAGTGCGGGTTGCTTGTTAGGTGCTTTTAGGTGCTGCTGCTGCTAGTGCCGAGTGAAGAGGAGGGAAAGTCGTCCAAGCTTCGCTGGAAATCAAGGCAAGTGGTATTCTTGCCCTTGCCATTTTTATGCTCTTGCTGAATTTAAAAATCCCGGTTAGCCCTAGGGTAGATTCCAAGCTGTTCTTTTATCTTGCTTAATTTTAGGGCTTAGTTTCTCCTAATGAGCCCCCCTTCTTTGTGTTGTTGGTGCCCTACCCGCTGGCGTAATGCCGCTAATATAAACTCCAGATTTCAGTCTGGTTGTTGCTTGTGGGTGAAGCTGAGAGAGAGAGTAGGAGGGGGTGCCTACTGTGTGTCTGGGAAAGAGCCAGATTTGGACTCTCTGTCTGGCCGGCGTTGAGTGTGGAGCACACACTCAAAGCCTTTGCGGGTTTGGCATTGAGTGTTGTGCATACACTCAACGCCACAGCTGTAGGTAGTTTGAAATTTTTGCTAAGTACTGGGGAGTTGAGTGAGGTGGACTCACTCAATGTCGTAGCCCCTGCTAGCGGCTAAGTGCTTTGGCGTTGAGTGAGTCGACCTCACTCAATTCCATTTCCTTTTTGGCGTTGAGTGAGGCAAGCTCACTCAACACCGCGGTTTTTCTGAGAAGCTAAGTACTTTGGCGTTGAGTGAGGTGTGCTCACTAAACGCCATAGCCTTTTCTGAGGCTAAGTACGTTGGCGTTGAGTGAGTCGACCTCATTCAACGCCATTTCAGTTTTGGCATTGAGTGAGGTGTACTCACTAAATGCCGTCGCTTTCTGTGCAGCCAAGTACTTTGGCGTTGAGTGAGGTGTGCTCACTCAACACCACAGCCTTTTCTGAGGCTAAGTACTTTGGCGTTGAGTGAGTCGACCTCACTAAACGCCATTTCCGGTTTGGCATTGAGTGAGGTGACTTCACTCAATGCCGTGAGCAAATTTGCGGCCAAGTCCCGTGGTGTTGAGTGAGTGAACCTCACTCAACGCCATTTCTGCTTTGGCGTTGAGTGAGGTAGACTCACTCAACACCACATCCTTTCTTCGCAGCCAGAATATCTGGCGTTGAGTGAGACGACCTCACTCAACGCCATTGTTGTTTTGGCATTGAGTGAGGTGGACTCACTCAATGCCGCAGTTTTCTTTTGCGGCTAAGTGTAAGGGCGTTGAGTGAGCGAGCTTCATTAAACGCCATTACTGTTTTGGCGATGAGTGAGGCCAGCTCACTCAATGCCACTTTCTCTGATTGTGGTTAAGTACCAGGGCGTTGAGTGAGTGTGCCTCACTCAACGTCATGGCTGTTTTTGCGTTGAGTGAGGTTAGCTCATTCAAAGCCAGAGTATTCTTGCGGGAGGCGTTGAGTGAGTGAACCTCACTCAACGCCATTCCTGTTTTTGCGTTTAGTGAGGCTACCTCACTCAACGCCAGAGTTGTTCTTCTGGAGGGCGTTGAATGAGTGAACTTCACTCAATGCCATGCTTGTTCTGGCGCTAAGTGAGGCTAACTCACTCAACGCCAAGGTCTAGTTAGGCGTTGAGTGGGTCCCACTCAACGCCAAGCCGTGTTGAGTCATTTCAACACTTTTTCCCTACCTTGATTTTCGTTCCCGAGTGAATTCCTTGTTTATGTTTTGAGTTTCCTTGTCGGCTATGTTTTTCTTTCCTAAAGGCCGAATCATGGGTCGTGGTGAGTAGTGGTGGTTTGAAGCTCTTTATGGGGGAGGTGTTGTGTAATTTAGTTGTGGCCACCCTTTTTCTTCTATCTTGCTCCAGGTATGGGCTGGGCAAGGGGGTGGGAGGTCCCTAGTGCTTTCACATGTAGACCCTTGAGCTTGTTGGCTTGGAATGGTGGTTGGGGGACTGAGTTTGCCGTCATCCCGGATCCATGTTGTTTATTTTGCTACTACCATCTCCCACAGCTTATGGTGTTAGACGTTTCTTTCTTGGTAGATTGTAGCATTTTTGGCTCTTGGTAGCTTAGTAGACTCTGCAAGAGGTAGTTTTTGGGTAGGGTTGATGCTGTTTCCTCGCACCTAGTGCATTTCTTTTTGTCTTGCCTTGTACAGTTATGAGATTTACTGCTATTTTTTTCCTCTTTCATTATACATCCGATTGACACTTTCGTGAAGTTTTCCTTGTTTTGCTTGCTGAGGTATTCTTTCTTCTTTTGAATGCCTCAAGTTCTGAGCAGTAGCCAGGTTGGTGGCTAAGTTGCTGTGGTGTTGCTGGTGCTTTCTTTGACTTTGGAGATCTTTCTTGATTTGTTTTGTGAGGTAGTTTTTCTAAACTTTTCTTACAGACATATATATTTGCCAGTGGGTTCGTGTAAGGTTGTTGGCGCCCACTGGTAGTTTTTACCTTTGTACTAGATATATTACTTTTGCTGCTACCATTTTCTGGAGATAGTCTACTTGCTCTGGAGAGGATTTGTGTTCGGTTGCTAGTTATTTTTAAAACTATAATTATTATTATAAGTATAGCTCATGATCAGCTTATTTTATAAAACTCAATCACTATTTTCCAAACAACGTATAAAGATCATTTTCTTATATATAATATAAATTAAATGTAGAGTCTTGCATAGCATAAGTGGTCCTCTTGGGACACTTATGCACTCCTTAGGATGTCAATCTTGAATAAAGTATTTTCCATAGCGTATAAGTATAGTTTTTAACTGTGGACTAGGTGATCCACCGAGCCGAGGGATACGACCTCTAAAATATAACCGATTTTCTAATCATCAAACTTATGAAATTCTTTCATAAAGTAAAGTAGTTGGTTTTTGCATGAGCGTCAGCAGTTATCCCCTGTTCGACGTGGCATCATGACCCGTGTTTTCTCATACTCTAATAATTCCTAAATTCGGAGAAAATGCGGGTTGTGACAATTTCCTATGAAAAGACCATTCTAGGGCTTGTGCCCCAAGGATATTGATGTCTTCAACCTTTCCCCTCTCCTTGAGTAGATGGTGGATTTTGTTCGTGAAGAGGAAATGGTCTCATGAGGGTGAATAAGGGTGGAGGAATTTTTGGACATGGTTTGAACATATGGCTTGATGAAGAAGATGAACCGATGTCGTTTATCTTGCTTTAAGATGCATCCAGAATTCTGTTTTCGGCACGCAACAGCCTTCGAGGCCATTTTCAGATTCGATAAGGACAGATCTTGTAACGCCCCCGATTTTTTCTGTGATTATTTAATTCTTGCTTTGAGTTACGTCGATGCGTTTTCTTGGCTTGTTCCATCTATGGAGTGTGGTCTTAACTCCTTAGAACTGAGTGGCCCATTTTGTAGCCTATTGATAAGATCTCCCTAGCAAGCCGACTCATTTTGGGTGACCCGGTGTGGCCTCTCAGGAGATGCCTGTGTTTTGGCTTTGGATGGGTATAACTCGAGTTCTATTCGTCAAAAGTTAATTTCGACTTCGTCGTTGTGTTCGTAGCGTGGATATTTAGCTACGGTGCGAATTTCGTCGGATTCCGAGGTGGTTCGGTTTTCACGTCGATTTGGTGTGTTAATAATAATAAATGCAATTAAGTAATTAATAAAGCTATAAAAAGAAATACAGCGGTCAAAAAACTGGGTGATTTAATCCTGCGGCCAGTAGATAAGCAGTTATTGCTTTTGTGCGTGAAAAGGTGGCAGCATGCATGGTTGGCGATTTTGCTAGACTTGAAAGGGTGGCTGCGGTTTAAGAGACGTTTTAGGTGGCAGTTAAGGCTGAATAGGCGTGTCTAAGTATATATAGTCTTACGTTAAAAACAAGACTATTCATCGCCTCCTTCCGTGAAAGAAAACTGCTGTCCTGTTCATGAGCAGAAGAAAACCGGTGGGCAGCTGTGCCTTCCTCCGTCGATTCCCAGAGTACTAGCGGTCGGATTTTCGTTCTGAGGGTAGATCTGGACTGCTCTCCCCTAGATCTTCATTTCGGCAGTAAGCTTTCTCCATTTCGTGCCCTTCTATGGTGATGTAGAATTTCGTTTGACCCCTCTCCCTCTCCGAAAAATGTCCAGTCAAGCTCGGTTAAGTGTTTGCTGCTAGATCCGTGGGGAAGCAGAAAAGTCGGTCAGGACCTTTCTAGAAATCGAGGGATGTGGTGATCTTGCCTTTGCCATGTAGTTTTCTTATTCATTTGGTTCCTTACTATTAATGTTTTTCCAAATTTCTCTTGCTAAAAGGCTCAATCTCCTTTTGATTATGACCGAGTTTTGCTTAAGCCTGTAGATAGTTTCCTGTACAGATTTTTATTTTCCGAAATCAGCCTTGCTATTAATTTTTTTCCCTTCCTGCTATTAAGTTTGCTTGTTCTTGGGTTGGGAGTAGAGAAGTGATTGCTGGTTCAAGCATTGGAGATTTAAGGATTTGGCATTAAGTGTGGTGCACACACTCAACGCCAGGTCTGCTTGGATTTTGCGTTGAGTGTGGTGCACACACTGAACGCCGGGTCTGGTTGGACTGTTTCTTCGGCTAAGTACTTTGGCATTGAGTGAGTCGACCTCACTCAACGCCAAAGATGTTTTATCGTTGAGAGTGATGGACACACTCAACGCCGCAGTCTGTTCTTTTGCGGCTAAGTAGTGTGGCGCTGAGTGAGGAAATTTTTCTTAGTTAAAATCGATGGGAATCACTAAGTGATTCTCGCCGACTTCAACGAGAATCGTTAGTGATTCCCGCCGATTCGGCGAAAATCAATCGGCATTCCCGCCGATTTGGCGAGAATCAATCGGCATTCCCGCCGACCTTTTTTGAATGGTGTTGAGTGAGTGGGCCTCACTCAACGCCATGGCGGTTTAGGCGCTGAGTGAGGCGGGCTCACTCAACGTCGCAGCCCTTTCCTGCGGTTAAGTACTTTGGCGTTGAATGAGTTGACCTCACTCAATGCCAAAGCTATTCTATCGTTGAGAGTGGTGGACACACTCAATGCCGCAGTTTATTTTTGCGCCTAAGTACTTTGGCGTTGAGTGAGTCGACCTCACTCAACGCCAAAGCTATTTTGACGTTGAGAGAGGTGGACTCACTCAATGCCACCGTTGTGTTTTGCGGTTAAGTGATAAGGCGTTGAGTTAGTTGACCTCACTCAACGCCGTAGCTGTTTTGGCATTGAGTGAGGTTAACTCACTCAACGCCACTGCCTGTTTTGCTGAAGGCATGAGGGAGTGGACCTCACTCAACGCCATAGCTTTTTTTGCATTGAGTGAGGTTAAATCACTCAAAGCCACAGCCTGCTTTGCTGAAGGCGTTTAGGGAGTGGACCTCACTCAATGCCATAGCTGTTTTGGCATTGAGTGAGGATAGCTCACTCAACGCCACCGCCAGTGTTGCAAAAGGCGTTGAGTGAGTGAACCTCACTCAACGCCATTGTTGTTTTGGCATTGAGTGAGGCTAGCTCACTCAACGCCACCGTCTGTTTAGGCATTGAGTGAGTGGGGCTCACTCAACGCCATGTCGTTTTGAGTCATCTCAACGCTTTTCCCTTACCTTGATTTCTCCCCCGAGTTAATTCCTTGATTTTGAGGTTCCTTGTCGGCTATTTTCTTTTTTTCCAAAAAGGCCGAATCGTGGGTCGTGGTAAGTAGTGGTGGTTTGAAGCTCTTAATTGGGGAGGTGTTGTGTAATTTAGCCAAGGCCACCCTTTTATCTTGATCTAGGTACGGGCTGGGCATGGGGGTGGGAGGTCCCTAGTGCTTTCACATGTAGACACCTGAGCTTTGTTTCTTTGAAATGGTGGTTGGGGGACTTAGTTTGCCTCTAACCCAGATCTGCGTTGTTTTTGCTACTACAATCTCTCACAGCTTAGGGTGTTAGAAGTTTCTTCCTTTGTAAATTTGCAATGTTTGGGCTCATGGTAGCCTTGTAAACTCTGCAAGATTTAGTTTGGGGCAGGATTGTTGTTGTTTCCTCGCACTTAGTGTTTTTCTTTCTGTCTTGCCTTGGACAGTGGTGTTTATTTTCGGTTTACATACTCTCCTTGCTTACCTTATAACCTAACATTTCCTCAACTTACTTGTTTAGCTTGCTGAGGTATTCTTTTCTTCTTTGAATGCCTCAGGTTCTGGTTAGTAGTCGAGTTACTGGTTAGTTGTGCTGTGCTGTTGCTTGTGGTCTCTCATTCTGTGGAGATTAGTTCCTTGGTCTTGTGAAGTAGTTTTATTGTTTTCTTACAGACATACATATTTGCTAGTGGGTTTGTGTCAGTTTGTTGGCGCCCACTGGTAGTTTACCTTGATACTAGATGTGTTACTTTTTGCTACTACCTTTCTGGAGTTAGTCTACTTGCTCTTGGGATGATTTATGCTAGGTTCTAGTTACTTTTAAACCTAAAAACACTATTATAAGTATACCTCATGATCAACATGTTTATAAAACTCATCACTATTTTCCAAATAACGTAAAAAGATCATTTTTCCTATATATATAGTATAAATCAAAAGAAGGGTCCTGCATTATATAAGTTGTCCTTTGGGGACACTTATGCCCCTTTCTAGGATGTCAAACCTGAATAAAGTATTTTCCGCAGCGTATAAGTATAGTTTTTAAATCATGGACTAGGTGATCCACCGAGCCGAGGGATACGACCTTTAAAAATATAACTGATTTTCTAATCATATAACTTATGAATTTTCATAAAGTATAGTTGATAGTGGTTTGCCTGAGCATCGGCAGTTATCCCCTACTCGACGTGGCATCATGACGCGTGTTTTCTCCTACTCTGATAATCCATTTTCTTCGGAGAAAATGCGGGTTGTGACAGTTGGTATCAGAGGGAGGTTGCTTGACAAGTTAGTTAGGCAACCTTCCCTTTTGATTGCATTAATAGTTCTGCATCATGTCATTCACACACCGATATGTCATCAGCACGTCTAGGAAAAAGCACGAACACTACACTCATAACATAACATGAAGTATACGGGGCATGTTATGTAGTATGGGATGCATAATATGAGTTTGTATGTGGATCCACCATAGGGGCAACATGTGAGGGTTATGTAGTATGGGAAGCATAACCTCACCACATGGATGCGACTAGCTCATTTTCTTTTTCATTGCATGAGGATGTTATGTAGTATGGGATGCAAAACATTTTCATGTGTACGCCGCTCATAACATGCATTAGGGCCTTTTTAGAATGCATTGCACAAATATGCATAGCATAACATTGCATAAGCACAACCTTCCAAGCTAAAGACTGGCAGGATGATATATGTACACACATAAGTTTTCGAGTCAAAAATAATATAAAGTCATGCATTCCCGATCTAGGCACAAGAGTCAGTATGGTGGTGGTTAACCATCCTAGGTTAAGACATAACATCAATTCTTGTAAAAATAAACTCCCAAAGCAAGTTTAGCAACTTTAAGTTCATATTTATGTATGTATTGTCTGTACTTGTAGTTAGTTGCAGCTGTCATACTAGGTTCTTACTAATGTTGCTAGGATTTTAGGATGGAGAGACGCCCTTCGACTAGATCGACCCACCTATCTGAGGGTGAGTCATCGGAGCGCAGAATGATGCGGTAATCGAGAGCCTACGGCAGAGTAGTGATTCCTTGAGCAGGCAGATGGTGGAGGTGCGAGCCCAGATCCAAACTTTGGTGGCAGTTGTGGCAGGGAAGACTCAGGGAGTGCAAGGCCCTGCAAGGGGGTTAACTGTTCCTCCTCCTCCTGCACCCCTGAGACCTCCAGTTGTGGTGCCAGCAGAGATGGCATTCATCTCGCAGTTTCAGAGACTTAGCCCCCCTACTTACGATGGGAAGGCAGATTTCATGGTCATAGACGATTGACTGATCTCCATGGAGGAGATATTCTCGTACTCTAGTATTCCAGATGATCAGAGAGTGATGATTGCCGCGCTCAAGGGTTTTGCTAAGAGTTAGTGGCTTAAAGAAAAGGAGAGCTCGGTAGCTGGATGCTCTTGGGAAGTGTTCAAGGAAATGTTGCTGAGGAAGTTCTTGCCTTCGGTCGAGTGTGACCGTCTTATGAATGACTTCCTCCACCTGAAACAAAGGCAACTCACGGTCGGTGAGTATGAGATAGATTTCAGCATGTTGAGCTGGTTTGCTCCTTTGTTTGTAAGTGCTGAGGCTGATCGAGTCAAGCGATTCCTTGGTGGCTTGAGGAGCGAGGTGCAGCAGTTGACAAGTGCTTATGTATCAGAGACTTATGTAGGAGTAGTGGAGGTTGCTCTAAAGGTGGAGGCTATTGAGACTGCAAAGAGCAGAGGCCAGCAAATGAGGAAGGACAAGCAGATGTCTGTTGAGGAGAAGAAACCCCTGGTACCCGATGCTGCTTCGGGAAAGAAGAGAAAGGTGGTGTGTAGCTTCTATGACCGGTCAAGCCACCCTGTTGAGAGGTTTTTCAAGAAGGCAGCAGCTTAGAAGAAGGAGCAAGTTAATGATATTCAGGGTGCTCCTAGGAGGGATGTTTCCTGTTCTGTTTGAAAGCGACCCGGGCATGATGCTGCCCAGTGCTGGTCCAAGGATAAAGTCTGCTATCAGTGTGGGCAGAAGGATCACATCAAGTCTAGGTGTCCTCAGGTCAAGCCTGCTCTTCATGCAGTTCCACTTCAGGCACTACCTCTGCCTCAGCGTGTGGATAAGGGCAAAGGAAAGCTGAACGTGATCTCTTCCGAGGAGGCTCAAGCTTCGACTCAGGTCATCTCAGGTTTGTTGTTTATTTTTCCAACTTGAATGTTTTATTTGTTAGAATGGTAACATTTGAATTTTGGTAGATCCTTAGTTGTATATACTCCTATAGGGAAATTTAAGGTGAAGAACTGTTGGGTGCGTGTTCTGTTCGACTCCGGCGCTACCCACTCATTTGTTGCTAGAGCCTTTGTGGAGCAACATCGGTTAACTCTAGATCGAGTTCGTGCTACCTTCCGCGTCAAGTTCCCTTCTAGTGAATCTGTGTTATCAGATTTGGGCATTCTAGATTGCCCTGTTTTGTTAGGGGATTTTCTTGCGAGGGCAGACTTGAAGAAGATTGATCTGGAGGACTTCGATGTTATTCTGGGCATGGACTGGCTGTCTAAGTATGATACGGTTATTCAGTTCAAAGGGAAGCGCTTGGACTTCATCAAGGACAATGGTCAGCTGGGAAGCGTGTATGCTGATCCGTGCCAAGATTCTCCTGTCTTTTTTGCGGTATGTGCCCAGAAGCTGTTTCTTTCTTATTGTTTTTCTTGTTTAGTCTCGGTGGTGGGGACCGCTGTTAGTGTACCGCGCTTAGAAGAGATTCCCGTTGTTCGTGGTTTCGCTGATGTTATTCCTGATGACCTTCCTGGTCTTCCTCCCGATCGGGATGTCGAATTTGTGATTGATTTGGAACTGGGTACGCGTCCTATTGCTAAGGCGCCGTACCAGATGGCCCCTCGTGAGCTAGAGGAGTTGTGAGTCCAGTTAGATGATTTGTTGGCAAAAGGGTTTATCAGGCAGAGTTCGTCGCCTTGGGGTGCTCCTGTTTTTTTTGTAAAGAAGAAGGATGGGTCGATGCGGCTTTGCATCGACTACAGGTAGTTGAACAAAGTCACTATTAAAAACAGGTACCCTCTGCCGAGGATCGATGACTTATTTGATCAATTGCGTGGTAGTATGGTGTTCTCCAAGATCGATCTTCGTTCTTGCTATCATCAGCTCAGGAATTCATGAGGCAGATATTCCACAGAATGCGTTTAGATCGAGGCATGGTCATTTTGAGTTCTTGGTGATGTCATTTCGATTGACCAACGCACCATCAGCTTTCATGGATATGATGAACCGGGTGTTCAAGGATTTCCTAGACAAGTTCGTTGTGGTTTTCATCGATGACGTGTTGGTCTATTCTCGCAGCGCTGAGGAGCATGAGCAGCATCTGCGTTTGGTTCTATCGGAGTTGAGGAATCACAAGTTATTCGCCAAGTTGAGCAAGTGCGAATTTTGGTTGCCTCAGGTCTTATTTCTGGGCCACGTGGTGAACAAGGATGGGATCTCTATTGACCCAAAAAAGATCACAGCAGTGATGGATTGGAGCAGGTCGGGCACGCCCAAGGAGATCAAAAGCTTCCTAGGGTTGGCCGGCTACTACAGGAGGTTCGTGGAGGGTTTCTCTACCCTGGCTGCACCTTTGACCAGGTTGACTTAGAAGAACGCGGCCTTTGTTTGGAGTGAGAAGTGCGAAGAAGCCTTCCTTGAGCTAAAGAACAGATTGTGCTCTGCTCCCGTCCTGACCCTACCTACTGAGGGTGTGGAGTATGATGTTTACGTGGATGCTTCGCATGTTGGTCTAGGTTGCGTGTTGATGCAGGTTGGAAAAGTGATTGCGTATGGGTCAAGGCAATTAAAGACTCATGAGAGGAATTACCCTACACATGACCTTTAATTTGCAGCGGTGATTTATGCGTTGAAGCTGTATAGGCATCTACTTAATGGGGCTCAGTGTAAGATCTTCACTGATCGCATGAGCCTGAAGTACGTGTTCACGCAAAAGGAGTTGAATCTGCGCCAGTGGCGGTTGCTAGAGTATGTGGCCGATTATGATGTAGAGATCCAGTACCATCCAGGCAAGGCCAATGTAGTGGCCGACGCCCAGAGCCGGAAGACGGGGAAGATATTTAATCTCTCTGCCGATCTTTTGGTGGAAGAGTTCCTCCTTATGGATATCTCAGTGGGATGCTATGTCATGCAGAGTAGTTTGGTAGTGGAAGAGCCGTCTTGGATTTCCCTTACAAGGTTGCACCAGAAGGACGATCTTGACCTTCTACACTTATACCTCAGGACTGAGGGAGGGGAGTTGCCGGATTTTTCCATCGATGATGCGGGTACTTTGAAGTACCGCGGTAGATTTTGCATCCCCGCTGTCGGAGACATCAGGGGTATGGTATCCAGAGAGGCTCATGGATCCAGTATTGCCTACCATCTGGGATCTACAAAGATGTATCGTGATTTGAAGAAAATTGCCTGGTGGTATGGGATGCAGAGTGATATAGCCCGCTTTATTGCTGAGTGCCACACTTGCAAGTGTGTGAAGGCCGATCACGGAAGGCCTGGAGGCAAGTTGACTCCAATAGAGATCCCGACTTGGAAGTGGGAAAGTATTTCTATGAACTTCATCACGGGCTTACCGAAATCTCCAAGGGGATTTGATTCTGTTTGGGTCATAGTGGATAGACTGACGAAGTGTGCTCACTTCGTGCCGTATAAGATTGACTATCCGATGAAGAAAATAGCAGAGTTGTACTTGAATGAGGTCATCAGATTGCACGGTTATCCTGTTAGCATCATTTCTAATCGAGACTCCCGGTTTGCTTCTCGCTTTTGGCAGAGTCTGCAGGAGGGTTTGGGTACAGATCTGAGGTACTCTACTGCTTACCACCCACAGACCAATGGGCAGACGGAGCGGGTGAACCAGATAGTTGAGGATATGATCAGATGCTACATTCTAGACCACGGTGGAGCGTGGGATGAGCGATTGTGACTTATGGAGTTTGCATACAATAACAGTTATCAAGAAAGTTTGCAAATGGCTCTGTTTGAAGCTTTATATGGGAGGCGCTGCAGAATTCCCCTGTTTTGTACTAAGGCATGTGAGAGACCCTTGTTGGGTCCGGATGCGCTCGAGGAGATGGAAGTCGCGGTGAAGCTTATTCGAGAAAAGCTTCGTATAGCTCAGGAGAAATATGAAAAGAATGCCAATCGGTGTAGGTCGGACTTGGAATTTTCTATAGGGGACCTTGTGTTTCTTAAGGTTTACCCGATGGTTAGAGTTAAGAGGTTCGGTAAGAACCGAAAATTTGACTCGAGGTATGTGGGCCCGTTTAAGATTGATGAACGGATTGGCGTGTCAGCTTATAGGTTGGATTTGCCAGCAAACTTCCCAGGTGTTCATAATGTGTTTTATGTAAGCCAATTGCGGAAGTGTGTGCGCAGTAGTGGGCAAGTCTTGGATGTTGTGCCCCAGTTGGAGCCTAACCTCGCTTTTATTGAAGTGCCGGTCTGCATTTTGGATACTCAGGATCGGGTGCTGTGAAGAAAGTCCATCCCGATGGTCAAAGTTCTATGGAAGAATCAGGGTTTGGAAAGCGCGACTTGGGAGTTAGAGTCGGCTATGAGGGATGCTCACCCTCAACTGTTTCCCTGATTAGATTGGTTTGTTTCTTCTTGTAATGTTTGGCTTGTTACCTTTCCTTCTATAGTTGAGGCGTTGCGCGTAAAGTTTCGGGACGAAACTTGCTTTTAGGGGGAGTGACTGTAACGCCCCCGATTTTTTCTGCAATTATTTAATTCTTGCTTGGCATTACATCGACGCGTTTTCTTGGCTTGTGCCATCTGTGGAGTGTGGTCTTAACCCCTTAGAACTGAATGGCTCATTTTGTAGCCTATTGACAAGATCTCCCTAGCAAGCCGAGTCGTTTTGGGTGACCCGGTGTGGCCTCTCAGGGGATGCTTGTGTTTTTGCTTTGGGTGGGTATAACTCAAGTTCTGTTCGTCGAAAGTTAATTTCGACTTCCCCATTGTGTTCGTAGCGTGGATATTTAGCTACGATGCGAATTTCGTCAGATTCCGAGGTGGTTCGGTTTTCGCATCGTTTTGGTGTGTTAATAATAATAAATGCAATTAAGTAATTAATAAAGCTATAAAACGAAATCCAGCCGTAAAAAAGCTGGGTCATTTAATCCTATGGATAGTAGATAAGAAGTTATTGCTTTTGTGCGTGAAAAGGTGGCAGCATGCATGGTTGGCGGTTTTGCAAGACTTGAAAAAGTGGCTGCGGTTTAAGAGACTTTTTAGGTGGCAGTTAAGGTTGAATAGGCGTGTCTAAGTATATATAGTCTTAAGTTAAAAACGAGACTATTCATCGCCTCCTTCCGTGAAAGAAAACTGCTATCCTGTTCGTGAGCGGAAGAAAATCGGCGGGCAGCTGTGCCTTCCACCGCCGATTCCCGGAGTTCTAGCAGTCGGATTTTCGTTCCGAGGGTAGATCTGGACTGCTCTCCCCTAGATCTCTATTTAGACGTTAAACTTTCTCCATTTCATGCCCTTCTATGGTGATGTAGAAATTTGTTTGACCCCTGTCCCTCTCCGAAAAATGTCCAGTCAAGCTCGGTTAGGTGTTTGCTTCCAGATCCGTGGGGAAGCAGAAAAGTCGGTCGGGACCTTTTTGGAAATCGAGAGAAGTGGTGCTCTTGCCCTTGCCATGTAGTTTTCTTGGTCATTTGGTTCCTTACTGTTAATGTTTTTCCAAATTTCTCTTGCTAAAAGACCCAATCTCCGTTTGATTATGACCGAGTTTTGCTTAAGCTTGAAGATGGTTTCCTATACAGATTTTTATTTTCCGAAATCAGCCTTGCTATTAATTTTTTTTCCCTTCCTGCTGTTAATTTAGCTTGTTCTCAGGTTGGGAGTAGAGAAGTGATTGCTGGTTCAAGCATTGGAGATTTCAGGATTTGGCGTTGAGTGTGGTGCACACACTTAACGTCGGGTCTACTTGGATTTGGCGTTGAGTGTGGTGCACACACTCAACGGCGGGTCTGCTTGGCCTGTTTCCGTGGCTAAGTACTTTGGCGTTGAGTGAGTCGACCTCACTCAACGCCAAAGCTATTTTATCGTTGAGAGTGATGGACACACTCAATGCCACAGTCTGTTCTTTTGCGGCTAAGTAGTGTGGCGCTGAGTGAGGAAATTTTTCTAAGTCAAAATCAACGCGAATCACTAAGTGATTCTCGCCGACTACGACGAGATTCATTAGTGATTCCCGTCGATTCGGCGAGAATAAATCGGCATTCCCGCCGATTCGGCGAGAATCAATCGGCATTCCCACCGACCCTTTTCGGATGGTGTTGAGTGAGTGGGCCTCACTCAACGCCATGGCAGTTTAGGCGCTGAGTGAGGCGGGCTCACTCAACGCCGCAGCCCTTTCCTGCGGTTAAGTACTTTGGCGTTGAGTGAGTTGACCTCACTCAATGCCAAAGCTATTCTATCGTTGAGAGTGGTGGACACACTCAACGCCACAGTTTTTTTTCGTGGCTAAGTACTTTGGCGTTGAGTGAGTCGACCTCACTCAACTCCAAAGCTGTTTTGGCATTGAGAGAGGTGGTCACACTCAACGCCACTGTTGGGTTTTGCGGTTAAGTTCTAAGGCATTGAGTGAGTGGACCTCACTCAACGCCGTAGCTGTTTTGGCGTTGAGTGAGGTTAGATCACTCAACGCCACTACCTGTTTTGCTGAAGGAATTGAGGAAGTGGACCTCACTCAACGCCATAGCTATTTTGGCGTTGAGTGAGGTTAGCTCACTCAACACAACAGCCTGCTTTGCTGAAGGCGTTCAGGGAGTGGACCTCTCTCAACGCCATAGTTGTTTTGGCGTTCAGTGAGGTTAGCTCACTCAACGCCACTGCTAGTGTTGTAGAAGGCATTGAGTGAGTAAACCTCACTCAACGCCATTGCTGTTTTGGCATTGAGTGAGGCTAGCTCACTCAATGCCACAGTCTGTTTAGGCATTGAGTGAGTGGGGCTCACTCAACGCCATGCCATGTTGAGTCATCTCAATGCTTTTCCCTTACCTTGATTTCTCCCCCGAGTGAATTCCTTGATTTTGAGGTTCCTTGTCGGCTATTTTCTTTTTTTCCAAAAAGGCTGAATTGTGGGTCGTGGTTAGTAGTGGTGCTTTGAAGCTCTTAATTGGGGAGGTGTTGTGTAATTTAGCCAAGGCCACCCTTTTATCTTGCTCCAGGTACAAGCTGAGCAAGGGGGTGGGAGGTCCCTAGTGCTTTCACATGTAGACCCCTGAGCTTTGTTTCTTGGAAATGGTTATTGGGGGACTGAGTTTGCCTCCAACCCGGATCCGCGTTGTTTTTGCTACTACCATCTCTCACAGCTATGGGTGTTAGACGTTTCTTCCTTTGTAAATTTGCAACGTTTGAGGTCATTGTAGCCTGGTAAACTCTGCAAGATTTAGTTATCAGCAGGATTATTGCTGTTTCCTCGCACTTAGTGTTTTTCTTTCTATCTTGCCTTGGACAGTGGCCTTTGTTTTCGGTTTACTTACTCTCCTTGCTTACCTTATAACCTAACATTTCCTCAGCTTACTTTTTTAGCTTGCTGAGGTATTCTTTTTTTCTTTGAATGCCTCAGGTTCTGGTTAGTAGTCGAGTTACTGGCTAGTTGTGATGTGCTGTTGCTGGTGGTCTCTCATTCTGTAGAGATTAGTTCCTTGGTCTTCTGAGGTTGTTTTACTATTTTCTTACAGACATACATATTTGATAGTGGGTTCGTGTCAGTTTGTTGGCGCCCACTGGTAGTTTAACTTGATACTAGATGTGTTACTTTTGTCTCCTAACCTTCCGGAGATAGTCTACTTGCTCTTGGTATGATTTATGCTAGGTTGCTAGTTACTTTTAACCTAAAAACACTATTATAAGTATATCTCATGATCAGCATATTTTATAAAACTCATCACTATTTTCTAAATAACGTAAAAAGATAATTTTCATATATACATAGTATAAATCAAAAGTAGGGTCCTGCATAGTATAAGTTGCCCTCTGTGGACACTTATGCACTCTTTTAGGATGTCAAACCTTAATAAAGTATTTTCCGCAGCGTATAAATATAGTTTTTAAATTGTGGACTAGGTGATCCACCGAGCCGAGGGATACGACGTTTAAAAATATAACTGATTTTCTAATCATATAATTTATGAATTTTCATAAAGTATAGTTGATAGTGGTTTTACTGAGCGTCGGCAGTTATCCCCTGCTCGACGTGGCATCATGACGCATTTTTTCTCCTACTCTGATAATCTGCTTTCTTTAGAGAAAATGCGGGTTGTGACAGATCTGGGTTTTAGACTAAACACAAAAGTCGTAGAACTTGGAAATACCTTTCCAACGAGTGGTTAAACGTCTTCACTGGATTCCTATAACCTCGGGAATCCCCATTTTAAGTTGCTGTATAGTGATTATTCCTGCACTTGTAATTCTCGTGTTTGATTTGTATCGGCTTTGGGTTTGTGGAGATTTGTGGTACAGTAACATTGATGTATCGATGAGTTCAGATTATAATTAATCGTAACAAAATTATGTTAATGGCTTTTGTTGGATACATCCTCAATGAACAAATGGTGTAGTAAAGTGCACTTGATCAGGGTGATTTGGTGAAAGTAAGTGAACGGATGGATTGACGAGTTTGGATGGTCAGAATGATTTAAATATGTGAAATATTGAGGACGTACTTAATAATGGTCATGTGTTGAATAATGATGAGTTTGGTTTGAAAATGTTGAATATAGTCGGTATGACTGTTAAGATCAAATGGTTATGGTCTTTAGATGATGGATGTGTGAAGCACCCATATGCTGATAATGAACCCTTAAGTACTTTGGGGCATGGGTTGTGAAACAGTGTAACTGCGGGGTTTGACCGTACTAGTTTGGTAATATTGAGAAGAGACATAAGTAGACGGTTGGGCTTGGTACTCGGTGCTCATTCCCGGGGCTCCTTTCGTGCCAAGTGGACGGTTGGGCTTAGTCCTCAGTGTTCAAAGGGTTTAAGTGCGGGGTTTGACCACACTAGTATGGTAATGTTGAGAGGAGACATAAGTGGACGGTTGCGATTGGTCCTCGGTGCTCATTCCCAGGGCTCCTTCCGTGCCCAGTGGACGGTTGGGTTTTGTCCCCGGTGTTCAAAGGGTGTAAGTGCGGGGTTTGACCACACTAATTTTGTAATGTTGAGAATAGACGTAATTAGACGGTTGGGCTTGGTCCTCGGTGCTCATTCCCGGGGCTCCTTCCATGCCAAGTGGACGGTTGGGCTTGGTCCTCGGTGTTCATTCCCGAGGCTCCTTCTGTGCCACGATGATGTGAAATTGCATGAGGTGTGAGTCGACACACAGTGTCGTAATCTTGGGTTAAGGATAGTGTGGCAGGTCTACGGGCTCGCCAGTCATCACACCGACGGGAGTTGGCAGATAGACTTTGGACGGTTTGGCTGTATCCTCAGTGCTCATTCCCGAGGCCCTCTCCGTTCCACGATATAGGCAAGGTTGGACTGTGTTCTTGGTGCACATCTACTCGAGACCCCTTGTTGGGTACATTGGAAAATGTGTACCTGATTTGAAGAAGCCCAAACTAGCTCAATGATATACATCAAGGTGTATTTGATGTTTCTTTTTAGTTGACATGTGCAGGTGAAGGATTGATAAAGTATGCAGAAAAATTCTAAGTCCAAGTGTCGACACAGAGGAAGCAGTGTCGACACATAGAAGAAAATTGTCGACACAACACTGGGAAGCAGTGTCGACACATAGCAGTTAGTCTACAACTACACTAGGAAAAAGTGTCGACACAGAAGAAGTAAGTCGACACAACACTGGGAAGCAGTGTCGACACATAGCAGTTAGTCTACAACTACACTGAGAAAAAGTGTCGACACAGAAGAAGTAAGTCGACACAACACTGGGAATTTGTGTCGACACAGAAGAAAAGCGTCGACCTCAACATTGGGAGAATGTGTCGACACAGAAGAAAAAAATCGACCTCAAGTTTGTCGACACCAGCAGAATGTGTCGACACATTATGATTAAGTCGACATATTATAGCAGAGTTAAAAAATGAATGTGTCGACACCTGAAGGCTAAGTCGACACTTACTAAGTTATGATTCTACAACAACTGTGTCGACACACAGGACTTGTGTCGACACACTGAAGAGTCAAGACCAAGTTATTTTCAGAAGAAGCTGTGTCGACTCAAAGGCAACTTAGTCGACATCACTGAAGACTGTGTCGACACCAAAGTCAATTGTGTCGACACAAATAAACAGATGGTCTCGACACTTTCTGACAGACTGTCTCGACAACTTATGGTTCAATACTAAGGCACAGGACTTGTTTGGAGACTTGACAGCTGAGGATTGCCACCAGTTAACTGAAGCTGTCAGACTTGTCAGAAAACGGTTAGAAACCGGATCAGCCGGTCACCATGAAGAAAGTCTATAAATAGATAGATTCAGAAGGAGAAAGCAACTGTTGAAAAACATTGTTGAGAATCAAATAATTGAGAAGGATTACGATCCAATTCATTTCAAGAAAGTGCTAGGCACTTAAGAAGATCTTCTCCGGGAGATCTAAGAAGGCTATCTAAGGATAGATCAAAGAAGAGTTCAAATCAGAATTCAGAAGAATCATTCAAAGTGCTGGATAGAGAGAGATCAAGCCAGAATTTGAAGAAGAAGAAGGAAACCACCAGTGGATTCTCAAGAAGCTGTTTGGAAATCAACTCAGCTAAGTTCTTATTCAAGAAGCTTTGAAGAAAGCTCAGAAACAGTTGATTTCATCAGCTGATCAAGAATTGTCTTGGCCTTTTCTCTCTCAATTTTAGGCAAGACAGTTAGATAATATTTTCCATATTTCTGTAGGATCTGTTTACACAGATCTGAGTTGTAAGCCTATGTTATAAAGGCTGAGTGTAGGAGTGTTGAACTCTGAGTGGTAGGGCTGTTTGCCTGAGTGTAGGAGAAGGATATTCTCTGAGTTGTAGGCCTTGGGGCAAGGCTGAGGTAGGGCAGTTGTGCCTGAGTTGTAGGAACCAGTTGGGTTCTGAGTTGTAGGATCTGTTGATCTGAGATAAGTGGAAGTTTGGCCGAATCTAGCATACTGCTAGATAGGTGAAGGGGGAAAGTGGATGTACCCAGACCTTGGGGAACCACTATAAAACATTGTGCAATCTGTGATGCTTTATTTTCTGTGATTACTGTACTTATAGTGTTAGCTATTAAATTGAATTCTGCCTAGAAGTTTTTATAAGAAAAGCAGTACCTATTCACCCCCCTAGGTGTTTAGGCTGCCTTGAAAGTTAAACTATCAAGTGGTATCAGAGGGAGGTTGCTCAAAAAGGACTTAACAGTCTGAGGTAGATCTGAAAGGCAGATTCAAGATTCAAGAAGATGGGTTCTGGAGAGAATCATAAGGAGCTAGGGTCTATGAAATTACCCATATGCAAGAAGGAAATCTTTGGGATCTGGAAAGAAAGAGTCAGATTGTTTATGGAAGCATCTGACCCAAGGATTTACATCACAGTACAGGAAGGGCCCTTCATTCCAATGAAGATATCTGTTCTTGATGCAAATATCCAAATACCAAAGACTTATTCAGAAATGACCAAGGATGAAATCATCTTGGCAACCATGGACAAAAGGGCACAGAACATCATTGTTAGTGCCATAGATGATTCAACATTTCAAAATCTGATTCACTGCAAGACCTCCAAGGAGATGTGGGACACATTGATTGTCTACATGGAGGGATCTGAAGAAGTAAGGCTGGACAGAAAGTCTATGCTAAATCAGGAGTATGAAAGCTTTAGACAAGGAAAATCAGATAGCATAACTGAGTGCTATAAGAAATTCTATAGAATTGTGAATGAGCTAATATCCTATGGAAGAGTCTTCAGTACCTATGAACTGAATGACAAATTCTTAAGATCCTTATCAAAGGATTGGGATACAAAGATCTGTGCCATAAGAGAAGTGGCTAAATTGGCAGAGATATCTCCTCCAACCCTGTTTGGAAAGTTGCTATCCTATGAAATGCAACTTATGGTAAGGAAGGAGGAGGAAAGAAACTCAAGAGGAGAGCATAGAGAAAAGACTGTGGCATTTAATGCTGAAGCCACTAGAAAGAGTAGGAGGAAATCACCATCTCCTCCTAAAGAAGTTGAAGAAGATAGTTCTGAAAATTCAAATAAGGGTTCAGAAAGCTGTGATTCAGATGCAGACTTTGCTGCATTTACAAGGCAATTCCAAAGGTTCTTGAAAAAGAAGCAATGGAAGTCTAGGCCTTCCTCATCACAGCAAGTTGATGACTATTATCAGAAGAGAAGGTCATCAAGGAAAGAGAAAAGCAGATCAAAGCCCAGCAAAGCCACTACTTCAAAGATTGTCTGCTATTGTTGCAATAGGCCTGGACATGTAGTGGCTGATTGTCCTGACAAATGGAAGGAATCTTCAGAAAAGAAGAAGACTTATCAGAAAGGCAAGAAGGAGAAATCCTTTGTAGCAAAGAAAGATAAAAGTCTGTCAGACCAGTCAACTTCAGAATCAGGATCTGAAGCTGAAGCATATATTAGACTATATGCTGTATCTGAGGAAGAGGAGTTTATGCAGCTGCTAGACTCCATCAATGAACATCAATGCATGGGTTTGATGACAAGATCAGAAGAGGACATATGCCAGAATCAGTCTGGTCCTAATGAGGTAAACTGTCCTTCCTGTACATCTGTTTGTAGTACAAGTGAAGAAACAGCTACATCTGCATCAAGTGATGAAGATGCATCTGGATCTGAAGGAGATGTCTATCAGTTGATAGACAAGTATGGGGACTTGTTGCAGGCCCTTAAGAAAAGCAAGAACCTGGTTAAAACACAGGCTCAGGAAATTGTTGAACTAAGGGTAGCAACAACTGAGTTAGAAAAAGTCCTTGATCAAAAATTAAATGAAATTGCCAAGCTGAAGAATATAACTATTATTCAGATGGGCACAATTAATTATACTAATGATCAAGTAAAGAGTCTGGAGGCCAGACTTAGAATTGAAAGGGATTTAGTGGCTAGTTACTCTAAGCCAAAATCTGTCTTACCCTTGATAGATGAATTTGTCACTCAGAAGGGTAAGGCTGGATTAGGATTTAAAGGTAACTCCAGGGCTGGCAGATTCAAAAGGAAAGGCAAAGCCTCTATTCAGCCACTAAACCTTTCAGTCCCCATAAAGTTTAGTAAGGAGAAAGTGCCTTCTAACATATATGATCATGAAGACATTCAAGGTCATATTAAGACAAATGTTCTGAAGAACAAGGGTGTTAAGGCAAGCAGGCCTACCTATGGTCATAAACCCAATGGTTTTAAGAAATCAGTAGGTGAAGTTGCAACAGCACCAGCAATGAACAGAAATTCTTCTGACAAGGATATATTTAGGTCTAGATACAATAAGTTTGAATGTTGGTGCTGTGGCAAGAGGGGCCATTTTGCATTGGACTGCTGGTATAACACAAGTGTTATAAAGAATAAGAGTCTACCTGTTAGAAGAGGTTATGAGAACTTTATTAATGCTAACCTGAACCAAGGACCCAAGACTTACTTGGGTTCTAAGGGTAAGTAATTCTGTATTGTAGGTGAATCCAAGTAACCATGCCCCTATATGGTACTTGGATAGTGGCTGTTCCAGGCACATGACTGGAACAAAGGGGCTGCTGAAGGAGTATTCATCTGTCAAAGATGGACATAAAGTGATCTTTGGTGGATCTGAAAAAGGAGTCATCAAAGGGTTTGGTAACATTTCTTCTAACCTAATTACTATCACCCAAGTGGCCTATGTAAAAGGTTTGAAACATAATCTAATAAGCATAAGCCAGCTGAGTGATCTAGGATATGACATTTCATTTAGTAAGGATGGATGTCATATCAAAAGGTCAAGTGATCAAGAGATCATTTTGACTGGGTATAGGAAGAGAAATGTATATTGCCTTAATTTTGAGTGTGAAAATAAGGCTTCCCCCATTTGTCTTGTAGCTGATGACAATGCTTCCCATTGTGTTAAGTGGCACAAGAGATTGGCTCATCTAAACTACAAGACAATTGGCCAACTCATTAGTAAAGAACTAGTGAGGAATGGGCCTCAAGTTAAGTGTATAAAGGAAGGGGTATGCTCAGCTTGTCAAAAGGGCAAGCAGACAAAATCCTCATTTCAAAGCCTTGAAAACAAGGATTCTGTGAGGTGCTTATACCTCTTGCATATGGATCTTTTTGGTCCTATGCCAGTTCATAGTCTAGGTAGGAAGGTCTACACTTTTGTGGTTGTAGATGACTATTCTAGATTTACATGGGTGTTCTTTCTAAGACAAAAATCTGAAACCCCAAGTGTACTACTTAATTTTGTAAAGCAAATTCAGAATGAACTGAATAGTACAGAGGTCAAAATCAGAAGTGATCATGATACTGAATTTCATTCTGAAAGCATAATAAATTTGTGTAAAGACTTTGGGATTTTCCAAGAGTTCTCCTCACCAAGAACACCTCAGCAAAATGGAATTGCTGAAAGAAAGAATAGAACATTAATTGAAGCTGGTAGAACTCTATTGAGTGACACCTCTCTCCCAGAATATTTTTGGGCTGAGGCAGTTAACACTGCTTGTCATGTCATCAATAGGGCTTCTATCACCAAAAGTCACAAAAAGACTCCCCATGAGATTGTGAAAGGCAGAAAACCAAATCTATCCTATTTTAGGATCTTTGGTTGCAAGTGCTATATACTTAACAATGGCAAGTCATATTTGACTAAGTTTGCTGCCAAATCCCAGGATGGAATATTTGTTGGGTACAGCACAAATAGTAAGGCCTATAGAGTCTTCAACTTAACTACTCAAGTTGTTGAAGAATCTGTGCATGTTGTATTTGATGAAACAAGATTAATCAATAGTGAGTTGTCTTGTAGATCAAATGACTCAACAGGTATAAGCAAGAAGATGGACAAGCTCTCCATTGCTGAAGCTTCAAAGGAAGATGGAGCATTGGAAAATGAAGGCTACTGTCCAGGGGGAGTACAAGAGATAATGGAAACTGATGAAAACCAAGAGGCTCAGCAGAATGAAGAAGCTGGAGATGCTCAACCTGAAGGGAATCTTCCTCCAGCTATAAGATATCTAAGAGATCATCCAACTGATCAGATAATTGGTGATCCAAGACAAGGAGTGCAAACTAGAAGCAGAAATCAAAGCACAGTCTTGCATTCAAGTTTCTTGTCCCAGATGGAACCTAAGAAGTTTGAAGAAGCTATCCAAGACCAGCACTGGATTGATGCTATGCAAGAGGAGCTGAATCAATTTAGAAGATGCAAAGTCTGGGAGCTTGTTCCTAAACCAAGAGGCCACAACATAATTGGCACTAAGTGGATCTATAGGAACAAGCTGGATGAAAGTGGGATAATAGTGAAGAATAAAGCAAGATTGGTTGCAAAAGGATACAGGCAGGAAGAAGGGATTGACTTTGATCAAACCTTTGCTCCAGTAGCAAGGCTGGAGGCAATCAAAATGTTCCTTGCCTATGCAGCCTACCAAGACTTCAAAGTATACCAGATGGATGTGAAGTCAGCATTTCTGAATGGTGATCTTAAAGAAGAAGTATATGTAGAGCAGCCATCAGGTTTTATAGATCCTCTTAAACCTGATTATGTGTATAAGCTTAGGAAAGCTTTGTATGGGTTAAAACAAGCTCCAAGGGCTTGGTATGAAACCCTGTCTACCTTCCTCATTGAGAATAAATTCTCAAGAGGAAAGATAGACAAAACTCTATTCCTTAGGGAATCCAAAGGAAAGATCATCTTAGTCCAGATCTATGTTGATGACATAATCTTTGGATCTACTGAAAACAACCTTTGTAAAAAGTTTGCCAAACTTATGCAAGGGAAGTTTGAGATGAGCAGTATGGGAGAACTTAATTTCTTCTTGGGACTCCAAGTAAGACAGACTGATGATGGATTGTCCATATCCCAGTATAAGTTCACCAAAGAATTAATTAAGAAGTATGGTATGGAGTCATCCTCCACCATGAGAACTCCTATGGGAACTAGTATGCCTATATGCAAAGATGAGACAGGTAAACCTGTTGATGAATCATTGTATAGAGGAATAGTTGGGTCTCTACTATATCTCACTGCTAGTAGACCTGACATTATGTATGCAACCTGTGTCTGTGCTAGGTACCAAGCCTGCCCTAAAGAATCTCATTATACTGCAGTCAAAAGGATTCTGAGATATCTAAAGGGCACTCCTACTCTAGGTCTTTGGTACCCTAGGAATAGAGATTTTTTACTAACAGGCTATTCAGATGCAGATTTTGCAGGATGTAGAGAGGATAGAAAGAGTACTATAGGTACTTGTCAATTCCTGGGAGGAAGACTAATATCTTGGAGTAGTAAGAAGCAGACCAGTGTGGCAATCTCCACAGCTGAGTCAGAGTATGTTGCTGCTGGAAGCTGCTGTGCACAGCTATTGTGGATGCAGTATCAGCTTAAGGATTATGGTATTCAGGTAAGTAGAACACCCCTTTTATGTGATTCAAAGAGTGCTATTTCTATTGCTAATAATCCAGTTTCTCATAGTAGAACTAAGCATATAGAAATCAAATACCATTTTCTTAGAGAACATGTAGAAAGAGGAGACATCTCATTGGAATTTGTAAAAACAGATTATCAAATAGCAGATGTATTTACTAAGCCTTTAGATGAAACCAAATTCAACAAATTCAAAATTGAATTAGGTATGTTAACCATTGATTAATGTATTAACAAAATCATTAACAATGCAAGTGAAGTGGGATTTAAGTAAGTTGAGTAATAACAAACAGAAATTGGCTAAGTAAGAATGTGTCGACACATTCAGTAGTAATGTGTCGACTCAGAAAAATTATGTCGACAAGTCAGAAGAATTGTGTCGACTCAGAGAATATGTGTCGACACTTAAGAGATATATTGTCGACTAAACCAGAAATGTAATGTCGACTCAACCAGAATAATGGTGTCGACACTTACAGAATATGTGTCGACTCTTATCCTTAGAGTCGACACAGAATTTCTGTCTTTCTACTATGTAACCACGGTGTCGACATAACCACAAATTGGTGTCGACACATAGTAGGCTGAAGAAATGTCGAGTTAATAGAAGTTTGTGTCAACACATTCCGTCTGTGTCGACACATTTTGACTGTTTTTGGCGCCTTTTGAACTTCTTTCAACTGAGGCTATAAATAGGTCAAAAACGCATTCTGTCAACACGCTTCCAAGGTTTTCGAGACTAAAACCCTGTGTCGACAGTCTATCTTTCTCTCTTCTCTCAAGCTTTCTCGACAAAACGATGGCGCCAAGGATTGAAGATAACATCAATGAAGGGTATGAGTTGGTGCGCCAGGCCTTTGCAGAGGCGCCACCTGATGTTCAAGGAGTTATCACCCTTCTCTCCGAGTCAGGGTTAGAATTTCTCATCTCAGAACCTACTAAAATCTGGAAGAAGGAGGTGCATGAGTTCTTTATCTCTGCATCAGTCCACTCTACTGGCCTCAAGATTAAGTCGACTGTTCAAGGGACTAAGGTGAAGATTAATCAAAGAAGTTTAAGAAAGATCTTTCAATTGCAAGTAGTTGAGAATGAAGAGGAAGTTCCTATATCTAAGACAAGGGAAGCCCTTCAATGGTGTGGACTGGACTCAGGATTGAAGATTGGAGCTGCATTCACCAGGAAGGGTATGAATTAGCAAGGGAAGTTCTTGTCAGAAGTAGTTGGGAAGGTAATCCTCTACAAGACAGGTGGACATGATAGGATTTCTGCCTATATGTTCAGCCTGATGACCAGGATTGTTTTTACAATTCCTACTGATTGGTCAGGAGTGATCTTTGACAAGATCAAAGAAGGAATCAAGAAGCCTAACATGGCTAGGATCATGAGCCTGTATCTCACTGGAGTGATTCCTGAAGTGATGCAGCAACTGCAAGGGAGTAAGATTAATCATATGAGAAGAATGGATATGAGATTGTTCTCTAGGTGGGATAGGGTGCTGTCCAAGGATGTGCCTGAAGAGAGCAGGCCAGACACCCCTATGAAATCCCCTACACAAAATCAAGAATCTGTACAATTACAAGAAGACCCACTGAGGACACAGGTTGAAGAACAGCTTGCCTCATCTGTAGTCCAGGAAGTGTCAACACCTGCACAGATGCAGGGGGAGCCAGTTTCCACTCCTGCTCCAAAGGTATCTACTCCTGCTCAGGTATAGGGGGAGCTAATGTATTTTACTATACAAGACATTGCTCATATTCTTATTACTACACAGGTTCAGGGGAGCTAGTGTCCACTCCTACTCCAGATACTACAAATACTGAAGTGCAAGTACAAGAGGATGCACAGTTAAATTTGTCTCAAGATTTATCTGCTGAAGAAGTTACAGATCAACTGGAGTTTACTATGGAGGAGCTATTCCCTGATATTGATACTACTGCTGATAAAGTAGGAGCTGGACCAGATATTGAGAAGTCCATAGGTATGGACATTGATCAGGAAGCTGAAGTTGAGCCACAGTTTGAGGGTGAGCCAGTGGATGTTGAAGCTGAGCAACAGGCCCCTGGAACAGATACAATTCATCATCCTCAAGAAAGAATTCATGTAGATACTTCATCTGAAACAGAAACTGAAGATGCCAGGGTGGCAAAGAAAAGAAAACTTGTTGTCTTTAAGAGAAGAAGCAAGAATTACAAGCAGGCTTTACAGACCACACCTCTACAAGTATCTCCAGCCTTTGATTACAACAAATTTATGGTAGATCTACAAGTAAAATTGGATGAACAAAGGATGGCTCTGGAAAAATATGTTGATGAAAATAGCAAGTCACTTCAGTTTGACTTAGCTCAGGATATAAAGTCCATCCAGTTTCAAGTCAACATGCATAAAAAGGAAATGACAGATTGCTTCCACAAGGGTGGCAATGCTGTGGTGTATCTAGCTAAACAACAGGAGGCTATTACTACAAAGGTGGATGACATTGCTTTGAAGCAAAGCTATGTGTTGGAAAACCAGCTAAGAATGAATGATAATCTAACTGAATCTCATAATAAGATCATTGAGGAAGTAAAGAAGATTGGTCCAGGTCTGCCTGCAGATAGAGCCAAAGAAAGGGAAGATTTTGATAAGAATTTTCAAGCTGCCATTGCATCTGTTAAGTCTGCCATCACAACCTCTCAAAAAGAAATATCTGAAAAGCTTCAAAAGTTAAAACCATTTTTCAAAGAGGGTGTGAATTATTTGGATGGCCAAATCCGATTTCAAAAGGAAGATCTAAGAGATCATATATCTAGAGAAGCCATAAAGGGGGAGAGGATGCTAATTCATGCAGGCTCAGAGCACACCAAATGGGTGACCAATAGCATTCGAGCCACTTTGGGATATCCCCCATTGTGTGATGATGCTATGGTGGCTGAGTCAGGAATACAATCAAATCTACTTGAAGGCAATCAACCTGAGGTTGCCCAAGTTATTTACCCCCCTCCAGATTTTGACATGATTGATCAGAAAGTTCAAGGAATGTATAGTCCTCCAAAGGAGGTTACTAATATTGTCTTGGAAAGGTTGATAAGCCTGAGGCTACTCTGAAAGAACAGCAAGATGCTCTATTAGCAAAGAAGAAATTCAGAGAGCAGACTGTACTTAAGCCAGATTATGAGCAGTGGAGTCCTACTTCAAGGAACATAATACTCACTGCATGGAAAGCTGTACAAGATAAAATTCATGAGAGAGGGAAATGGTACAATGAAATAGAATGGCAGAAGTATGAGGCAAGACAGGAAGCAATAGTCCAATTTAGAAGAAAAGCTAAGCTGGGGAGGCTGCCATCTGATGCTAAGGAGCCAAGCAAGTACTTTCCAAAGCCTTTTCACTACTTTGAAAGGCAAAGGATCAAGGAAGAAGCTCAGAAGAAAGCTGATCTAAAAGGAAAGAAGATAGCTGAAGCATCAGAAGCTCCTGTGACAGCTACTATTCAATCTGGAAAAGGGATTATCATTAAAGAACCTGATCAATCCTGATTATGTTTTTTTTTAATTCCTTCATATTGTTTTGTAATGTTGTGATGTAATCATTAAATGAAAAACAATGTAATCAAACATTACCCAGTTATAAACAAAATGTTGTTTGGCATATTATAATGTGCATTCTGTGATGGATTATTTTGTTTATGTTTTGTTTATATTAAGTATTCCTGTCATATCATATATCATCATTTAGTACTGTTTATAAATGGTGTATATCATTGGCTAGAAGGGTTATGACTTCTCCAAATAGGGGGAGATTGTTGGGTACATTGGAAAATGTGTACCTGATTTGAAGAAGCCCAAACTAGCTCAATGATATACATCAAGGTGTATTTGATGTTTCTTTTTAGTTGACATGTGCAGGTGAAGGATTGATAAAGTATGCAGAAAAATTCTAAGTCCAAGTGTCGACACAGAGGAAGCAGTGTCGACACATAGAAGAAAATTGTCGACACAACACTGGGAAGCAGTGTCGACACATAGCAGTTAGTCTACAACTACACTGGGAAAAAGTGTCGACACAGAAGAAGTAAGTCGACACAACACTGGGAAGCAGTGTCGACACATAGCAGTTAGTCTACAACTACACTGAGAAAAAGTGTCGACACAGAAGAAGTAAGTCAACACAACACTGGGAATTTGTGTCGACACAGAAGAAAAGCGTCGACCTCAACATTGGGAGAATGTGTCGACACAGAAGAAAAAAATCGACCTCAAGTTTGTCGACACCCGCAGAATGTGTCGACACATTATGATTAAGTCGACATATTATAGCAGAGTTAAAAAATGAATGTGTCGACACCTGAAGGCTAAGTCGACACTTACTAAGTTATGATTCTATAACAACTGTGTCGACACACAGGACTTGTGTCGACACATTGAAGAGTCAAGACCAAGTTATTTTCAGAAGAAGCTGTGTCGACTCAAAGGCAACTTAGTCGACATCACTGAAGACTGTGTCGACACCAAAGTCAATTGTGTCGACACAAATAAACAGATGGTCTCGACACTTTCTGACAGACTGTCTCGACAACTTATGGTTCAAGACTAAGGCACAGGACTTGTTTGGAGACTTGACAGCTGAGGATTGCCACCAGTTAACTGAAGCTGTCAGACTTGTCAGAAAACGGTTAGAAACCGGATCAGCCGGTCACCATGAAGAAAGTCTATAAATAGACAGATTCAGAAGGAGAAAGCAACTGTTGAAAAACATTGTTGAGAATCAAAAAATTGAGAAGGATTACGATCCAATTCATTTCAAGAAAGTGCTAGGCACTTAAGAAGATCTTCTCCGGGAGATCTAAGAAGACTATCTAAGGATAGATCAAAGAAGAGTTCAAATCAGAATTCAGAAGAATCATTCAAAGTGCTGGATAGAGAGAGATCAAGCCAGAATTTGAAGAAGAAGAAGGAAACCACCAGTGGATTCTCAAGAAGCTGTTTGGAAATCAACTCAGCTAAGTTCTTATTCAAGAAGCTTTGAAGAAAGCTCAGAAACAGTTGATTTCATCAGCTGATCAAGAATTGTCTTGGCCTTTTCTCTCTCAATTTTAGGCAAGACAGTTAGATAATATTTTCCATATTTTTGTAGGATCTGTTTACACAGATCTGAGTTATAAGCCTATATTATAAAGGCTGAGTGTAGGAGTGTTGAACTCTGAGTGGTAGGGCTGTTTGCCTGAGTGTAGGAGAAGGATATTCTCTGAGTTGTAGGCCTTGGGGCAAGGCTGAGGTAGGGCAGTTGTGCCTGAGTTGTAGGAACCAGTTGGGTTCTGAGTTGTAGGATCTGTTGATCTGAGATAAGTGGAAGTTTGGCCGAATCTAGCATACTGCTAGATAGGTGAAGGGGGAAAGTGGATGTACCCAGACCTTGGGGAACCACTATAAAACATTGTGCAATCTGTGATGCTTTATTTTCTGTGATTACTGTACATATAGTGTTAGCTATTAAATTGAATTCTGCCTAGAAGTTTTTATAAGAAAAGCAGTACCTATTCACCCCCCCCCCTCTAGGTGTTTAGGCTGCCTTGAAAGTTAAACTATCACCCCTTCTTAGCCGTAGTACGCATGTGAGCTCCGCAGTTGTGTTCTTAGCGTTGAGGCGTACGGAGGCCTAAGCTAGGTAATGTGGATGCCCACCTAGTAGTGGAGATGCCCGCTATACTGTCATTGTCTGGCCACAACGGATGATGACTGAGAGGTTAGCTACCTGCTCGAATAGTTGGAACTACAAGTCTGTGTCGACATAGCAATTGCATGTGTACAATCGTGGGTGAGTCATTGCATTGCATTCATACCATTTCATACACAAGATCCTAATCGTATATGTTTATATGAGCACTCCTATACAATGAGTTACTTTACTATTGAGCCGATCCTTAACTTATATGTCTGTATGGTCATTCATATAAGTTGAGTTACTTTCTGTCGTAGCTTTACATTTTTCATATACTGCTGTAGATGGTAGACTTGTTAGAGTAGAATGTTTACTCGTTCTTTATACTGCTGTTATACTTGATATTTCTCACACTATACAACCTGTTTATACTACTGCTTTATGTATTTATATTGTACCCTTGTTCCTTTCTCCGCTCGGTGCTGAGGAGTCGCCGGGGGAGTGGATGTGATAGCCACTTAGTCTTTATGACTAACGGTTGCTATGTCTTCCTTTTTAGGAGGAAACCCCTCAAAAAGAGCAGTAACAGGTTATGTAGCAGGACAACCAGGCCAGGACGACAGGTCCTGAAGGGACGGTGCCTTCGCTATCGTCAGTGAATGATGTGAGTTTGAGAGACTCATGATATTGACCATTTGGGTAAGTTTTATTCGTACTCTGATATTTTGGAAGCTTGTTGTAGCTTCTCTATTTGTTGTACTTTTGGACTATTATTACTTATGTGTGGATTGACTTCTATTTTATATTCTTGGTTGGGATGGCATGGGTTGATATTGATTATAGCCGGAAGGATAGGCATCTTGTAGTATAGGTTAGCCCAAGTGCTAGCGATACTACAAGGATGATGTTCGGGGCATAAGACTCTCCTTGTGTTGTGTTTTGTGTTTCGGGAGGGGGGGTCTTACAAATTTTGTGGGCATGAGCTTAATTTGCTCAGATTTGTTGGTCATGTGTGTTAGCCTAGGATCATAATAGTGTTATGAATCATACAGATGGGAAAGGTAATGATGACCCGCATCGTGGCTTGATGCGCCCGATGATTTGAGCAACAGAAAATAGCTGAACTACACCCAACCCTATGTCGATCGACTTGGAAGGAGTCAAAGTGTGGATTTTAAGCCACCATGACTTTGTCATAGCCATAGGTGCGTTGTCTTTGGCCCTAAAAGACTTTAATACTTAAACGTTGCTAACGGTCGCAAAGAACGGAGGTGTGGACGTTGAGGGCTTGTGCACCAAGAATGTGCCCTGAGAGCACGGGGCGTGATGACTAGTTTTAGTCATCCTTTTTTGGGGTAATTTAGTAGTCAAAATTCCTAAGTTTTATTATAATTTTGTGTTTTTGTATGCTTGTTATGATGTTGTTTTGTTATTATTATTATAATATAAGAATCTATTGTTTTATTATATGTATTGTTGTTATTTTATGCTTTATGTTATTGTTATGTTTAGCTTTATTTATAAATATTATTATCTTTAGTTTAGTTTAGCACAACTAATGTTATGTTATAATGTTTAATGTTATGTTTATTTTGTTAGTTTTTTTTATAACTAATTAATAGTATGAATTATTATGTTTTAAGTTTAGTTTTATTTAAATTTTATATCATGATATGTTATTATAATATGAGCTAATGCTTTATTTATATTTTGTAGGTTCAAGAGCCTTTGGAGCAGCCTTCAAGCCCAACCCGAGCCCATTTGGAGCAGCTCTTATCCAAGCCGAGCCCTCCTTCATTTGGAGCAGCCTACTCATGACCACAAGCATCCCATTATGCTTGGCCGACCACTCAAAGAAGCCCCTCTCTCTCCCTCATCATTTATTTCATGCATGCATACATGTGGCCGGCCACCTTCCTCCCCTCCCTCTCCATTTACATTAAATCTTCCCTCTCTCTCTCCATCATTTAATGTTATACATGCATGCATTGGCCGGCCACCTTTCCACCCTCTTTCTCCCTTCTACACACTTCCATTCACCCCCCTCATTTATTTTTCATTTTCCAATTGCATCTCCATAAATTAAATACATGCATCCTCCCACTCTCTCTCCCCGTTCATTTATTACATGCATGAACATCTCCCCCCATGCATGGCCTCCCCCCCCCCTATTGCCCCTTTCATTTCCACCATTTTCTAGAATCTTCCCTCCTCATCTATAAAAGGAGCCCATGGTCTCATGTTTTGGAGGTTGGATCTTGGAGAGAGAGCAAGAGAGTTCAAGTGTAATTTTCTTCTTTAGATTTCTTTTTTATTGTTGTAATAGTTCTTTCTTTTAGTGCAATCTTTTCTTATTTACTATTTTGTACTCACTTTTTATCAATCAATGCACATGAAATTTTCTTCTCTTTTTATTGTGGTTTTCCTTTCAATCATGCATAGCTAATTTCTCTTAGCCTTCGATCGTGAGGATCCATAAAATGAAATGAGGGTTTCTTTTATTTCTTAGTTGTATTTTTGTTTAATTTTACTCGATCCTTCTTTGATTTTTATTTTGTCGACTCCGTATTTCCGGTATACGGTAGTAGGCTTTGGATATCATGTTTGAGTAGCCGAGATGCTCGTGAATGTGAAATATCACTCAAAGAAGAAAGGAGTTGAATGCACCCCTAGAGATAGGATGACATAAATCTTTCGGATTGGAGTCAAATCAAATAGTCCGGGTCACCTCGATAATGCGACTTTAGGCCCTTTTGACTTGAAAGAGATTTCGGTCAGAACGTCTATAAGTCAGGGGATTTAATGCTCTATCGAGATTATTTCCTAATATCGGATCCGTCACGGTCGAGTAGAATTACAAATTTAAAACTATGCTTTTTTATCGCTCTCATTTCATTTTATGGTGAATCATTGATCGAATGCTATCTCTTTATTATAAGTTTCTCGTCTGAACAATCATCTTTTATTTTACTTTTAAGAATTCTCAAATCCCAATAGTTTTCTGGTAGGATAATAGTTCGAGCGTGAGTAGCAATACTTGACATCCCCGAGTTTTAAATATGACCTTGATACTACGATTCGACAGATACACTTGCCTGTTCGGGTTATAGCCCATCAAGTTTTTGACGCCGTTGCCGGGGACTTTCTTCGTCAATATTTTGAAAACGCTTTCGCTATTACTTCTGCAAAAATAAAAAAAACAAATTTATATTTTGTTTTATTATTATAATCAACTCACATCATCTTATTTCTACCCAACCTAAATTCTCTCGAAAAGGGTAAGGTGCTTTAAGCGCCACCATTTTACCTAGTACCTTGCGAACCCTTCACCGGGTAGCCCTTGGGAAGTTTGAGAGCCAATCCATACAAAATTTTTTATTTTCGAAAAAAAAATCCTTTCTTCTCTTTTTTTTTTAAAGTTTTCATTTCCATTCTCCTTCGTTTTCTTTTCTTGTGCATGACCCGAGCGAATCCGTCGCTACTTGTTGATTTAGACCAAGAAATCGAATGCTCCTTTCGGATCCAACAACGATTCGGGGCTTCCACTTCTCAAATAGCAGTTGAGGAAACCTACGGTGATTGTAATTTTAATTCTGAAATGGGAGATCCCAACCCAGGAATGGCTCAGCAAAGGACCATGTCCGATTATGCTCGACCCAACCTTGAGGGAAAAGAAACAAGTATTGTTCGACCTGCGATTGCGAACAATAACTTTGAGCTTAAGCCTAGCATCATACAAATGGTACAGCAATATGTACAGTTCGACGAATTATAAGATGAAGATCCGAACTTACATATTGCTAGTTTTCTTGAAATCTGTGACATCTTAAAGATTAATGGTGTCTCAGACGATGTTGTAAGGCTAAGTCTCTTCCTTTTCTCCTTAAGAACCAAAGCCAAACAGTGGTTGAGTTCTCTTCCAAGAGGATCAATCACTACTTGGAACATATTAGTTGAAAAATTTCTTGCAAGATATCCCCCCCCCCCCCCCGCCAAAATTGCTAAGCTAAGAAATGATATAACTTCATACTCTCAAATTGCTTCTTAGACCCTCTATGACACTTGGGAGAGGTTCAAGGAACTTTTGAGACGCTGCCCACATCATGCTCTGCCTGTATGGTTACAGGTCCAGACATTTTACAATAGGCTAAATAAAGAAACTAAGCAAATGATAGATGCCGCTTCCGCTGGTTCTTTGGAACGCAAAACTCCGGAAGCCGCTCTTGAGCTTATCAAGGACATGGAGATGAACACTTATTAGTGGAATTCATCTAGGACTCACCCATCTAAACCTGTAGGTATCTATGAAGTGGATTCGGTGATGCAACTGGTAATGCAAGTGGAAATGCTGAACAAGAAGATTTCGGAGATGGCTGCTGCCTCCGCTGCTAAGGTATTTGAAAATGTGAATGCTTCTGCTGCTGCCGAGCAGGTGGATTATCTGGGGAACATATCCAGGCCTGCTCAAAATAATTCTGCAAACAATTTTTCTTCTTTTTCGAATTTTTCTTCTCCGCCTTGTTTTAATGCTGCAATGAATTCTTATCACCCTGGATGGCGTAACCATCCTAATTTTTCTTGGAGTAATAATGCTAATGTCGTATGCCCACCGCTTGATTTTAGACCACCAACACCACCACAACAAAACCAAAGCTTTCAAAAACCTTCCCCTTTGGAAGAGATCCTTTCTTAATATATAAGTTAAAACGAAGCCAATATTAGAAGTCTAACTGGGTCCGTGAAAAGTTTAGAAAACCAGGTCGGGTAACTTGCAAAGGCTTTTTCCGAGAGACCACCTGGAACTCTTCCCTCGAACATTGAACCTAACCTAAGGGAGCACGCAAATGCGATTTCCCTTCAGAGCGGTAAGGTTGTTAACGAGCTCACCATAAGGGAAGAGCCAAAGGTGATTGTCCCTCCTGTTTTGGAAACAATTATCCCTACGAAAAATTAAAAATCTACTTTTGAAAAAGAAAAAGATGACGTTCAAAATGATGCTCCAGTTGTTATAAAGGAATTTCCGCCACCTCCTTATCTGGCTCGACTTAGGAAAGAAAAACTAGACGATCAGTACCAACGCTTCCTTGAAATGTTCAAACAAATTCACATTAATTTGCCTTTTCATGAAGCGATTAGTCAAATGCCTAAGTATGCAAAGTATCTTAAGGATTTATTAACAAACAAGAATAAATTAGAAAATTTAACGCATGTAACGTTAAATGAAGAATGCTCGGCGGTCGTTAAGAACTCTAATCTTCCTAAAAAGATAAACAATCCGGGTAGTTTTTCCATTCCTTGTGTTTTTGGTGATCTGTTTGTTAAACATTCGTTAGTGGATCTAGGAGCGAGCATCAATTTGATGCCTTTTTATTTATTCAAGAAGTTAGGATTGGGCAATCTTAGCCCTACAAGAATGAGTATCCAGTTAGCTGATAGGTCAATTAAGTATCCGTTAGGTATCGTTGAGGATTTGTTAGTGAAGGTCGATAAATTCATCTTCCCGGTGGATTATGTCATTCTCGATATTGAAGAGGATATCGAGGTCCCTCTTATCCTTTGTCGACCCTTCCTAGCCACCTCTTGAGCGGTCATCGATGTTAGTAACGGAAAGTTGTTTTTGCATGTGGGAGATGATGAGGTCATATTTTCTATAAATCAATCAATGAAAAATTCTTTAAAAAATGATGATTCATGCTTCTTTCTTGATGTTTTAAATGAAGATTCTTCACTTTCTCTTTCTAACTTCTCTTCAAATGAATTTTCCTCTTCCTTTTCTGAAATTGCTTCATATGATTTTGAAAACACGGTTATGTCATTACAAGCAAATTTTGAAAATGATTCTATCTTTGGTAGAAAAAAGTATGAAAATCTTATTTTTGAAAAAGAAAAGAATTTGAAAAACTCTTATGATGAACCACCCCATATTGATTTAAAACCACTCCCAGATCATCTAAAATATGCCTTTCTTGAAAAAAATTCTAAATTGCCCGTTATAGTCTCGGCCTATCTTTCTCAATCCGAAAACGATCAGTTGATCGAATTACTACAAAAGCATCGCCGAGCTATAGCGTGGCAAATTTCTGACATTTCTGGCATTAGCCCTTCTTTTTGTACCCACAAAATATTTTTTGAAAATAATCCTAAGGGTGTAGTCCAACCACAACGTCGTCTTAATCCGAATATGAAAGAGGTTGTGAAGGGTGAGGTTCTTAAGTTATTAGATGCGGGGATAATTTATCCTATTTCTGATAGTCAGTGGGTAAGTCCGGTCCAGGTTGTTCCTAAGAAGGGTGAGATCACGGTAGTAACGAATGAAAATAATGACTTAATTCCAACTAGGACGATAACGGGATGGAGGATGTGCATCGATTACCGTAAGCTAAATGATGCCACTCGAAAAGATCACTTCCCCCTCCCCTTTATCGATCAAATTTTAGAACGTTTTTCCGGGCACAATTTTTATTGCTTCCTCGACGATCTCTCGGGATACTTTCAAATCCCTATTGCACCCGAGGACCAAGAGAAGACGACATTCACCTTCCCCTTTGGAACTTTTGCTTATCGTAGAATGCCTTTCAGGTTATCCAATGCACCCGCTACCTTTCAGCGGTGTATGCTTGCCATTTTCGATAAATATGTAGAAAATATTATGGAAATATTTATGGACGATTTTTCTGTTTTCGGCGACTCTTATAACTTATGTTTAGAAAATTTGGAAAAAGTTTTACAATGCTGCGAAGAAACCAACTTAGTTTTAAATTGGGAGAAGTGCCACTTTATGGTGCGTGAAGGCTTAGTCCTTGGCCATAAGATTTCCACTAAGGGAATTGAAGTGGACAAGGCAAAAATTGAAGTCATTGAAAAGTTACCGCCGCCTACAAATATTAAAGCGATTAGAAGTTTTTTAGGGCATGCGGGTTTTTATCGACGATTCATTAAAGACTTTTCAAAAATTACTAAGCCTCTCACCCACCTTCTTAAAAAAGGCACTCCTTTCGTTTTTGATGAATCTTGTCTCGCTGCATTTGAATTAATTATATCAAAACTTATAAATGCTCCTATTATGATCGCCCCAGTTTGGGATTTACCATTCGAAATAATGTGTGATGCGAGTAATCATGCGGTAGGTGCGGTTCTAGGACAACGAATTGTAACACCCCAAAAAGACTCAAAAGTGGATTTGAGGTTCAGGTTGCTTAACACGGCCTGGGACACGGGCGTGTCCCAGGGCGTGTCGGGGTACACGGCCTGGGACACGGGCGTGTCCCAGGGCGTGTTCAAGATAGTCTACGATCGGAGTTTGACGATAGTCAAGTCTAGGACACGGCCTTCGACACGGGCGTGTCCCAGGGCATGTCACTCAATAAAATGCCGTATCGAGTCAGAAGTGTACACGACCCGGAACCAAGGTTTGAACACGGCCATGTCAGCTTTGACACGGGCGTGTTAGAGGGCGTGTGCCTACCCATGTACAGCTCTGACTGGATTTAACGTTCGATGAGTACCGTGTAACAGGTGTGACACGGGCGTGTCAAGTGACCGACACGGGCGTGTCAGGTTTGACACGGGCATGTCGATGCCCGTGTTCTGGTAATTTTTAGGCGGTGCGAGCGCCGCGTGTGCCGCTTAAGGGTACACAGCCTGTGACACGGGCGTGTCACAGGCCGTGTCGGCCAAAAAGTTCAATATTTTGGGGCAGATCGTGGCCGTTCATTTTCCTTAAAGAGGATCCTGTGGCTGGGGATCATTCCTGGGCTGATAAGGCCGGGAAAGAAGGAGGAAAGGCTCATTTTGAGTTTCATCTTCTCTTTCTAACTTTTAAGAGAGAGGTGAGAGCAAGGTGAGGAAGAAGAAGTGGAGTCCGGCTGCCGGTGGAGCTACGGTGGTCCAAATCGCGAGCCGAGTTCGGATCTGCGAAGGCAACGCTGCTGCGAAGGCTTTCATCCGTCTCAAATTTCTCTCCATGGCTCCAAAGCAAACTCCTAGGGTAACGATTTCCTGCTTGGACATGTGAAGTCCTTAATTCCTGCATTGCATAGGGAAAACCCTTCCCCGCGAGTGTGCGGTGGGTTGTGGCGTCCCTTGGGGTAGATATGTGAAGTCCCTCTTGTTAGAGTCCGGAATTAGAGTACGGATCTAGGCATGCCGTGTGAAGCCCATCTGGACATGATCTGGATTGGTGATGCTTGTTTGCATATCGGAGAAGACTCCGTGATTTCTTGCTTGTAGGCATGATGGATAAAGTACTGGAGGAAGTCTAGGAAATTAAGAGAGTTGGACTCTCCTGTAGCCGTGAGTTGCTACTTTATGTGAGGTTGAGCCGTTGAGCCGTGGGGCTGCAACTGGGCAATGCCTTGGTAGTGGAACGGGCAAGGTGAAGCTGTACCCGCGTCAGTCCAGGCATGAGTCTGACGATGTGAGCAACGGGAAAGGTGGATCTGTACCCGCGTTATGGTTGTCTAACCTTGGGTGCTTAAGACCCTGTTAGGATCACATAGCGAGAGTCGATGGCCTGTGAGCCGATCAGACTAGAATGCTCATATGGAATCGTTATGTCTGGGACCTCTGAACGGTGGTGTGGCCGTGGAAATACGGAACACCGATAATGTGCCCTGAGTGCACGGAGCGTCGGGCCGTCGTGCCGGCATTTGTGATATGTGACTGTGCGGGCGTGCACGTCTTGCTTAAATTGCTATATATATCATATTGGACGATTGCTATGCAGGGATGGAATTCCGCTGCCCCGTGCCAGGGGCAGGGTCATTATAATTGGTCAGCTGAATGCTAACCGTTGCCCTGTTTGCCACCTCTTGGTGGATTGGTTATTACAGGTACTAGAGGTGCTGGTCCGAGCGGGACTTAGCGGGCTGAAGCCCAAAGCTGCGATGCTGCCCTCGAAGGCATTATTTTGTTTCTTTTGTTCATGTGTGGCCGGCCTGCGTGCCGATGTCTGTAATCCACACGCTTGTTAAGAGAAACTGTTGTAAGGCCTTAAAGCCAGACTCTTGTAATGTTTATATATATTCTTAAGTTTGAGTGGACAGTGTTTATTATCTTGGGTTCATTTATTCAACCGTGAAGCTTCCGCTAGAATGCTCTGTGTTAGGATGCGTGGTTTTGATATTATTTCGTAGCGTCTCCACCTGTTTGTGGAATATGGTGTGGGTCCCCGGCCGGACCCTCTATTATATTCTTCTTGACGGGTAGAGGTGTTACAATTTGGTATCAGCTTGTTGGTCGATCTCTTTCGAATTTGCGGACGAATTCTTTTGAGAGGTGGCGTGCACGTGTCAGTCCCGTCGTTATAACACTTAATTTGAACTCAAGATTGTCCACTTAGGAATTCAAATACACTTGTTTGTTGAACTTGTGTATTCATTTGTATGGTTGCCATTTTCATTGGTCGTTAACCTGTGTATTTTACACATATAGGTGACCAGAAGTGTTGCGGGTCAATCCGAACCACAACGTTCTGTTGAGAGTGCGGCACCAGCCGAGGTGCCCACAACTCCTCCATCCGCTGAAACATTCCGTCTCATCACGGAAACGGTACTTGCGGTGATGAATGCTCAGCAAGCGGGGCAGGCACGTCCTACAGTGGTGCCAGCGCAAGCTGGGGTACGGCAAGAACCGGTAGAAGCCGAAGTTGATCCGCGGGTAGTAGATCAACAATGGAAGCAATTCTTGAGCTTCAACCCTCCGCAGTTTCATGGGGCGGGTACACCGGCCCAAGTAGAGGATTGGCTGGCAAGAATCAAGAGGATTATGAGGGCTATCAGGGTTGAGGAGGAACAGAAAGTTATGTTAGCCACTTTCCTACTGGAAGGAGAGGCGCGATTGTGGTGGGATGAGATTGAAATGCATCACTTGGCTGGTAGGCAATTGGCAGAGATTACAATGGACGAATTTTCTAGATTGTTCTTAGCACAACATCTGCCGGTACAGCAAAGGATATCGATGGAAATGGAATTTCAACGGTTAGCGCAAGGAGATTGAAGTGTGGATGACTACCTGCATGAGTTCACCCGTTTGGGAAGATATGCGGGCACGATCTTCGCCGAAGAAGAGCGTAAGACTAGTCGGTTTTATGCGGGACTGCGAGATGAGCTGCGGTATTTGCTCTCGAGTTCTGTGAGTCAGGGATTCCAAGACTTAGTCTGTACGGCTCGTTCTTTGGAGCTGGACATGAAACGGGGGCAAGCAAAGGGAAACTTGGCGGTTGTGAAGCTGGAGTTTAAGCCGCCGCGTCCGAACAAGTTTGGCTACCGAAAGAGGTGGAATAAGAAGTCTAAGTCTTCTGGACAAGCTCCTTCTGTGACTGTGACGGACACATCGGGGTATGGATCTCGTGCTTGTTTTACGTGCGGGAAGGTTGGACACTTCGCACGTGAATGCCGATTTGGTCCTCCAAAGGGTGATAAGAAGACGGGAGCGTCTTATGCGGAGAAGGGGAAGGTTGTGGTGGAGTCTTCTGCCTCGCACGCACAGCCCAGGGTCTTCAACCTTGGACAACAGGAGGCCATTAAGCAGGCGGATGTCGTCACAGGTGCGCATAGATTTTAGTGTTCTTATTTTGTTGTGCTGTGCTTGTTTTAATTGTAGTGTTATAGGGTTTGTCCTTATAAGAGAGTATCCGGCGCGAGCACTGTTCGACACAGGTGCTTCACATTCGTTTCTATCTGAGGACTTTGTCGTTCATATCGGGGTGCCTATTCGGACCACGACAAACAGTGTAAAGGTGTTGTTGCCTAACGGATGTTTGATGTGCGCGGATCGATCTTGCGGTCTTGAGGTCAAGATAGGAAGTCGGGAGTTCAATGTGGAAACACTAGTATTGCCGATCAAAGAGTTTGATATAATCTTTGGTATGGGCTGGCTTTCAGAGCAGCGTGCTTGTATAGATTGCACTTCAAAAGAGGTCACACTTGGGCAAAATACCGAACAAGAGACCAAGTTCATTGGTATGCAAGGGATGAGTGGGATGTTGTTATCCGCTCTCCAAGTTGTTAAGGCAGTTCGGAAGGGTGCGGAGTTGTTCTTCACACTCATAGAGGCGGTGGCGCCGAAGGCCAGTGTGAGTGAAGTGCCGATTGTGTCGGAATATGTGGATGTGTTTCCAAAGGACCTTCCAAGGTTACCTCCCCAAAGGGAAATCGACTTCGCTATCGAGCTGGTGCCGGGTGCGAAACCTGTGGCCCGTTCGCCGTATCGGGTAGCGCCAAAAGAAATGGCCGAACTGAAAGTTCAGTTGCATGAATTGTTGGAGCAGGGTTATATACGCCCAAGTATGTCACCTTGGAGCGCGCCTGTTCTTTTTGTGAAAAAGAAAGACGGTGGTTTGCGACTATGTATTGATTATCGTGAACTGAACAAGCTAACGGAGAAAAACAAGTATCCAATTCCACGGATCGATGACTTGTTCGAACAGCTAGCGGGCTCAACCGTCTATTCGAAGTTGGATTTGAAGTCCGGGTATTACCAGTTGCGGATTAGGGAAGGTGACATTCCCAAGACAGCGTTTGGCACACGCTATGGTCATTATGAGTTCACAGTGATGCCGTTCGGCTTATGTAATGCGCCTTCGGTATTCATGGATCTCATGCATCGAACGTTCCGCGAATACCTGAATCTGTTTGTGATTATGTTTATTTATGATATTCTGGTATATTCACAATCGGAGGAAGATCATGCAAACCATTTGCGATTAGTATTGCATACCTTGCGAAGGAATAAGCTGTATGCCAAGTTCTCAAAGTGTGAGTTCTGGCTCTCGTCGGTGGCTTTTCTAGGCCATGTGGTAAGTGGAGAGGGCATAGCGGTGGATCCGGCAAAGATAAGTGCCATTCGTGATTGGCCAGTGTTGTCTTCGGTGGCCGAAGTCAGGAGTTTCCTTGGATTGGCGGGCTACTATAGAAGGTTCGTGGAGAACTTCTCCCGGATTGCTTTGCCTCTGACTACGTTGACGAGAAAGGATCAGAAGTTCGTTTGGACGCCGGAGTGCGCACGAGCTTTTGATGAGCTGAAGAATCGTTTGACCACGGTGCCCGTGTTGACGTCGCCATGTGGTACAGATGGATTTGAAATATACAACGATGCGTCAGGAAGCGGCTTAGGCTGCGTTCTCCTGCAGTTTGGCAAGGTGATCGCTTATGGCTCACGTCAACTGAAAGTGCATGAGCGTAATTACCCCGTCCATGATTTGGAGTTGGCGGCGGTGATCTTTTCGCTAAAGTTGTGGCGGCATTATCTGTATGGAGTGAAAGTGGATATTTATATAGATCATAAAAGCTTAAAGTATCTGCTTGATCAAAAAGAATTGAATATGCGACAAAGGAGGTGGATGGAATTCCTTGGGCATTTTACCTTCGACATTCACTATGTTCCCGGAAAGGGAAATGTGGTCGCTGATGCCTTGAGTCGTCGGGCTCCGGTGCAGGAAAATTGGTTGCGGATGCATGATGAGCGGTTAATCCAGGAGTTGGAAGCTTTGGAGATATCTTGTGTGGAAAGAGATTCTTCAACTGTTGCATGCGTGAGCTGGTTGGAGGTTCAATGTGACCTTGCTGACAGGGTTCGGCGGGCAACGGAGTTGGATGAAAGTCTCCAATGCTATGCAAAGGAGGGGTCTGGTGATCAATTCTCCTGGGATGATGGGTTATTACGGAAGGATGGCCGATTGTGCGTCCCTAGTGCGGGTAAATTACGAGAAGGGCTGCTATATGAAGCACACTTTACAAAGTATTCAATTCACCCTGGGAGAACAAAAATGTACAAGGACATGAAGAAACTGTTCTGGTGGCCTGGTTTAAAGAAGGACATAGCCGCGTATGTGGCTAAATGTCGCACTTGTGCTTTGGTAAAGGCAGAATGTTAACGGCCGAGTGGTTTCCTGAAGTCGTTGCCGGTTCCGCAATGGAAGTTTGAGGATATTTCTATGGATTTCTTGCACGGATTGCCGAGATCTCAGCGTGGCCATGACTCAATCTGGGTGATTGTAGACCGGTTGACAAAGGTGGCTCACTTTATACCGAACAAGCGGGATGATTCAGTGGAAACGTTGGCAAAGCTTTATGTGGAGCAGATTGTTCGATTGCACGGTGTTCCCCGGAGCATCGTAAGTGACCGAGATGGGCGCTTTACCTCGAAAGATTGGAGATTAGTTCATCAGATGCTGGGCACGAAGTTAGCATTCAGTACGGCTTTTCACCCGCAAACGGATGGCCAAACTGAACGAACCAACAGAACGATGGAGGATATGCTCCGTATGTGCGCCCTAGACTTCGGTAAGAATTGGGAAGAACATCTTGTTATGGTGGAGTTTGCCTATAATAATAGCCATCAAGCAAGTATAGGCATGGCCCCATTTGAAGCGTTGTATGGTCGGAAGTGTCGTACACCGCTAGCTTGGGCAGAAACTGGCGAGACTAAACTTTTAGGCAAAAAGGAAGTCGAGGATGCTACCTCAACTATACGCTCTATTCGAGAGAGGCTCCTAATAGCCCAGGATCGGCAAGCCAAATATTACAATGCTAAGCACCGGAACGTGGAGTTCGCGGTGGGTGACTGGGTCTATTTAAAGATTAAGCCCTTCAAAGGCGTATCTCGGATTCGGCGGTTGAAAAAGCTAAGTCCGCGATACCTTGGTCCGTTTGAAGTGGTGGAGCGAGTTGGGGAAGCCGCCTATCGGCTAGCTCTTTCATCGGAATTGAGTGGATTGCATGATGTGTTTCACATCTCGGTATTACGCAAAGCAGTCAAGGATCCAGCTCAAGTAATTGACAATGATCGAGTGCCGGTTGAGTATGGGCTAACGACAAAGGTGAAGCCTATACGGATTGAGGATCGAGCCGAGAAACAGTTGCGGAACAAAGTGATCGGGATGGTCAAAGTCCGGTGGGACAATTGTGGCCGAGAAGAGCTAATATGGGAGCATGAGCAGACCATGCAAGCCGAGTTTCCCGAATTATTTTCGTAACTTGTTTGCTCGTTATATATGTAATAGAAACATATAAATGTTTTGTTAATTTCTCCCTACTGTCTTCAAATTTTGGGACGAAATTTTATTAAGGGGGGGAGGATTGTAACACCCCAAAAAGACTCAAAAGTGGATTTGAGGTTCAGGTTGCTTAACACGGCCTGGGATACGGGCGTGTCCCAGGGCGTGTCGGGGTACACGGCCTGGGAGCCGGGCGTGTCCCAGGGCGTGTTCAAGATAGTCGACAATTAGAGGTCGACGATAGTCGAGTCTGGGATACAGCCTTCGACACGGGCGTGTCCCAGGGCGTGTCACTCAATAAAATGCCGTATCGAGTCAGAAGTGTACACGGCCCGGAACCAAGGCTTGAACACGGCCGTGTCAGCTTTGACACGGGCGTGTCAGAGGGCGTGTGCCTACCCGTGTACAGCTCTGACTGGATTTAACGCTCGATGAGTACCGTGTAATAGGTGTGACACGGGCGTGTCAAGTGACCGACACGGGCGTGTCAGGTTCGACACGGGCGTGTCGATGCCCGTGTTCTGGTAATTTTTAGGCGGTGCGAGCTCCGCGTGTGCCGCTTAAGGGTACACCGCCTGTGACACGGGCGTGTCACAGGCCGTGTCGGCCAAAAAGTTCAATATTTTGGGGCAGATCGTGGCCGTTTATTTTCCTTAAAGAGGATCCTGTCGTTGGGGATCATTCTTGGGCTGATAAGGCCGGGAAAGAAGGAGGAAAGGCTCATTTTGAGTTTCATCTTCTCTTTCTAACTTTTAAGAGAGAGGTGAGAGCAAGGTGAGGAAGAAGAAGTGGAGTCCGGCTGCCGGTGGAGCTACGGTGGTCCAAATCGCGAGCCAAGTTCGGATCTGCGAAGGCAACGCTGCTGCGAAGGCTTTCATCCATCTCAAATTTCTCTCCATGGCTCCGAAGCGAACTCCTAGGGTAACGATTTCCTACTTGGACATGTGAAGTCCTTAATTCCTGCATTGCATAGGGAAAACCCTTCCCCACGAGTGTGCGGTGGGTTGTGGCGTCCCTTGGGGTAGATATGTGAAGTCCCCCTTGTTAGAGTCCGGAATTGGAGTACGGATCTAGGCATGCTGTGTGAAGCCCATCTGGACATGATCTGGATTGGTGATGCTTGTTTGCATATCGGAGAAGACTCCGTGATTTCTTGCTTGTAGGCATGATGGATAAAGTACTGGAGGAAGTCCAGGAAATTAAGAGAGTTGGACTCTCCTGTAGCCATGAGTTGCTACTTTATGTGAGGTTGAGCCGTTGAGCCGTGGGGCTACAACTGGGCAATGCCTTGGTAGTGGAACGGGCAAGGTGAAGCTGTACCCGCGTCAGTCCAGGCATGAGTCTGACGATGTGAGCAACGGGAAAGGTGGATCTGTACCCGCGTTATGGTTGTCTAACCTTGGGTGCTTAAGACCCTGTTAGGATCACATAGCGAGAGTCGACGGCCTGTGAGCCGATCAGACTAGAATGCTCATATGGAACCGTTATGTCTGGGACCTCTGAACGGTGGTGTGGCCGTGGAAATACGGAACACCGATAATGTGCCCTGAGTGCACGGAGCATCGCGCTGTCGTGCCGGCGTTTGTGATATGTGACTGTGCAGGCGTGCACGTCTTGCTTAAATTGCTATATATATCATATTGGACGATTGCTATGCAGGGATGGAATTCCGCTGCCCCGTGCCATGGGCAGGGTCGTTATAATTGGTCAGCTGAATGCTGACCGTTGCCCTGTTTGCCACCTCTTGGTGGATTGGTTATTACAGGTACTGGAGGTGCTGGTCCGAGCGGGACTTAGCGGGATGAAGCCCAAAGCTGCACTGCTGCCCTCGAAGGCATTATTTTGTTTCTTTTGTTCATGTGTGGCCGGCCTGCGTGCCGATGTCTGTAATCCACACGCTTGTTAAGAGAAACTGTTGTAAGGCCTTAAGGCCAGACTCTTGTAATGTTTATATATATTCCTAAGTTTGAGTGGACAGTGTTTATTATCTTGAGTTCATTTATTCAAACGTGAAGCTTCCGCTAGAATGCTCTGTGTTAGGATGCGTGGTTTTGATATTATTTCGTAGTGTCTCCACCTGTTTGTGGAATATGGTGTGGGGCCCCGGCCGGACCCTCTATTATATTCTTCTTGACGGGTAGAGGTGTTACACGAATTGCTAAGAACTTTCATCCGATTTTCTATGCTAGTAAAACTCTAACTTCTGCTCAAGAAAATTACACCACGACGGAGAAAGAACTCTTAGCTGTTATTTTTGCTTTTGATAAATTCCGACTGTACGTTACTCTTTCTAAAGTTATTATTTTCATGGATCATTCTGCTTTGACGTACCTTCTTTCTAAACCGGATGCAAAGCCGTGTCTTATCCGTTGGATCCTCTTACTTCAGGAATTCGACTTGGAGATTCGGGATAAGAAAGGAGCGGAAAACCTAGCGGCTGATCATCTTTCTCGTCTTGAAAATCCCAGACTTGATATTTTAAATGAAAATTTTATTAATGACTCTTTTCCGGATGAATGAATTTTAAACATTTCTTCTTCTACCGCCTGGTTTGCCGATCTGGCCAATTATCTTGTGGCCCGGGCCCTTCCAAAAGAATTCTCTTCTCACCAAAAGAAGCAATTCTTTTCGGAGTTGAAGTATTATTTTTGGGAGGACCCCTTTCTATTTCGCATTTTTGCGGATCAGGTGGTTAGAAGATGTGTTTCCCGGGAAGAAGGTCAGCAAATTTTAAAGCATGTTCATGAAGGTCCGACTGGCGGGCATTATCAAGCGAACCGCACCGCCCACAAAGTGCTTAGTGCTGGCTTTTACTGGCCAAGCATATTTAAAGATGCGCAACTCTTTGTGAGCGGGTGTGATCGATGCCAACGGACTGGAAATTTATCTAAAAAAAATAAAATGGAACAAAATTATTTCCTGGAATGCGAAGTTTTTGATTTATGGGGCATCGACTTTGTAGGCCTGTTTCCCTAGAGTTTAGGAAATAAATATATTCTAGTCGCAGTAGATTATGTTTCCAGGTGGGCGGAGGCCCAAGCTTTACCAAGAAATGATACTCGCGTTGTAGTTTCTTTTCTTAAAAAATTATTTTCTCGTTTTGGTTTCCCTCGAGCGATCGTTAGTGATAGGGGAAGTCATTTTTGCAACGCTCAACTCGCTAAAGCTTTAACTAAATATGGCATTACACATAAACTATCAACTGCTTATCACCCCCAAACTAACGGTCAGGTCGAGGTAGTTAACCGAGAACTTAAAAGAATTTTGGAAAAACCGTTTCTACTTCTCGTAAGGATTGGTCTTTAAAGTTAGACGATGCTCTTTGGTCCTATCGGGCAGCGTACAAGACCACTATTCATTGTACTCCTTTCTGATTAGTCTGTGGAAAATCATGTCATCTCCCGGTAGAAGTAGAGCACCGTGCGTTTTGGGCGTTAAAGTTTTTTAATTTCGATCCGCACTCGGTCGATGAGCATAGAAAAAATCAACTAAATGAGCTTGACGAGTGGCGAGCGTACGCTTATGAAAATAACAAAATTTATAAAGAACGCACGAAACTTTATCACGATAAGAACTTGTGCCATCCTAAAACATTTAAACCTGGCGATCACGTTCTTCTTTTCAATTCTCGCCTACGTTTTTTCCCTGGCAAACTTAAATCTAGATCGTCTTGACCGTTTATGGTCAAAGATATTTATTCTTATGGAACAGTGTTGCTTTCATACCCCGATAAGGGTGATTTTAAAGTAAATGGGCATAGACTTAAACTTTATTTTTCAAATGATTCTGTGTCTCCTACAACGGAGGATCTCATCTTGGACTCTAAAAGTTTTATCTCGTTATGGAACATTTTTATTTTATTTTTGGATTTATTATTATTATTATGAAACTTTTATTCAGACTTTAAATTATTGTAATAAAGAACAATTTTTGGCACCTGCCCACGGACTCTATTTTTTTCTGCTTTTATTTTGCTATTCCTTCCGGAGGCCAACCAAGCAAGTTCGTGATCGCCGCTCCAACGTTGCTGATTTCAAGATGGATCAAGTCAAACCTGCTGACGATCAAGTGCACTGCAAAGCTAGAATGGGGAGCGACATCCGCCTTCATCTCACAAACCTAGGGAAGTCCTTTTTTGTTTATTTCATTTAATTTACTGCATTTTATTTTTCTCTCCTTCTCAGTCTCCTTCTCTTTCTCATTTTTTGTTTCTTTCATTTAGGACAATGAAGAACCTTAGCATGGGGGAGGGTTTAGTTTCTTTCGTTTTTCTTTCCTTTCTTAAAAAACAAAAAAAAATGTTTTAGAAAAACAATGTTTTAAAATTTCTAAAAAATTAGTATAATTATTTTAATAGTATTTCTTTTTATTTTAACTTCATCAAAAATAAATATACAAAAAAAAATACAAAACCCAAAAAAATTAGAAATAAAAAAAAATGTGCTAAAATCTATTTGAAAAAACAAAACCTAAAATTATTTTCTATCTTCATTTTTATGTTGCTTCTAGTGATGTGTAGGCCCGTGCGATTCCTTAGTTCTATTTAGATTTCTTTGAAACGGTTTTTCTAAACTTATCATTTTAACATAGCTTAGTTTACTAGTTTCTTGTTCTTAAATATAGGCATCCGTTTTTTACGTTATAAGTTAGCAATTTGTAGTTATGTCTTTTTATTCGGTTAGTTGCTTACGAATGGTTGCTAGGTAATATTAGCCCTTTTTCATTTGTGGGGTAGTCTTTCTTGGTGTCAAGAACTTATCCCAAGCTACTCTCGAAACATTTGCGTTGTTTTTACGTACTTTAGAAATGATTTAGGCCACCATTTGACTAGTTTGAGCTTTTCTTGCCCACCAAAAAAATTACCATTGCAAAATAATTTTGGGCCTTTTCCATGTTTTCTTTGTTTTAGCTCCACCTTTTATTTCATTATTTCACCAAAGCCAAAATGCCTTTCCTATTTTTCACACTAAACTTTGAGCTTAAATTTTTTTTTGTGAAGGGGTATTATTTTTGAAATGAAAAGGAAATTTTAAAACCTATTTTTGGAGCTCTCCTTTATGAAAAAATGTTAGTATCAAGATGTTATCAAATCAAAAAAAAAGAAGAAAAAAAAAGAGAGAGAAAAAGTTAATTTGTGGCCAAATTATTAAAGTAAAAATTTATGGCCTTTTGTTACTTATCATTTCTCTTCATGTTTGATATTTTTGAGCTCAACCTTGGTTTAGTGTTTAAGCCCTAATGTTTATCCTTGTTTTCATTTCCTAATTATTTACCTAAGCCAGGTCTTAACGCCTATTTAAGTCCTATTAATCTTTAGAACGTAAATTCGCATAGTGGAGAAAGTGTGAACGAATAAGCCTATGGCCTCCATCATTGATGGATTTCTTTGGAGGTTACCTTGAGGTGTTTTAGGGTTAATTTTTATCAAGCAACCTAGTAGTTCGTTAATGCACCATTTATTTAGAATCTCTACTTTTGTTTTCCTTATTTTCATTTATTTTGGATGCCTTGTTTTAAGATTTAGAAATGTGTAAACTTTTCTTATGTTTTAATGAGATTTTTTGGCCTCCACTTTCAAGTTTTCTATTGTGCACTTCTCACCCCACTAGTTGATAACATGAAAATTAGGATAGTTTAATTTTTCATGTTTTGTTTTTCTTAACTATGTAACCTAAAATAAACAAAAAAATATCATTTGTTTTCTTTTTGATTTCTTCCCTAGTTTTTTATTTCTATTTGCTTGAGGGGAAGCAAATGTCTAAGCATGGGGGAATTTGATGACTAATTTTAGTCATCCTTTTTTTGGGTAATTAAGTAATCAAAATTCCTAAGTTTTATTATAATTTTGTGTTTTTGTATGCTTGTTATGATGTTGTTGTGTTATTATTATTATAATATAAGAATCTATAGTTTTATTATATGTATTGTTGTTATTTTATGCTTTATGTTATTGTTATGTTTAGCTTTATTTATAAATATTATTATCTTTAGTTTAGTTTAACACAACTAATGTTATGTTATGTTATAATGTTTAATGTTATGTTTATTTTGTTAGTTATTTTTTTATAACTAATTAATAGTATGAATTATTATGTTTTATGTTTAGTTTTATTTAAATTTTATATCATGATATGTTATTATAATATGAGCTAATGCTTTATTTATATTTTGTAGGTTCAAGAGCCTTTGGAGCAGCCTTCAAGCCCAACCCGAGCCCATTTGGAGCAGCTCTTGTCCAAGTCGAGCCCTCCTCCGTTTGGAGCAGCCTACTCATGACCACAAGCACCCCATTATGCTTGGTCGACCACTCCAAGCAGCCCCTCTCTCTCCCTCATCATTTATTTCATGCATGCATACATGTGGCCGACCACCTTCCTCCCCTCCCTCTCCATTTACATTAAATCTTCCCTCTCTCTCTCCATCATTTAATGTTATACATGCATGCATTGGCCGGCCACCTTTCCCCCCTCTTTCTCCCTTCTACACACTTCCATTCATCCCCCCTCATTTATTTTTCATTTTCCAATTGAATCTCCATAAATAAATACATGCATCCTCCCACTCTCTCTCCCCCTTCATTTATTAGATGCATGAACATCTCCCCCCATGCATGGCCGCCCACCCCTTTTTTCCCTTTCATTTCCACCATTTTCAAGAATCTTCCCTCCTCATCTATAAAAGGAGCCCATGGTCTCATGTTTGGGAGGTTGGATCTTGGAGAGAGAGCAAGAGAGTTCAAGTGTAATTTTCTTCTTTAGATTTCTTTCTTATTATTGTAATAGTTATTTCTTTTAGTGCAATATTTTCTTATTTACTATTTTGTACACACTTTTTATCAATCAATGCAAATGAAATTTTCTTCTCTTTTTATTGTGGTTTCCTTTCAATTATGCGTAGCTAATTTCTCTTAGCCTTCGATCGTGAGGATCCATAAAAAGAAAAGGGGGTTTCTTTTATTTCATAGTTGTATTTTTGTTTAATTTTACTCGATCCTTCTTTGATTTTTATTTTGTCGACTCCGTATTTCTGGTATACGGTAGTAGGCTTTGGATCTCATGTTTGAGTAGACGAGAAGCTCGTGAATGTGAAAGATCACTCAAAGAAGGAAGGAGTTGAATGCACCCCTAGAGATAGGATGACATAAATCTTCCGGATTGGAGTCAAATCCAATAGTGCGGGTCACCTCGATAATGCGGCTTTAGGCACTTTTGACTTGAAAGAGATTTTAGTCAGAACGTCTATAAGTCAGGGGATTTAATGCTCTAGCAAGATTATTTCCTAATATCGGATCCGTCATGGTCGAGTAGATTTACAAATTTAAAAATATGCCTTTTTATCCCTCTCATTTCATTTTATGGTGAATCAATGATCAAATGCTATCTCTTTATTATAAGTTTCTCGTCTAAACAATCATCTTTTATTTTACTTTTAAGAATTCTCAAATCCCAACAGTTTTCTGGTAGGATAATAGTTCGAGCGTGAGTAGCAATACTTAACATCCCCGAGTTTTAAATACGACCTTGATACTATGATTCGACAGGTACACTTGCCTGTTCGGGTTATAGCCCATCAAGGAGTTGGGCGTTTGTGCCAACTTCTGTGGCAAAAGGTGCTTAAGTTGCATTTTCCTATTGCAATATTGTGATTATGCTAATACCTGTAGGGAAGGAGCACTTCCACCCCCGGTGAGGGGTGGGGTCGTTATAATTTGGTAAGCTAATACTTACCATTGCTTTTGTTTTCCACCGTTGCAGTGGAATATTGCTAGTAGGTGAAGCCCAGCAATGCGAGAAATAGAGGGCTGAAGCCCGGGATAGCAAAGCTGGCCCTTGATGGCCAAAGCAAATTACCCATTTTGTTTATTTATTACTCATGTGTGGCCAGCTTACGTGTCTATGTATGCAAGATAGATTGATTTGAGTAAACCTTGTAAGGCCTTAAGGCCAAGACTTCTTTGTTTATTTGTTATTCATTCTTAGTAGTGGTATTGGACATTCATGTTATTGTTGGGTTCTAATTTTAACCTTTAAATTACTTCAGCTAGAATGCACTCTGTATTAGGATGCGAAATATTGGATTATGGATTCAATTTAGTAACTCCTTAGTCTATCCGTAGTATATGACGCCAGGCCCCACCCGGACGTTCTGTTATATGCTATATGACAGATGGGGGCATTACAAGTTGGTATCAGACTCATGTGTCGGTCTTCCTTATTCGAATTCGTGGACGAATTCTTTTAAGGGGTGGTGAGCACTTGTACGTGTGTTTCCATTATAACATAAAAGAACCCATGAATGTCCACTTAGGAATGAAAATACTCATGTTTGAGGAACCTGCGTGTTCTATGATTGTTGTTTGTCAATCTATTTGTCGCCTAATTTAGTATTTTACAACTATATATGACAAGGAGCGGTGCGGGGCAGTTACTAAAATAGCACTCTGCGGAGAGTAGTGCGCCTAACGACGTGCCTGCGACCCCTCCTTCAGTTCAAACCATAAGACTGATAGCTGAAACGGTGTTCGCAATGATCAATGCCCATCATGTGAGGCATTTATGTCCCCTTGTCCCTGGGGTGGTGTCAATGCCGGTTGGTACTAGGGAGCAAATTGTAATAAGAAGAGCTTTAGATCAGCAATTGAACATGCAACTGGTGCAAGGATGAGTATTTACATGTGTTTGTCATTATAAGACGGTGTGCAGAGTTTGTGTTGGAAAACGAGCAGACAATGGTTAATAGATTTTATAACGGTCTGCGCAATGATTTACTATTTCTACTGGTAGTACCGAAGTTATTGGGATTCTGAGTACTGTTGGAGTCAGCTAGGTCATTGGAAGTAGATTTGGCAAAAGTCCAACAGCCACCAGTGTGCATGGTACCAAACTCTGCAGTTTTTGCAAAGTCAGAATACCGCAGGAGGTGAAATAGGAGGCCGAGGACATCTACTAGTCAAGCTCCATATGCTTGTCATACTTGTGGCAAGTTAGGACACCTTGCATGCAATTGTTGTGTTGATGCCCCAAAGACAAAGAAAGCTAAGTCAGGAGCAGTTACAGGGCAAGTTCCACTTACTTGCTATACGTGTGGCAAGATAGGGCATATTGCCAGAGAACGATGGAGTAATACTCTAGTGGCAAAGGAGACTAGATCTGGAGCAACCGTTGGGCGAGACTCAACGATATGTTATACTTGTGGTAAGCCGAGTCATATGGCCCATAATTGTTGGAGTGGACTTCCAAAGATAAAGGAAAAGATAGGAGGCCATAAGCAAAGCGACGAGATGACAGGTATGGTTTAGCTTATATCTTTTATACCTATGATATTATTAGTTACTGGCTTATGACTTGTGTAAGTAGGCTTTGTTTAACTCTTGGTTGTGGAGAGCACTATTCTTTGCAGGGCTTCTCGCTCCTTAGCATCTAAGGTTTTCGTGTGGTTCGTCCTAGTGTTTTTCGTTGTGTTGACCATGTGTATGCAAACCAAACATACACATTGTCGTTAAAGATCATAGGAGGGTTGACCTTAGGCATGGACTAACTCTCGGAGCAGCATGCATATGTTGGTTACAACCCTAAGGGTCCGCACTAGGACAAAACACCGAAAACGAGACTAAGTTAGCAGTTCTTGAGGGTCGGATTTGTTATTAACTGTATTAGAGGCAAATAAACCCAAGCCTGGCTTAGCCAGTATTCCAGTGGTGTCAGAGGTTGCCGACGGGTTCCCCAAGGATCTCCCTGGAGCTCCACTCAGCGAGAGATCGATTTAACCATTGAGTTAGTGCCTGATGCCAAGCCGGTGTCGTGGTCTCCTTACCGCTTAGCACCGAGAGAGATGGCTGAATTGAAGGCGCATCTTCAAGAATTGATATAACAGGGGTTTGTGTGTCCAAGTTCGTCAGCTTAAAGCGCCCCGGTCCTTTTTGTGAAGAAGAAGAAGGATGGAGGTAAGCTAACAGAGAAGAATAAGTACCCGATTCTGAGGATTGATGATCTGTTCGACCAATTAGTTGGGTTAATGGTGTATTCGAAGCTTGATTTGAAGTCTTGTTACTATCAGCTAAGAATCAGGGAAAGTGACATTCCAAAGATGGCGTTCAGTACACATTTTGGGTATTACGAGTTCACGGTCATGCCTTTTGGGCTGACAAATGCGCCATCCATTTTTATGGACTTGATGAACAGGACATTCAGGGAATATTTGGATCGGTTCGTGATAGTGTTCATCGACAATATCCTGGTGTACTCCCAGTCCGAGTTTGATCATACGAAGCATTTGCGCATTGTTTTGGAGACTTTGAGGAGCAATCAGCTATACGCCAAATTCTCTAAGTGTGAGTTTTGGCTTTCTTCTGTGGTGTTCCTTGGTCATATCGTCAGTGGTAAGGGTATCGCGGTGGATCCGGAAAAAGTGGTTGCAATACGGGAGTGGCTTGTGTTGTCTTCAGTGGCGGAGGTCCGGAGTTTTTTAGTACTTGCCGGCTACTACAGGCGCTTTGTAGAGAACTTCTCCTGGATAGCTTTACCCCTCACAACCCTGAAAAAGGAAGGATAAGAAGTTTGTTTTTTAGACAGCGTGCGCTCAAGCTTTCGAAGAACTAAAAATTCATCTAACCACGACGCCTATTCTATGCTCGCCATGTGGGAAGATGGCTTTGAGATTTACAGCGACACTTCAGGCAGCGGATTAAGCTACATTTTGTTACAGCATGGGAGAGTAATAGCTTATGGTTCACGCTAGTTGAAGGTACATGAGAGGAATTATCCGGTCCATGACTTGGAGTTAGTGCCCGTGATATTCACATTGAAGCTTTGGAATCACTACTTGTACGACATGAAGGTCGATATTTACATAGATCAAAAGAGTCTGAAGTATCTATTCGATAAGATGGACCTAAATATGTGTCAGCAATGGTTGATGGAATTCCTTGGGGACTACACCTTCAAGATACATTATGTCCCTAACAAAGGTAATGCAGTTGCAGATGCGTTAAGTGCAGGTCTCCCGTGCAGGCTAATTGGTTACTAATGCATGACGAACGTCTCGTTCGAGATTTGGAGGCCTTAGCGGTCTCTTGTGTTGATAGGAGGTCGAGTGTTGAAGCACGTTTGGGTTGGATTGAGGTGCAGTATGACCTTGCCGATCGGATTCGACAGGCTTTGGATTTGGACGATAACATGAAATGTTATATGGCTGAGACATTGGAAGGGTAAAATACCCAGTTTAAGGTTGATAATGGACTATTGTGGAAGGATAGTCGTTTGTGCATCCCAAAAGTGGGTAAAAATACAGGAGGAGTTTATGTACGAGGCTCATTATATGAAGTACTCGATTCACCCGGGGAGCACAAAAATGTGCAAAGACAAGAAAAAGCTGTTCTGATGTCCAGGACTGAAAAAGGACATAGAATTGTTTGTGGCTAAGTGTCAAACTTGCACCTTAGTCAAGGCTGAATGCCAGAAGCCCGGAGGATTCTTGAGGTCTTTGCCTATATCGGAATGGAAGTTTTATGAAATATCTATGGATTTCGTGCATGGTGTGCCGAGATCGGAGAAGGCAAACGATGCCATCTTGGTGATCATAGATCGTTTGCCGAAAGTGTGCACTTCATCCCGAATTGTAAGGACGATTCGGCGGAAAAGCTAGCAAAGCTGTATATGGAGAATATAGTACAGCTGCATGGTGTGCCCCGTAGCATCGTGAGTGACCAAGATGGGCACTTCACGTCTAACGACTGGAGGTTGGTGGATCAACTATTGGGGACCAAGCTGAAGTTCAGTACAACCTTTCATCCACAGATAGATGGTCTGACTAAGAGAGTCAACAGGACGATGGAGGACATGCTTCACATGCGTGCCCTGGATTTTGGTGAGAGATGCGAGGATCACCTATATATGATTGAGTTCGTATACAACAATAGCTTTCAGACAAGTATTCAAATGACGCCCTTTGATGCCCTATATGGTAGGAAGTGTCGTACTCCGTTGTCACGGTTGGAGACGGGCGAGTCCAAGTTATATAAGCAGAAGGAAGTTGAAGATGCGAATTCGATTGTGTGAACAATCCGGGAGTGATTGCTTATTACTCAGGATAGACAGGCTAAGTACTATAATGCCAAGCACATAAACATCGAGTTCGCCGTGGGCGATTGGGTATATTTGAAGATTAAGCCGTTCAAAGGGGTGTCTAGGATTTGATGCTTGAAAAAGCTGATTCCAAGATACCTTGGACTGTTTGAGATACTAGAGCGTATTGGCGAAGCCACCTATAAATTGAAACTATCCACAGAACTGAGTGGTCTACAAGATGTATTCCATATATCGGTATTATGGAAGGCGATGCAAGAGCCTACACAAGTGATTGCTGCAGATCAAGTATCGATGGATGCTGGGTTGACAATGAATGTCAACCCTATTCGTATTGAGGATGTAGAAGTCAAGCAACTTTGTAATAAGGAAATTTGAATGGTTAAGGTCTGTTGGGACAACTGTGGTCAAGAGGAGCTTTCATGGGAGCGGGAGCAAACCATGAAGTCAGAGTTCCCCGAATTGTTCGACTAAGGTGCACGTTGTAAATGTTGTTACTTCTTTAAAAAAAAAATTAAATTTTTTTCCTGCAATGCATAATTTCGAGACGAAATTCTTTAGGTGGGGAGATTTGTAACGCCCCAAGATTTCCGAAGCAGGAAAAAAGGTTGTCTGGAAGTTACACCCGGCACTAGGGCTAATGCCGGCAGTAGCTCCGGGATAGTTGGCAAGAGGCATCGAGAGCGTTGAGTTGACTCAACTGGCGTCGATTGCTATCATGCGGCGATAGCGGGATATCGTACGATGATAGAAGGAGTTGAGAGAGTCGAGAGAGTCGAGTTGAGCTACCTCCCGGTGGTAGTATTACCGTTAGCGGTAGCAGGGTTAATTAATTTGATAGTGCGCTCAGGTCATTACCGTGCAGTGGTAACAGTTATTGGTGATAGCGTGGGTGGTCTTTTCGTAACCGATGCCAAGTACCACTTAGCGGTAATTACCTATTGCGTGGCATTAACAATTCTGTAATAGTATCGCCATATGTTAGCCTATGTTTGGAGGGCAAGGGCGGTTACACGCAAAACGAGACATTGAATAACGGTGCCGCGCGACGGTAGCCAGTTATCGCGCGGCAGTAGCTCAGCTTTTAATGCTGGTTTGGCCGTTTCACTTCATTACCTTTGAGTTTGAGAACTTGGCATGGTTTTCTGAAGGAGGAGCAGTAACGCCAAAAAGGGGAGTTTATGCCGCCATTTGAGTTTCGGAGTTCAGATTCACAAAGCAAGTTCAGATCTACGAAGGCAAGGCCGGAGCGGTCGATTTCAACCGTCAAGATTTCTCCCATGGCGCCAAAGAGGACTTTAAGGGTAACAATCCTTTTCCTTGGACATGTAAAGTCCTTTCTTTTGGCATTAGAGGGTATACACTGCACGAACACGTGGATGTTGTTCTCCCAACGGGTAGATCTATGTATCCCCATTAGATTGCATTTAGATCCGGAATCGAAGTATGGAATAGGCATGCTGTGTGAAGCCTATCTATACCGGTTGGTCTGGATTGGTGATGTTTGTATACTATGTATGGCAGAGAAGATTCTGTGGTTATTGTATTGATTTCAGAGTAACGGGATATGCAGTTGACTGCATTGAGAGTACTGTGGGTAGTCTCCAGAAAAACACCCGTTTAAGGGGAAGAAGCGATAGTCTTACCCCTACCACGCGGCGGTAGTGGTACCGCCGAAGGTAGCTCCCTATGAGTGTTGTATTACTTGTTGAGAAGCCTGTCTCGTGGGGACTTGAGGGCTAATGTTGTGAGGCCTATCTCTCTGAGACCTGGGAGCCAAGTTTGTTGGTGTGAGTTTAATTTGCTCAGCTTTGGTGGTTGTGAGTGCAAGCCTAGGATAATAACAGTTTTATGAATCGTACGGATGGGGAAGGGGATGCTGACGTGCATCGTGTCTTGATGCGCCCGATGATTTGAGCACTTGGAAATAGCTGAACTGCACCCAACCCTATGTCGATCGACTTGGAGTGAGTCAAAGTGTGGATTTTAAGCCACCATGACTTTGTCGTAGCCATAGGGGAAATATCTTTATCTTTGGCCCTGAAAGAATTGAATGCTCAAACGTTGCTAACCTTCACAGAGAACGGAGGCATCACCCTTGAGGTTCTGTGAACCATGAATGTGCCCCGAGAGCACGGGGGGTTGGGCGTTTGTGCCAACGGCTGCGACGAATGGCACTTAAGTTGCACGTTCTGATTGTCATCTTGTGATTATGCTAATCCCTATAGGGAAGGATCACCGGCACCTCGGGTGAGGGTTGGGGTCGTTATAATTTTGTCAGCTAATGCTGACCGTTGCTTTTGTTTGCCACTATTGCGGTGGAATGTTGCTTGCAGGTGGAGCCGAGCCAAGCGGGAAATAGTGGCCTAAAGCCCAAGATAGCAAAGCTGGCCCTTGAAGGACAAAGTGAATTACCCATTTTGTTTATTTATTACTAATATTTGGTCGGCCTGCGTGTTGATGTATGCAAGACGGTTTAATTTGAGTAAACCTTGTAAGGCCTTAAGGCAAAGACTTCTTTGTGTATTTGTTATTCATTCCTAGTAGTGGTAGTGGACATTCATGTTTATGTTGCGTTCTAATTTTAACCTTTAAATTACTTTCCCTAGAATGCACTCTGTATTAGGGTGCGAAATATTGGATTATGGTTTCAATTTAGTAACTCCTTGGTCTGTCCGTAGTATATGGCATCGGGCCCTGGGCGGACCTTCTGTTATATGTTATGTGATGGATAAGGGCATTTCAAAAGCATTACGAACCTTTCTATCCTGATCAACTTTGGTACCATGGCTCTGAAACGATCTACGATGGTAATGAATCTCCTTCTAAATACTTGGACATAATAGTCCTCTTATATGCCATCGTTGCATGGAAGTTGTAACGCCCCCGGTTTTTCTGCGACTGTTTAATCTTTGTTTAGCGTTACGTTGATGCATTTCCGGCCATTGCTGTTGTTAGAGCGTGGTCTTAGCTCTTTAGGCCCTTGAGTGGCTTGCTTTGTAGCCTGTTTGCAAGATTCCCTAGCAAGCCAGAGTTTGTTTTGGTGACTCGGTGGAGCCTCTTCGGGAATGCTTGTGTTTTGGCTTCAGGAAATATTAGCCCGAGTTTGGTTTGTCGGATAACGATTTTGACTTCGCCACTAGATTCGTATCATGGGTATTTAACTACGGTGTTAATTTCGTTAACTTCCGAGATAGTTCGGTTTTCGCCTCGTTTTGACGTGTTATTTGATTAATTAATATAGTATTATATATTATATTAATCTTTTAGTGGCAGGAGTTTTATATCTTAAGATTGAATATACTAAAGATCTAGTATATTATAGCTAGAGTGGCTGCTTATTTTAGTGGCTGCATAGTTATTAATATTTTATATGCTATTTAATAGGGGACGGTCATAGATGGTGGTGGTGTGAGCTGTGGCCGACTAAGACTAATATTATAATAGTATAATAGCATTAATTGATTAGCTGGGTGGCTGGATAGACTAGAAATGAGGCTTAGTTTATTGTATTATTCTTCTTCTTCTACAAAAGAGCGGCGGTGAGCTTCTAGCAAGGTTTCGGGCAGAAATCTGGAGCTTTTGGCCGGTGAGTTCTAGCAGTGTAAAGCTCGGTTTCCTCGGGTAAGGGCAGATTTGCGCTGCTCTCACTCAAGTCTTCCTTCCTAGGTAAGTTTTGCTTGCTCTAGGGCTGTTTTCAAAGCTAGGGCTTTCGGGTTGCTCAGTTTTTCCCTCTTTCAGCTTAGGGTTAGCTTTTTTTGTGGCCGATCTTACCGCCAGTGCTGGAGTTTGGAAGGGAAGCTGCTGTGTCCTGAAAGTTGAGGCAAGTGGTGCTCTTTGCCCTTGTTAAGCTTGTCCTTAATTATATGTATCTTGCTGGTTGTTTAGTGGTTTCACTATAGAATCTAGGGTTGCTGCCAGCTTAGTCCCGAGCCCAATTATTGCCCATATTTTATATTTTTATTCTCTCCTTGTTGCTGATTTTATGTCCAGATAGTGGCTATAGCCGTGTAGAAGGGTTGGGAAGAATATTTTTTTGCTAAGGAAGAGCTCTCAGGTTGCAAGCTTTGAGTGGCTTTTAAATTAAGTCCAAAAGCGTTGAGTGTGGTGGACACACTCAACGCCTAGCTGATGTGGTTTTGCGTCTAAGTTCGATAGCGTTGAGTGTGGTGGACACACTCAACGCCTGGTTGTTTGCTCTTGAAGCTAAGTCCAAAAGCATTGAGTGAGTGGGGCTCACTCAACGCCGTTGGCCTTTGGCATTGAGTGAGTTGTACTCACTCAACGCGATCTTGCCAGAGAATCAGTTTATGTCTTTTGGCGTTGAGTGAGTAAAGCTCACTCAATGCCATCTGCCTTTTGCGTTGAGTGAGGTACACTCACTCAATGCCATTGCCCAGGTAAAGGGCGTATAGTGAGTGGAGCTCACTCAATGCCGTCTGCCTTTGGTGTTGAGTGAGGTGCACTCACTCAACGCCATTGTCCAGAGAAAGTTTCCTCTAAGTCTTTTGGCGTTGAGTGAGTGGAGCTCACTCAACGCCATCTACTTTTGGCGCTGAGTGAGGTGCACTCACTCAACTCCATTGTCCAGTCAGTTTTCCCTAAGTCTTTTGGCGTTGAGTGAGCTAAAATCACTCAATGCCATCTAACCAGAAGACTTTTCTCTAAGTCTTTTGGCATTGAGTGAGATGAACTCAGTCAACACCATCATCCAGTTAGTATTTTGCGGCTAAGTCTTTTAGCGTCGAGTGGACTCGACGCCTTCTTTGCTGAGTGTTAGGCATTGAGTGGACTCAATGCCATTTTCCTACCTTAGTGTTAGGCGTCGAGTGGACTCGACTTCTTTTACCTTAAGCTGGTGTTTTCTCCCGAGTGTGGTTAGGGTGGGTTTATGTCGATTTGTTGATGTTGTTCGGCCGGTTTTGAAGGCCGAATCGTTAATTATAGTAAGTGGTTTGCTTGTTGAGTCTGAAGGGGTGGTTTGGGTGTAGAGCCGTGGTCCTACCATTTTTGGCCTTTGTTTGGGCTTGTTTTATTGGTGTGTTGACACAATTTTTTGCCCTGGTTTGGGCTGGTTTTGTTGGTGTTTTGGCACCATTTTTGGCCCTAGTTTGGGCTGGTTTTGTTGGTGTGTTGGACCTTTAGACTGACACCGTTGTACCCTTGAATATTTATGGGTCTAGGTGTTTGGATGAGGACTGTTTTTGGTCACCAACCTAGACCCATGGCTCTGCCACTGCTAATAATTCACAAGTTAGGACTGTTAGTTCCTTTCTTTAAAGTGGTTATTTTGGCATATGCTTGCCTTGTGCTTCTGTAGTTTTTAGAAGGGCATGTTTTTTTATTTCTCACACTTGGTGCGTTGGGTTATTGCCTTGGGCAGTTTTTTACCCTTACTGTATCGTTCAGTTCCCTTTTGCTCTTTTGATAGAACTTGGTGTAGGGTTGGTAAGCCCTTCTCTCCTTACTTATGAATATAATGCTCCAGTTTCCTTTTGATTATATATGCTTGCTGAGGCATTCTTTCTTTGAATGCCTCAGGTTCAGGTTGTAGCCGGTTGAGTGGCTAGTGTTCTGGTGGAGCTTGCTTGTAACCCCTTGGGTTGCTGAGATCATTGTTCTTCGATCTTATGAGGTAGTTTTCTTCTTTCTGTATAGACATACATACTCACTAGTGGATTCGTATCAGGTTGTTGACGCCCACTTGTAGCTTACTTATGATGCTAGATATGAATTATAAACTGCTACCTTTGCCTATTTAGAGGTTGTTTACTTGCTTTCTGGGAATGATTTATGCTAGGTTGCATGTTAGGTATTTTAAAACCTAAAAGTATTACTATATATACCTCATGCATGTCATATTTATAAAACTAAAGCACTATTTTCCAAAGTAACCTAAAAGCTATTTTCTTATACTATGATAAATGCAGAGTCCTACATTTCATGAGTTTCCCTTTGGAGACATTTATACTCATGTAGGATGTCAAATCAAGCTAACCAAAGTATTTTTCACTGCGCATACATATCTTTTTAATTGTGGACTAGTTGATCCACTGTGCCGAGGGATACAACAATCAAACTTTCCTGGTTTTCTTTCATATTAAAATATGGTATTCTCCAAAAGTGTAGAGTCTAGGGCATTGCCTGAGCGTGTGCAGTTATCCCCTACACGATGTGGCATCACGACACATATTTTCTCTTGCACTGATATGATATAATTGTTGAGAAAAATGCTGGTTGTGATAGAAGTCCCCATCAATTGATGGAGTAAGATGCTTACTTTGGGTTAATACGGAGTATCCCTAATTGAATTTGCATTTAGAGTCCCTATTTATTTACAAACATAGGCATATTGTGTGAAGCCCATATGTGAAAAATTGGTCTGGATTGGTGATTTATTGATTTGCATGCCAGAGAAGACTCTGTGGAAAATTAAATAGATTTCGAAGTTTTGGGGTGATACTGGTTGTTATAGAAGTACTGAAGGGTGTTTATAGGAAACACCCGAGATGCAACAAAAAATGAAGTTGTATTGCTATCACCTGCAATAACGATATGCATGGTGATAGCTCTCTGGTAGAGACCAAAGAGAAGATGTTTGTTCTGGGTGTGAACCTGAGTTTGAGAAAGACTGGTAGATCTTTCCATAACGCGTAGTGAAAGCATTATCGCTGGCGATAGATCCCAATGAGCTGATATGATTTATGTGAAAGCTAGGTCTATAAGATTTAGTGCATAACATTAAGTTGTGAGTCCTGCAGTGCCTAGCTTGGTGGCCTTATGTGCTGACCGAAAGAGATAACGTTGGTTAACATGTTAACGGGCCGACATAAAATCGTACCCACATCATGATAATGAGTTTCAAATGATTTGAGCATGGACAAAGCTTATCTGAACCCCTCCCTTGTAGGTGAAGAGGTCGCTCTTCGATGCACCTTTTGATTTTTGGAGAGTCCATGAGGTAATGTGTCCTTGATGGTAAAATCTCAATGACCGTTTAAGTGTTTGATACTTAGGATAAAGGTGGGACTTAAAATTCAGTACACCGATAATGTCCCGTGTGGTCGTGCATGCCAACATTTGTGATGAATGTGCAATTATTTATATTGCCATATTGCTTGCGTTCTGGGAAGGAGTACAATCTCCCTGGGAATAGGGTGGGTTCATTATATTTGTGGTTAGCTAAAGCTGACAACAGCCTTCTTTTTCCATATCTTTGTGGACTGGACTTGTGTAGGTGCTGGAGAGCCGAGTGAGAAGTAACGAGCATAAGCTCCATTTGCTTTGTTGGATCTTGAAGGCCCAAGTGCTCGTTTACTACATCATGTATTGTCAGTCTACATGTTGAAGTATGGAAATCATTAGCATTGTAAACATTAACAAGTTTGTAAGGCCTTAAGGACAAAAAGCTTGCGTATACACCCATTCCAAGTTATATCAATATAATGGACATTTCGTGTTGTGGGTTATGTTTACTCCTTTGCTTCTGCTAGAATGTAACTCTGTGATAGACTTTATAGATGTTTGGTATTTCAATTTCGTACCTATTTTGTCTGTTTGTACAATATAGCGTAGGGCCCCGGCCGGACCTTCTATTATATTCTTTGTGTCGGACAAGGTGAGATAGCAGGACTGAATTATGAAGTTCAATTTGCATTTTCTTTTACTATTTTAGCTATTTTAAGTGTTTTTGTATTACTCTATTCTTGCACTAAAAATTCTTCTAACTTTTAATATTGCGATTTCTTTTCTAATACTTCCTTTTTGTAGCAATAAAATTATAACTTTTTTCTTAATCTCTCTTCTTTGTTCATTTTGTCTTTCAATAATATTGATGACTCCTCAATCTCCATGAGTAACTAGTTTTAATAGTACTCTATCAAGATGATCCAAGGATGAAGTAATGTTGATATAATTTAGGATTTCTTTTCTGTAATCGTTGAAATCTTGCAATTTACTCTTGAATATTTTGTTATGAGGCTATATCATCAATATATATTTTTCATATTTGTTTTGTTCCTTAGTTAGCTGAGAGGCTTGTAAGACAAATCGATCACTCATGGGTAAAAAGAGTATAAGGCAACCCTCGAGAGAGGAAGACATAACCCTTCAAAATTGGGGTTAAATCCAATAGCGGGGTTCATAACATGTAAGACCCCCCTCCCGGAACACAACACACGGCACGAGGGGAGTCTTATGCCCGAAATAGCCGCCTTGCGGTAGCACTAACACACGGGTTAGCCTTTACCACAAGACGCCTATTCCGCCGGCTACAATCCATATCACCACAATTATGCCAACCCAACCATAACAGAAAAGTAAAAGCAAAAGCAGTTCAGTTCACAGCTAAGTTTAAGTCCAAAAGTAGCGGAAGATAACAAGCACAACAGGCTTGTACAAAAGAACAAGAGTCTAGAAATGTTTTGCCAAACGGCTACATGAAAACACTCACAACTGTCACTGACGGTGCCGATGGCACCACCACCTCAGGTCCTATCATCCGGGCCTGGCTGTCCTGCTGCATAGTCCGTCGCTGCTCTACCTGCGGGGTTTCCTCCTAAAAAGGAAGACGTAGCAACCGTTAGTCATAAGACTAAGTGGCTTCACATCCGCTCCCCCGGCGACTCCTCGGCACCGGGCGGAGAAAGGAACAAGGTACAATATGTATATATATAAGCAAGTAAACAAGCAGGTGACTGTAAATATAGTGGAGTATAAACTACGCTACACAACTAGCAGTTCTACAAATATCAATAATATATGACAGCAGGTATAAGTAATCAGAATAGTAACTTAACTTATAAGAGTGCCCATACAAACTTATAAGTTAAGGATCGGGTTAACAGTAAAGTAACTCATCGTATAGGAGTGCCCATACAAACTTATACGATGAGGATCTTGTGTATGCAATGAATGACATGATATGAATGTTATGCTATGACCGAATCATGCGCACGCACATGCAAGTTGCTATGTCGACACAGACTTGAAGTTCCCACTTTTCGAGCAGGTAGCTAACCTCTCCGGCGTCGTCCGTCGTGGCCAGACGGCGACAGTGGAGCGGGCGTCTCCACTACTAGGTGGTATCACACTACCTATCCTAGGCCCCCGTATGCCTCAACGCTAAGAACACAACAGCGGAGCTCATATGCGTACTACGGCTCAGAAGGGGTCTTGGGTAAATGTGCACCAAGAACACAGCCCAACCTGGCCTTTGATTTCGAACCGGATGGAACCTCGGAAACGCACGAGGTGCAAACCCAACCGTTCTCATGGCGCTGAGGAGATCTCGGTTTATGGACACCAAGTATCTAACCCTACCGCCCAAGGTCTACCCATTGGCTCCCATCGGTGTGACGACTGGCGAACCCGTAGACCTGCCACAGTCATTATCTCAACATCGCGACACGATGAATCGTCGCACATTACATGCCCCCAAACAACTCACTCGATGCTACCCGTAGGGAGACTTCAACTCTAAGCATCGGTTATTAATAACCCCTTGGGCTCGGATTACGGTTACAAAATACTCCTCACATAGTGTTCATCATTTTCACGCCCACCTATTCAATAAATCCACCTCAACACTACGCATAATAGATATGTTCAACACCAAATTGTATAAATATATCCTATACCAATCTCAACTCCTAATATCTAGCCTTCCCATCCAATCCATTTCTCTACCAATACATGGTTATACCTTATTACACAACCAAATGAGTAACCATGCTAAATTATAGTAACAACAACATTATAGATATATGGGAGCAAGACAACAAATGAGCAAATCACAACCATTGCAAGAGTGCTAGCATTATAAAATAACAAGTGCATTAACATAGGATAGCCTGATACTAAAACTGGGATTCCCGGAGCTACAGGAATCCGATCACAATGCACAACCCCTCGTTGGAAAGGTATTCGCGAGGGCTACGACTTTCGTGTTGAGTCAATCGCCCAGATCTGGTCGCAACATACCAGAAATTCAACTCGAATACGTACAGGAAACAGTTTCCTGTACAGGAATTTTCCCGAACGCAGCGGACTCGAACCAGCTTTCCCGTGGCTACAGGTATTGCATGGAAACGAGCAACCACTCGTTGGAAAGGTAATTTCAAGGGCTACAACTTTCGTGTTGAGTCGTTCACCCAGATCTGGCCAGAACACCTCCGAAATTGGCCACGAAGGTCGCTGCGTGCAGAAATCAGATTTCTGCACGCATCTTAAGGCGAGATGAACGGCATCCGTTCATCTTCTTCCTTGCAACGACCTCGCATAAACTTCTCCAGAAATCACACCCAACCTTATTTCTCCTTTCAAAGCCAAACCCTCAACGAAAACCCCTCTCATCTCCACTTTGAATGATGAGAAGGTTGAGGGAGACTAAGCCTAGAAAACCTAGGCATGGCTTATCCTAAGAACTCTCCTCCTCACCATCAAGACTCTATGGAGTCGATGTCTCTCCTAAAATAGCTATAGATCTAGCACCAAGGGAGAGGGGAGGAAGCTCACCTCAAGTCCAGCGGTACCACCATGGCCGACCATGAGCCTCGCACTCCTTCGCGGCGGCATTGTTTTTCCCTTGACGGCGGCGGCGTTTTGATTCCTCCAAGGATGGCTCCGGCAAGCTCTTCCTCCTCCTCCAGCCAAGAACTCTCTCAGAAATTTCGGGGCAGAAGAAAGGGGAATGAATGCTAGGGTTTCACAACTTTTTCCTTTTTATACACCGCAGACACGGGTAGGCACACGGCCGTGTTCCTACCCGTGTGCAGGTGACACGGCCGTGTTGCCTGCCGTGTTCAGGGCCGTGTTCATCCCAGAACAACTTTCTTCCGGGTCGGGGTTGCGGCACACGGGTAGAGACACGGCCGTGTCTCGACCCGTGTCCTTGGCACACGGCTAGGGACACGCCCGTGTCCCAATACCCGTGTACCTCTCTGACTGGTAAGCCTAATTTTATGAGGCACACGGGTATGGACACGGCCGTGTCCATACCCGTGTCAGCCAGAATTGCCATTTTGCCTTGTTTTCCTCATTTCCCGTACGTTCGCACCTGTTCCCCCACACCCCCATTGGGCTCACCACAGCCCCCTTGACTCAAATACGCAATCAAGGGGCCTAGCGCGAATTGGGACGTTATAAATCCTATAAACAAAATAAAAGATTTCGTCCCCGAAATCAGGGTAAGGCTATGGGAGTGAAACACAGAAAAAGGGAACTATGCCTTCAAATAAAATTCTTACCTGGAGTAAACAACTCCGGGTAGCGCCCTTGCATTAAGTCCTTTGGCTCCCATGTGAACTCCTCCTTCCCATGATTAAACCATAGCACTTTCACCAAGGGAACACTTTTGCGGCGCAAGGTTCTTGTCTCGTTATCAACGATCTGCACCGGCTCCAGTCGCACAGACCTATCAGACGCCACGGCACCATCCGCCGTGGGGATATATTGTTCAGGCCGCAACAAAGCCTTCCGAAGCGACGATACATGGAACACGTCGTGAAGGTTCTCCAGCTCCGGTAGTAACTCCAATCGATAGGCTAGAGGGCCAATCCTTTCCACTACGACATAGGGCCCGACATACCTTGGGCTGAGCTTCTTGACTCCACGTACCCGCGACACTCCGTGCATCGGTCGAATCTTCAGGAACACCTTATCACCCACTTGAAACTCCACCATACGGTGCCTTGCGTTGTAATATTTCGCCTGTCGGCTTTGAGCCTCTAGCATTCGATCCCGGATCAACCTAACCACCGCGTCCGTGTCATCAATATACTCATTTCCCAATGTCTTCGGATCTTCGTCTTGCACCCAGGACAAGGGTGTTCTACACCTCCTTCCATACAAAGCTTCATGAGGTGCCATTCCAATACTGGCTTGATGACTGTTATTATAAGAGAACTCCACGAGAGGTAAGAGTCTCTCCCATGGTTCTCCTTTATCTAGCACACACAACCGCAGAAGGTCCCCCAATGTTCGGATGGTTCGTTCAGATTGCCCGTCCGTTTGAGGGTGAAAGGCCGTGCTAAAGGTGAGGCGCGAGCCCAAATAAGCCTGTACAGCCCTCCATTCTCTTGAAGTAAACCGACCATCCCGATCGGAGACGATCGTCTTCGGCACACCATGGTACCGCACAAATTGCTCCACAAAGAGACGCACTAAGACGCCCACCTGTGCCTCCTTCTTCATTGGGATAAATCGGGCTACCTTGGTCAACCGGTCAACTATCACCCACACAGAATCATTCCCCGAGCGCGAGCGAGGTAACCCGTGGACGAAGTCCATGGAGATGTCCTCAAATTTCCATTCGGGGATGGGCAACGACTGTAGCATCCCACCGGGGCTTCTGCACTCCGCCTTCACCATTTGACAGGCCACACAATGAGTAACAAAGTACTTGACATCCCTCTTCATGCCCGGCCAACACATCGTCTTTCTCAAATCGGTGTACATCTTCGCGATCCCCGGGTGCACCGAGTACTTGGAGCAATGGGCCTCCTTTAGAATATCCTCCCGAATGTTGTCGCCTTCGGGGATGTAAAGCCGGCCACAAAAATGGACGAGGCCTTCTTTTAGGGAGTATTCTTCCGTAATCCCATCCTCCATTGACTTGAAAGCCGGGGTTAAAGCCGCATCCTTCTTTTGTTCCGTCCGGATCCGGTCTCGTATGTTGCAAACTATACTTATCGCGGCCAAATATTCTGTATACTCTTCCGGTTGATTCTTAAAGACCAAAGTGATTTCCATCTCTTGCAGTGTTCGGATTAACTCCATCCTCATCAAGCGGGATTCCGTGCTCGTTCCCGGTGCTTTCCGGCTCAAGGCATCAGCTACGGAATTAACCTTCCCGGGGTGGTAGTTCAAGGTGAATTCATAGTCGCACAAGAACTCCAACCACCGCCGCTGTCTCAAGTTTAACTCCTTTTGAGTGTGAACGTACTTCAGGTTTTTGTGATCCGAGTAGATCTCGCAGTGGACTCCATATAAATAATGCCTCCACATCTTCAAGGCGAATACCACCGCTCCCAACTCTAGATCATGCACCGGGTAGCTGGCTTCATGCTTCTTCAACTGTCTTGAAGCATAAGCGATCACATGCCCATTCTGCATCAACACAACTCCCATCCCTTGATACGACGCATCCGTGTAAACTTGAAAGCCCTCCTTCCCAGATGGAAGAGCTAGGATGGGTGCAGTCGTCAATCTGTCCTTCAACTCTTGGAATGCAGCTTCACACTGGGGTGTCCATTCAAACGGCACACCTTTCTTGGTCAGCGTAGTAAGGGGAAGGGCGATCTTCGAGAAGCCTTTCACGAACTTGCGATAGTACCCGGCAAGTCCAAGAAAGCTCCGTATGTCGGCCGCTGACTTCAATGGCGACCACTCCTTCACGGCCCGCACCTTGGCCGGATCTACTGCTAGCCCCGCCCCACTAATCACATGGCCCAAGAACGCGACCTCTTGAAGCCAAAACTCGCATTTGCTGAACTTGGCAAACAAAGTGTGCTCCTTTAGCTTCCTCAGCACTAAAGTTAGATGTTCGGCGTGTTCTGCTTCAGTCTTGGAGTAGACTAGGATATCATCGATGAACACGATGACAAAGATGTCCAAATAAGGGCTGAACACCTTGTTCATCAAGCTCATAAAGTCGGAAGGGGCGTTTGTGAGCCCAAACGGCATCACGGTGAATTCATACAAACCATATCTCGAACTGAACGCCGTCTTCTGAATGTCATCTTCTTGTATCCTCAGCTGATAATATCCCGAACGCAGATCTAACTTGGAGAACCAATACGATCCCACCAATTGATCAAATAACTCATCAATGCGCGGTAGGGGATAGGTGTTCCGCACCATTAACCGGTTCAACTCTCGATAATCAATACATAACCGCAGGGTGCCATCCTTCTTTTTGACGAACAAAACGGGCGCTCCCCAAGGCGACGAGCTTGGGCGAACGAACCCTGCTTCCACCAATTCCTGAAGCTGGACTCTAAACTCTGCAAGTTCCTTCGGAGCCATTCGATATGGAGCTCGCGAGACGGGCTTGGCACCCGGAATTAGCTTGATTTGGAAGTCCACTTCCCTATGCGGGGGTAGTCCCGGCAATTTCTCGAGAAATACCTCGGGAAATTCTCGCACCACCCACACATCTTTGACCTCTAATGTCAATTTCTTCAACTCGAAGCAGATTACATAGACCTCGTCCCCTTCCATATGAGATTTCATAACTTGGATTGAAGATAATAATTTACGGGGTGCGAATTTAATACCTTGGAAGATGACTTCCGGCGGATTTCTCTCCTGTGTCATATCCAATGCGAATACATGCTCCCGTGCATGTCCTTGATTTCTCCCTGGTGGTCCTCTTCCTCGGCCACGCATGTGCCCTCGCCCCCGTGGAGCTACTGGAGGGGGAGCAATAGGAGCATCCCCGATCAATCGCGGGCAAACTCGTCGGACATGCCCCGGTTGGTTGCACTCAAAACATATCACCTCACGTCGGCCCCCAGGTTGTTGATAATATTGCTGCTGCGGTGGTGGAGGTAAAGCTAGTGGTTGCGGAATTGGGTACTCCACCCGATAGTTCCGGTTGACCCACCGACCGCCTCTGTGGTTTCCCCTTCCTCTGCCATGATCATTCCGCCTTCTATTACTAGGGCCGACTTCAATTACTCCTTCCGCGGGTCTCTTGCCACATCCCATGTGGTCCGCCTCCAGTCTCTTTGCCATGTCGATGATTTCTGCCAGGCTTCCATCGGCTATAAACAAAAGGGCCTGCCTCAGGGGGTCCCTCAACCCTTTGTAGAAGCGCTTCGCGTAGCCTCTATCGTCCAACTCATAGGAATCGGCAAACCTAGCGAGGTGTTGGAACTCCCTTTGGTACTCCGTTACCGAATTCGATCCCTGCTTCAGCTGCAGAAATTTTTCTTCAAGTCCATCCCGAGCAGAAGAAGGGATGAAGTGATCCAGAAAAGCCTCGGTGAACTCATTCCAACTGATGTCCGTGTACAACCGCCCTTGGAAGATGGAGCCCGTGAGGGACTTCCACCACCTTTTGGCGTGCAGCTCTAGCAGCGTCACTACCAATGTCACCGCCATGCTGTTCGGACATCTTATGCCAGCCATCAATTCCTGCACGGTATCAAGCCATTCCTCGGTGCGCACCGGCGATTCTGTCCCAAGATAGGCAGGAGGGGACAGGGCACGGAAGGTGCTCAACCAGTTGGAGCCTGGCGCTTGTTGTTGCACCGGAGCTTGCTGGGCTTTAAATGCATCCAATATGGCTGATAGCGTTTGTCCCAGTTCCGACTGCTGGAATTGTGAAGGGACGGAAGGGGTAGGAGTGCCCCCAACCGGCTCCACCTGCGCTGGGACCTATACGCAAGGTACAAACTAGGGTCAGGTTGGCTAAAACTAATGTCAAAGTTGGACAACTTAGTGTGAATTACATATGGGCACACCACTGCTTCCGCTAAGTCGGTTTGTCCCCAAACCGACTAATCGAACGGGAGTGGCCCATTGTTACCTGACTGCTGTAGGTGAAGATCGGCTAAGTCTGATACCATTTGTAAGACCCCCCTCCCGGAACACAACACACGGCACGAGGGGAGTCTTATGCCCGAAATAGCCGCCTTGCGGTAGCACTAACACACGGGTTAGCCTTTACCACAAGACGCCTATTCCGCCGGCTACAATCCATATCACCACAATTATGCCAACCCAACCATTACAGAAAAGTAAAAGCAAAAGCAGTTCAGTTCACAGCTAAGTTTAAGTCCAAAAGTAGCGGAAGATAACAAGCACAACAGGCTTGTACAAAAGAACAAGAGTCTAGAAATGTTTTGCCAAACGGATACATGAAAACACTCACGACTGTCACTGACGGTGCCGATGGCACCACCACCTCAGGTCCTATCATCCGGGCCTGGCTGTCCTGCTGCATAGTCCGTCGCTGCTCTACCTGCGGGGTTTCCTCCTAAAAAGGAAGACGTAGCAACCGTTAGTCATAAGACTAAGTGGCTTCACATCCGCTCCCCCGGCGGCTCCTCGGCACCGGGCGGAGAAAGGAACAAGGTACAATATGTATATATATAAGCAAGTAAACAAGCAGGTGACTGTAAATATAGTGGAGTATAAACTACGCTACACAACTAGCAGTTCTACAAATATCAATAATATATGACAGCAGGTATAAGTAATCAGAATAGTAACTTAACTTATAAGAGTGCCCATACAAACTTATAAGTTAAGGATCGGGTTAACAGTAAAGTAACTCATCGTATAGGAGTGCCCATACAAACTTATACGATGAGGATCTTGTGTATGCAATGAATGACATGATATGAATGTTATGCTATGACCGAATCATGCACACGCACATGCAAGTTGCTATGTCGACACAGACTTGAAGTTCCCACTTTTCGAGCAGGTAGCTAACCTCTCAGGCGTCGTCCGTCGTGGCCAGACGGAGACAGTGGAGCGGGCGTCTCCACTACTAGGTGGTATCACACTACCTATCCTAGGCCCCCGTACGCCTCAACGCTAAGAACACAACAGCGGAGCTCACATGCGTACTACGGCTCAGAAGGGGTCTTGGGTAAATGTGCACCAAGAACACAGCCCAACCTGGCCTTTGATTTCGAACCGGATGGAACCTCGGAAACGCACGAGGTGCAAGCCCAACCGTTCTCATGGTGCGGAGGAGATCTCGGTTTATGGACACCAAGTATCTAACCCTACCGCCCAAGGTCTACCCATTGGCTCCCATCGGTGTGACGACTGGCGAACCCGTAGACCTGCCACAGTCATTATCTCAACATCGCGACACGATGAATCGTCGCACATTACATGCCCCCAAACAACTCACTCGATGCTACCCGTAGGGAGACTTCAACTCTAAGCATCGGTTATTAATAACCCCTTGGGCTCGGATTACGGTTACAAAATACTCCTCACATAGTGTTCATCATTTTCACGCCCACCTATTCAATAAATCCACCTCAACACTACGCATAATAGATATGTTCAACACCAAATTGTATAAATATATCCTATACCAATCTCAACTCCTAATATCTAGCCTTCCCATCCAATCCATTTCTCTACCAATACATGGTTATACCTTATTACACAACCAAATGAGTAACCATGCTAAATTATAGTAACAACAACATTATAGATATATGGGAGCAAGACAACAAATGAGCAAATCACAACCATTGCAAGAGTGCTAGCATTATAAAATAACAAGTGCATTAACATAGGATAGCCTGATACTAAAACTGGGATTCCTGGAGCTACAGGAATCCGATCACAATGCACAACCCCTCGTTGGAAAGGTATTCGCGAGGGCTACGACTTTCTTGTTGAGTCAATCGCCCAAATCTGGTTGCAACATACCAGAAATTCAACTCGAATACGTACAAGAAACAGTTTCCTGTACAGGAATTTTCCCGAACGCAGCGGACTCAAACCAGCTTTCCCGTGGCTACAGGTATCGCATGGAAACGAGCAACCACTCGTTGGAAAGGTAATTTCAAGGGCTACAACTTTCGTGTTGAGTCGTTCACCCAGATCTGGCCAGAACACCTCCGAAATTGGCCACGAAGGTCGCTGCGTGCAGAAATCAGATTTCTGCACGCATCTTAAGGCGAGATGAACGGCATCCGTTCATCTTCTTCCTTGCAACGACCTCGCATAAACTTCTCCAGAAATCACACCCAACCTTATTTCTCCTTTCAAAGCCAAACCCTCAACGAAAACCCCTCTCATCTCCACTTTGAATGATGAGAAGGTTGAGGGAGACTAAGCCTAGAAAACCTAGGCATGGCTTATCCTAAGAACTCTCCTCCTCACCATCAAGACTCTATGGAGTCGATGTCTCTCCTAAAATAGCTATAGATCTAGCACCAAGGGAGAGGGGAGGAAGCTCACCTCAAGTCCAGCGGTACCACCATGGCCGACCATGAGCCTCGCACTCCTTCGCGGCGACATTGTTTTTCCCTTGACGGCGGCGGCGTTTTGATTCCTCCAAGGATGGCTCCGGCAAGCTCTTCCTTCTCCTCCAGCCAAGAACTCTCTCAGAAATTTCGGGGCAGAAGAAAGGGGAATGAATGCTAGGATTTCACAACTTTTTCCTTTTTATACACCGCAGACACGGGTAGGCACACGGCCGTGTTCCTACCCGTGTGCAGGTGACACGGCCGTGTTGCCTGCCGTGTTCAGGGCCGTGTTCATCCCAGAACAACTTTCTTCCGGGTCGGGGTGTCGGCACACGGGTAGAGACACGGCCGTGTCTCGACCCGTGTCCTTGGCACACGGCTAGGGACACGCCCGTGTCCCAATACCCGTGTACCTCTCTGACTGGTAAGCCTAATTTTATGAGGCACACGGGTATGGACACGGCCGTGTCCATACCCGTGTCAGCCAGAATTGCCATTTTGCCTTGTTTTCCTCATTTCCCGTACGTTCGCACCTGTTCCCCCACACCCCCATTGGGCTCACCACAGCCCCCTTGACTCAAATACGCAATCAAGGGGCCTAGCGCGAATTGGGACGTTACATAACATAAGGTTGTTGGTTCTTACGATCAACCTTAGAGGGGTGGGGGGTGAATAAGGTTTTAAATTAAAATTTATACTTAAAATACTTTCAGTAGGCCAACGTATTCTGGAAGCTACAGCAGGGCGGTGGGCTACAACCGTACGGCGGTAGGTCACAAAAAACACAAGTTCGACATGGTAACCTGTTCTAGAAGCTACCGTAGGGCGATAGACTACTACTACGCGTCAGCAAATGACTGAACTAATTTTCACTGTGAAAGTTTGTTTTCTGAATTTCCACACACCCCTTAGAACCCTAACAATATAAAACCATGAATTTGAGAAGAAAAAAAAGAAATATAATTTTATTCAAACTAAAAACAAGGGTTTACAAAAATACAACTAGATCTCTGTGACGCCGGAGATCGGCGGCAATAAATAAAACAATTTTCTTTTTCTTTCTATACTGACCCTCAACCAGGACTGGTTGGCTCTCTCTATTATTCATAAGAAGATGGACAAGTCGGCTCCTCACCTTCCTCCCAGGAAGGGTCTTAGAGATCACAAGATCACCCAGATCTAGACGTCTTCCCAGGACGATTTCCTATTGAATCTGAAAAATGTTTAAATTGTCTACCTAAATCACCTAGAGGGGGCTGAATATGCGAGTTGTGCGTCTTTTTGTGGAATAAAAAATTTAGCGAGCAATGCACAAAAAAATAACCAAGCAATCACAGACGACACCAAGAATTATAGTAGTTCCCCAACCTTGGGTACGTCCACTTTCCACTCACCGATATAGCAATGCACTAGACTCGTCTACTCCACTAATCTCGGATTGAAAATAATCCTACTACTCGGAACAACATTCCTACAACTCGATCCCCAAAATGGATCTACACTCGGAAGATAAAAACTTCCTACAACAACTCGGAGAACAAAGCTCCTAAACTCGGAGAATAATCTCCTACAAGAATAAATTGAAATAAGAAATACAAACAGTAATCTCTCTCATATCTGGAAACTTCTGCCTAGGTCTTCTTCTTGAACTTTACGGCTCTGTCAGAAAAATTGAAGAAGACACGACAAGATCTCTTATCTGAAATATCTAGACTCACAAGATCAAGAATAGGATCTGTCGATTGTAGAAAATCTTGTCCTGTGAATCAACTGCTCTGAATCTTTTGGATCGAGATGATCGAAGTCTAAGAAGATGAAGAACAACGACCGATCTTCCCGAAATGGAATGAAAATACGGATTCAGAAAGTTACGATTTCTCTCGGTTAATCTTCCTTAGGGTTAGTCAAAAACGATTAGACCTTTTATAGGAGTTTAACTAACGGTCATAATCATAAATGACTTGGACGCGGGGACCAATAATTAAGGAAATCATTTTGAAAAATGCATCCTAATACTTAGCAATTTTAGAGAGAAACTAATTGCATTACTCGAGTGAAGACAGGATTACTCGAGTACTACTTCAGGTTCTCGAGAAGACAACTTCAAGCTTCTCGAGAAGAAGCACTTAAGGAAACTTCAGGAATGAATACATCATTACTCGAGTACAAAATATGTTACTCGAGAAATGGAAGTAATCTTCTCGAGTAGAGGACTTAGAGAAAATTCTGAGAAGAAACCGGGCTACTCGAGTACTAGAGCTTGACTTCTCGAGAAGTAGATAGACTTATCGAGTACAGGTACTTCACTACTCGAGTAAGATATACACTTCTTGATTACATGTCTTCATTCACTCGAGACAAAGTACTTAGCTACTCGAGTAATAGACTTAACTACTCGAGTATAGGACTTAGAAAATTCTGAGATAGGAATTCTGTTTAACTCAAGAATAAGAAGGGATCTACCCGAATAATGGAGCTGGCTTCTCAAGGACTATGTTCAATCTTCTCCTGAGATATTTCCCTTTCGCGAAATCAATACTTAACTGACTTGAGTACTATCAAAGAATCTACTAGAGTACTTATGTTCTTCTCAAGTAAAAGACTTAGAAAAATTTTGTTTCCTGAAAATTTTTCTTTCTTTAATGGAATCAGCAACATGTCTTTCTCCAATAAGTATAGTGCTTGAAAATAAAGTGTATCCCAATAGAGAGGCTACACATGAGTCAACACCATGGATCACATAATGAGGGATTATATTGTATGGTCCTGTGTTTGGTGACCCACTATAGACTGATATTGGTCTATACTTGGCAATTAAGTCCTGCAAACAAAAAACTCAAACAAGACATCAAATACAACTTAATTCCTCTTAGTTTAAGGGTGACTTCATACAAATCTAGGTTATTATGGATGCAATGCCCATTAATCTCCCCCTATTTATAGAAGTCAGAACCCTCTATACTAAGAAGAATTATATCAACATAGACAAATAAAAGAATTAGATATCAAAGAGAAAATCAGAGAACATTCTAAGAATTAAGACAAAGAATAGATCATCAAAATTAATGATTTATATATACAAAATTGTCCAAAAATTTCATTTCCACACACTTTCATTCCACAATCTAAATCTTTGTTCATTACTTGGCTTGATGTTGATGTTGCTGTCTATCTTTCTTCTCTTGTTGCCTTCTTTTGTAGCTGAAAGGTTTTAGGTAGTACTTTGGAGGTCTTGGAGGTACATTAGGATTATTCCTTCCATACTCTCAATCATAGATCCTTCTTTTATTAATAGATTTCTCACACAATTCCCACTCATGGGAGCTGTAATGATCATGTCTATTCTCATTAAAGTCGATAATTAATTTGAGAGTATGAAGGATTAGGGACTTAGACGTAAGGCTCCAGATCTCTGCAAATTCTTGAGCTTTTCTCTTTTCTGCTTCTGGGTTTGGAAAGGACTTGCTAGCGGAAGCTCCATCACCATACTTTATTCTTTTGGTGATCTGTGCTTCAGGTTGCTCTTGATGTATATCAGTTTCCCAAACTTGAGCATAGGTTTCTGGAGGAGGAGCTTCTTACCCTTCAGGCCTTGGAGAAAATGTAGGTTGTTGAGCTGGCATTTGAACTGGCTGAGGCTGAGCAAGAGGGTTGAGATGATGAGGAATTATAATTGGGTCTGTCTGAAAGTCAGGGAAAATCTGATTGTGACCCACACTGTAGTATCATAAGTATGGAACTTCACAGTATTTATCTTATTTTGTACATCAGCATGAACCTCATTCATCTTAGTTGTCCAAAGAGTTTTCATATTTGCATCTAATTTCTATAAATACTCTTTTACTAGACCCTCCCCCTTTCTGACTTTTATAGAGAGGGTTCCTATAACATCATATTTGAATGCGCCCACTTCTTCACAAAGCTTTAGGTTGTGCTCTTGGGCCTTCTTTTCTAAATGATTCTGATTGTTTGCCAGAGTTACTGACTTGTCCATCACCTGACCAATACTGGTAATGGTGTGATCCATAGCTTTTCCACCTATTTGGAATAGGTGTTTCATCTCATCAGTATTGTGTTGGATCTCAGCAAAACCTCTGCTCATTTCTTTCTTAAGAGCAGAATCCTTTTCTGTGACAGATTTTAAAGAATCATCAAAGTACTTTCTCTACTCTATAAGCATCAGTTCTATCTTACACATAATATCATTTGCAGCAGGTGTTGGAGTGACAGCTTGAGGAACTAGAGGAGGAGGAGGAGCATCCCACGGAGCAATCTCTTCAATAACAATTGAACTTTGAGCTTTATAAGTGTAAATTATAATATCTTCTTCCTAACAAGGGATGGTGAGAAGAGTAAAATCCAAGCTCTTGAGGGGAGCATCAACTAGTTCTGGAGATTGTCCTTTCTTATTAGAGATCAAAATAGTTTCTTCTTGTTCTATGTCAGTAGCAGGAGAATGATGAACATGGTATTCTGGTTCAGATTGAATAGGAGAAGGTGATGGTGCAGGAGTTTGTTCTTTGGAAGGTTCTAGAGATTTTTCTTATTGGAGGGTAGAAAGAGGCTCTTTAGAACTAAGTTATTCTATCATCTGATTGATGTCCACTTTTTAGAGAGAATGTTCTCTTTCACTTGAGCATCTAATAGTGCCTCATCAGGAGTGAATGGGTGGAGAGCAGCAGCAGCAGGGGTAGGAATCCTTTCTTCTTAAACTGAAGGAGTAGGCTCCCCCTCAGCAACTACACCAGATGTGCTAGCAATATGAGGTAGAGAGGGAGATGGAGTCCTGTCCACAATGACTAGATGGTCATGAGCCTTGGTAGCTTGGGCTGGATTCTGTAGTTTGAGATCCCATCTCAAATTGGAAGAAATAGATACCTTCTTTATATGATGAAGTGTTGTCCCTTTGGAGAAGTAAAAAACTTCTGGATTCCACTCATGCAGGATAAGAGATATAATCCTAGCATAGTTGGGAGCCTTGATGCTTTCTACTATCTTGTCAAGAATCATCATACCAAACTGAAACTTCTTCCTGCAGATAATGGCTGTCATCATATATAATAAATCGGTAGAGATGAAGCTTACTGAGGTTGTCTTGCATAGAATAACTTTGCCCAAAATATCCACCAGAAGTTTGCCCTCTGCATTGAGGTCTGGTCGACGAATGTTGTTTATGACAATAGAAATTCCATAAATGCTGTATTCTCTGTCATAAACTTCAGAGGTTATGTCATCTTCTGTTGGTACCCTAGTTTGGATTTGAGTTAAGTCTTTCCTTTAGTCTTTTCTTTGGTTAGTTGATAGGTTAGTTTTTCTAGTTTTGTAGAATTACTTATCCAGATGAAAATCTGCCTAAGTAAGTTTTCGGGTTCGACTATAGTCGAACGCCGATCGACTATCGTCGATCAGCCGGTCGACGATCGTCTGTCTCTAGTCAGCTCGACATTCTGCTAGATCGTCGTGCTCTGGTCAACTATCTCTTGATAGTTCGACGCTTTCTGTCTAGTCTTAAGTCGGTCGACTATCTGCCTGGATAGTTCGACTATCTGAGTCGGTCGAATATCTGTATGATAGGTCGACGATCTCAGTGGGTCGGTTGACGATCTCCGAGGATCGTTCGACTATCTTTTTCCTGCCTTTATTTATAATATTATATGCGTTCTTTTCTATATTTTATTTCCTGTATTTCCTAGCATATTTCATTATAGATTATTTAATTGATCTTATGCATATATCTCAAAGCAATCTTTGCTTCTATATTTATGCATAAGTCAATTCTTTCTGACAATGTATTTTGTCTTATTATCTGACTTACTTTATCTGCAGCTGTCCTTTATAGCCGTTGGCTGTAAAGAGTTATCTGATGTAACTTTATCTAAATCCTTTATCAAATTATTTATTGCAGCTGCAGTAGCTTTTCCTTTTATAGGATATATATCTGCATGATATGTTTTGTCTTTATGATAATTGCAGCCCAGATTCAAGATCTGAGAAGAAGACAAAGCTCAATTCAAATATCAGAGCCGTTGCTGCTGCCATTATATTAAGGAGTTCTTTGGAAGAAAGAACCAAGAAGAAGAAGGCTTGCTAGCAGCAGAAGAAATACAATACAGCAAAGCCAGCTCTCAGCAATCTTCATCCAACTGAGAAGATATCTCTTCACTCTTCTTCAACCTGAGTGCTCCTGTTTCAGGAATATACACTCAGAGATATTGAAGAAGAAGAAGAAGGAAGCTGAAGAAGATCATCCGTCCAGATCTCTAGTCTTCTTCAGGCTTTTTCCTTCAGAACTTCAAGACAGCTTGCTGTCAGAAGTTCTGAAGAGTCTCTTGTGCTTCTCTAATCTATTGTTAAAATAGAGAAGACAATCTAACCCTCTTCCCCCCTCCTATAAAGGGTTGTTTACTCCCTTCAAAAGTAAAGCTTGGTTTTTAGACACCTGATCAAAATTCTAAAGGGTCTCTAGATCTACCTGCAGCAGATCTTGTTGGTGGCAGGGCACCTGATCAAAAACCTGTAGTGGATTCCTACCGTGTGGGTAGAAGAGTGGATGTACCCAGTGTTTGGGGAACCACTATAATATCTTGTGTCGTCTGGTTGCTTAATTTATTATTTGCATTGTGGCTGTTATTAGAATTAACTAGGATTGCTAGTTGCTGGATTAGGACCCAAGCTTAACTGTAATTACAGTTAGCTTTATTTTGTGCACAACACTTGTGTTAGGATCTTAGGGTTCTTATTCAATATCTATAATCTTTAATTCCGCAATCGTATCTATCCCTTCTCTTTCAATTGGTATCAGAGGGAGGTTGACTGACTGAATAGGCTAACACCTAAGTCATAAGATCCTGATAGATACCAAAGATTATTGATATTCACATTCACTTTCATGGCCCAGTACAAGGATTATTTTAGCACCAGACCTCCAGCTTGCAACTTAGCTGAGTTCAGCATCTGGAAGACAAGAGTCAAATTATATATGAACTCTTTTGATGAAGAATTTTTTTTTGTCTATTTTGACAGGTCTCCCTACTTCGGCAACAACAACAAAAAGTGCCAGGCTAGCTGATGTCAGAGCAATGAACATTCTTGCAGAATCATTGTCTGATGACATTTTTCAAGAGATTGCTGAATATTCATCAGCGAAGGAGATTTGGCTGTCCCTTCATCAGTTGGCTTCTGAACCCTTGGACACAATATCAGAAGGAAGCCACATCATCTCATCTGAAGGAGAATCAACATCCCTAGATGTTTTCTGGGATGTCTCAGATGATGACTCATCATTTGAAGATGAAGAGGAGGAAGTAAGGGCCAAACAATTTTGCATAATGACCATCAATGCCTCCTGCAGCAATTCAGAAGCTGAACTAATAGAAGGAAAATCAAAACCTGAAAAGGTTCAGGTAATATCAAAATCTGTTTTTAGTTCAGTCAATTTAGATATTCAAAATTGCTGCCAAGTTTTAACTATACCTGCGAAGGAACCAACACTTCTCAGAGAAATGTTTTCTTTATATTTTAATGAGTTCAGTTTTGAGAACTCAGTTTGCTTTTTCATAAATCTGCTTTATAAACAAAAGGATAAATTACTTAAAATATTTTCAAATCCTTTTATTATTTGGAATAGATTTATTAGGAAGCATTTTCTTTTCTTATAGCTGATTATATCTGATTGATATTATGTTCAAATAGTTTGTTTGGATTTCTGTATAAGAATTCTCTGTCAGATAACTCTATTTCTTATAGATCCTTTTCTAATTTCATTTAGATTGAGTCCTCTATTCTAGTTGCATTTGTCAGCTGAGTTTGAATCTCGTCTAATGAAAAGAAATTCTATAGGAAGGAAGATATCTGATTTTGTTTTTCAGATACAGAATCCAAATTAAATTGGCTGGACAAAATATAATTTTTCTTTGCTGCTAACATAACTTTTTTTCAAGGAGAGAGCAATCTCTACCATAAGCTTTCCGCAGGTACTATTTATAAGAGTTTGTTGGATGACTCAATCAAAACTCAAAGTCATCTCAGCCTTCTTCAATCACAAGTACTGCATCAACATAGAGGGAGATTGCAAATGCCAGCAAGCAGCCAGCTAAGCAAAGTTTTTCTTTATATATTTTATGCTTTGCTTTATTTTTTTTTTGCTAATAGGATCCTCACCCAAATAGGGGGAGATTGTTGGAACCCTTGTTCTGATTTGGGCTAGGATCTCTATTAGGTTGTTTAATTTGTTTTTAGTAATTTTAGTTTTTGAAAGACTTAACCCAAATAGGGGGAGATTGTTGGTACCCTAGTTTGGATTTGAGTTAAGTCTTTCCTTTAGTCTTTTCTTTGGTTATTTGATAGGTTAGTTTTTCTAGTTTTGTAGAATTACTTATCCAGATGAAAATCTGCCTAAGTAAGTTTTCGGGTTCGACTATAGTCGAACGCCGATCGACTATCGTCGATCAGCCGGTCGACGATCGTCTGTCTCTAGTCAGCTCGACGTTCTGCTAGATTGTCGAGCTCTGGTCGACTATCTCTTGATAGTTCGACGCTTTCTGTCTAGTCTTAAGTCGGTCGACTATCTGCCTGGATAGTTCGACTATCTGCCTGGATAGTTCGACTATCTGAGTCAGTCGACTATCTGTCTGATAGGTCGACGATCTCAGTAGGTCGGTCGACGATCTCCGAGGATCGTTCGACTATCTTTTTCCTGCCTTTATTTATAATATTATATGCGTTCTTTTCTGTATTTTATTTCCTGTATTTACTAGCATATTTCATTATAGATTATTTAATTGATCTTATGCATATATCTCAAAGCAATCTTTGCTTCTATATTTATGCATAAGTCAATTCTTTCTGACAATGTATTCTGTCTTATTATCTGACTTACTTTATCTGCACCTGTCCTTTATAGCCGTTGGCTGTAAAGAGTTATCTGATGTAACTTTATCTAAATCCTTTATCAGATTATTTATTACAGCTGCAGTATCTTTTCCTTTTATAGGATATATATCTGCAAGATATGTTTTGTCTTTATGATAATTGCAGCCCAGATTCAAGATCTGAGAAGAAGACAAAGCTCAATTCAAATATCAGAGCCGTTGCTGCTGCCATTATATTAAGGAGTTCTTTGGAAGAAATAACCAAGAAGAAGAAGGCTTGCTAGCAGCAGAAGAAATACAATACAGCAAAGCCAGCTCTCAGCAATCTTCATCCAACTGAGAAGATATCTCTTCACTCTTCTTCAACCTGAGTGCTCATGTTTCAGGAAGATACACTCAGAGATATTGAAGAAGAAGAAGAAGAAGAAGGAAGCTGAAGAAGATAATCCATCCAGATCTCTAGTCTTCTTCAGGCTTTTTCCTTCAGAACTTCAAGATAGCTTGCTGTCAGAAGTTCTGAAGAGTCTCTTGTGCTTCTCTAATCTATTGTTAAAATAGAGAAGACAATCTAACCCTCTTCCCCCCTCCTTAAAGGGTTGTTTACTCCCTTCAAAAGTAAAGCTTAGTTTTTAGACACCTGATCAAAAGTCTAAAGGGTCTCTAGATCTACCTGCAGCAGATCTTGTTGATGGCAGGGCACCTGATCAAAAACCTGTAGTGGATTCCTACCGTGTGGGTAGAAGAGTAGATGTACCCAGTGTTTGGGGAACCACCATAATATCTTGTGTCGTCTGGTTGCTTAATTTATTATTTGTATTGTGGCTGTGATTAGAATTAACTAGGATTGCTAGTTGCTGGATTAGGACCCAAGCTTAACTGTAATTACAGTTAGCTTTATTTTGTGCACAACACTTGTGTTAGGCTCTTAGGGTTCTTATTCAATATCTATAATCTTTAATTCCGCAATCGTATCTATCCCTTCTCTTTCATCTTCCTATTCAACCAAGGGTAGCCAAAGAAGGGTAGAGACATTGGACTTGCTAAGCTTGATCTTAATTCCTTTAACTTCTGACTTCAGAACTTTACCGTTCCTTCTCACTTTAGCATTTTGAAAGAACTCTTCTACCTCAGGAAAGAGAATTTTGCAGGGTTGTTGTAGAACGAAAGTTAATCTGACGTTGTCCAGGCGAAGAAGAAGGTTTTGGAAATCTTCAGAAATTTCTTCAATCCCAGTAACAACAAGCTCACTACCAATCCCAATCTTTGAAGTCGGTGCCATTTGTCTAGATAAAATGAGAAATCAATTGAGGGAATGACGACGGCGACATACTCTGCGATGACAGTGGAAGATGAACAAACTCTTCGCTCTTGTCGAGAAAGGGATTTTGAAATCTTGTAGAACGAAAATTCCTGAGTTTTTCTATTTATTTAAGCGCTTATTTTTGATGATGAAGGAATTAAATAACGTAACATACCTTAGAATATGGCGGTATAAACTTCTGGCCATGAATATAAAAATTTTAACAGAAGTTGAGAAAATTTCAACTTATTTCTCGAGTTGACCAGCATTACTCGAGTGAGAGAATGATAGTACTTGAGTGACATCTTGGTGCTTCTCGAGAAGAGTCTCATTACTCGAGTGGTATAACTCGAGTTATTAACCGAGTTCTCGAGTAGTCTAAGGAAGTACTCGAGTAGTTACATTCTTACTCGAGAAATGAGGTCTGGACTTGAGAAATTTTTTACTTTTTGATGTGTTCCTTGATCTCTGAGCTATGTTATGAGTCCTCCTTCTCTATTATTCTTTGTTGAGCATTCCAAGTTCTATTTTGAAGAACGAGAACTTGGTCTCGTCCAGCGGCTTCGTGAATATATCTGCAATCTTCCTGTCAGTTAGGACATATTGTAGATTTATGTCCCCATGCTCCACATGCTCCCGAATGAAGTGGTATCGCAACTCTATGTGCTTTGTCTGATTGTGAGAGACTGGGTTGTTGGCTATTGCAATCGCACTGGAGGAGTCGCAAAACAAAAGAATGCCTTTGACTTTCATATTGTAATCTTCAAGTTGGTTCTTTAACCATAGCAATTGTACACAACAACTATAGACAGAAATGTATTCTGACTCGGTCGTTGAAATTGCGACACAATTCTTCTTTTTGCTGCTTCAAGAAATGTGTCTTCTTCCAAAGAATTAGCAAGTCCCGGAAGTGCTCTTTCTATCATCCTTACTTCCTATAAAATCTGCATTTGAGAGCCTTTAAGGTATCTCAAAATCAGCTTTGCAGCAGTATAGTGAGATTCCTTACAGTTCACTTGGAATCTAGCACATACACATGTGGAGAACATTATGTCTGGTCTACTGGCAGTGAGGTAGAGCAAGGATCCAATTATGCTTCTGTACTTGGTTTCATCAAAAGGTTTCCCTCTCTCATCCTTGTCCAAAGACACAACTGAACCCATTGGAGTCCTCATAGAGATTGCGTTCTCCATTTCGAATTTCTTAATTAGCTCCTTGGTAAACTTTGTCTGCGAGATGAAAATTCCATCTTCAAATTATTTCACTTAAATCCCTTAGAAATACTTAACTCTCCCATACTGCTCATTTCAAACTTCTCTTGCATAAGTTTTTAAAACTTCTTGCAAAGATTGTCGTCGGTAGAGCCAAAAATAATATCATCGACATAGATTTGTACTAGCAAAATCTTTACTTTAATTTTCCTAACAAATAATTTCTTATCTATCTTTCCTCTTGTGAACTTGTTTTCAAGGAAAAAGTTAGACAGCGTCTCGTACCAAGCTCGAGGATCTTGTTTCAAACCATACAAAGCTTTAGATAACAGAAAAAAATACTCAGGAAAGTTAGAATAAACGAAACCTGGGGGTTGTTCCACATACACCACTTCCTATATGTAACCATTAAGGAAGGCAGACTTCATGTCCATTTACTAGACAGTGAAACACTTAAGTGCAGCATATGCAAGGAATAACCTGATTGCCTCCAGCCTTGCCACTGGAGCATACATCTGGTCGAAGTTAATTCCTTCTTCTTGTCTGTTTCGTTGGGCGACGAGTCTTGCCTTGTTCTTTGTGATAGTCCCATCCTCGTCCATCTTGTTCCTGTAGAACCACTATGTTCCCATAATATTCTTCCCCCTGGGTCTTGGAACAAGCTTCCATACTTGACAACGCTTGAACTGTTTCAGCTCTTCTTCCATAGCCATCATCCATGATGCGTCTGAGTTTGCTTCCTCAAAATTCTTCGGTACAACATGTGGAGAAAAATCAAATATAAATTCTCATTAGCTGTACCTCTACGAGTCCTGACACCATCCAGGGGATCTCCTATGATTTGGTCCATTGGTTGATCCTTCAGATGTCTGATCTTTAGAGTCCTTGCATCTTGAGTGTCTTCAACCACAGGAGTGACTTCATCAACTTGGATGATTTCTTCATCTTGATCATCAACCTCTCCAATCGGGGTTGGAGTGGTGATCTTGATGAACTCCTCACCTTTTTCTTCAGTCATTTCACCCAAGTTAAGTTCTTTCATCTTTGAACCTGCATCTTCAACAAACACACTAGAAGAGATGTTTTGCAGCAAGCTCGTCTCATCAAATACAACATGAATAGATTCTTCTACAACAATGGTTTTCTTATTAAATATCCTATATGGCTTATTATGGCTACTATATCCTACGAAAATACCTTCAATGCTCTTTTAACTAAATTTAGTAGTGTGATACTTGCCATTATTAAGGACGAAGCACTTACAACCAAAGATTATAAAATATGAAATAGTCGGCTTTTTGCCCTTTAGTAGTTCGTAAGGTGTCTTATTGTGGTTCTTGTTTATGAGTGCTCAATTTTGCATGTGGCATGCAGTGTTGACTGCTTTAGTCCAGAAATATTTCGGTAGTTAGGCAACACTCAACATGGTTCTGTAGGCCTCTATAAGTGTTCTATTCTTTCTCTAGCTATCCATTCTGTTGAGGAGTATGAGGAGAGGAAAACTTATGAAAGATACCTAGGCTTCACAAAATTCTGTCATGGCCCCAGACTTGAACTCAGTTCTATTGTCACTTCTGATTTTGAATACGGAATAGTTGTATTCATTTTGGATCTGCCTGATAAAATTTGTAAAGATGTCAAAAGTATCTGACTTGTGTTTTAGAAAAAACACCCGTGCAAAGCACGAGTAATCATCAACAATAACCAATGTATAATCCTTACCTCCCAAACTTCTAACATACAGTGGACCGAACAAGTCCATATGAACTAGGTGTAAGCACCTATTAGAGTCTTTGCCAATAATGGTTTTAAAGGTGGCCCTTGTTTGCTTGCCTTTTACACATGCGTGACAAGGTCTATCTTTAGCGCACTTGACTTTTGGGGCATCACGTAATAAATTAAGAGAAAATAATTTATTAATAGTTTTGAAATTAATATGTGCTAATTTCTTGTGTCAATGGTCACCAAGAGACGCACTATCTGAAAGATAGGGGTTAGACCAAATTTACTCTAGAGGGGGGGGGGGGGGTTGAATAGAGTAATTTTAACTTTTGCTATTTTTAAATTTATCAGAGTAAAATAAGTGATACCAATAGTAGTAATAGGAAATGGAAAGAAGCTAAGTTAATCTATCATAACACAGCAAGAACAAGAAAGAAAATGATCACACACAGACAACACAAGAATTTTATAGTGGATCCCCAAACTGGGTACATCCACTCTTCTACCACCCTGGTAGGAATCCACTATCAAGACTTTGATCAGGTGACTGCCACCAAAAGATCTATTTCCAGGGATATCTCACAACCCTTTAGGCTTTTGATCAGGTGCCAAAAAACTAAGAATAAACTTTTGAAGAGAGTTAATAAACCCATTTACAGGAGGTGAGAGATGTTATGATGTCTTCTCTTTTCTCTATACAACAGAGAAGACTAGTGGATTCTATTGTCAAGACTCCTTCTGAAATGTTGAATGTTTCAGAAAGCTTGGAGCCTTGTTCAGTGTAACACCCCTATCCGTCGGATAGCATATAGCAGTAGGTCCGGTCGGGGCCCGATGCCATATACTATGGACATACCGGTTGGTTACGCGTTAAAACCATTCAACCAATTACACGTCCTACACAGCACCTAGCGGAAGCATTAAAATTAAGTTGCAAGATGAAAGAACCCAGCCAAAAGCATGAATGTCCACTACAAAAACACCCGCAGGAATGTTTCAATACACAGAAATAGAAATGGCCTTAAGGCCTTACACAGTTTGCTTGACATAAAAGTGTTTTCATACTTTGGCTCGCAGCCCGGCCACACATGATTACAATGAAACACTCAAGATTAGGCCTTCGAGGGCCGGCTCTGAACTTGGGCTTTAGCCCGCTATTTCCCGCTCGGCTCCGCAGCACCTGCAAGCAACAATCCACCGCCCGGTGGTAAACAAAAGCAACGGTCAGCTATGCTAACCAATTATAACGATCCCGCCCCAAAAATTGGGGCGGCGATGCTCTTTCCTTGCACTTTATTAGTATAGGCCATCAAAATAGTGTAAACACACTCCAACATAGGTGTAGGCTCGCACGGCCACACACCTCATGCACAAAGGGCACATTCACGGCGAACCAGCCAACGTCACGTCAATTCAATCCATAGACGTTCATGTTCAACCATCGCCCCTTGGACGGCCAATCATATGAGCATTTTGTCTTCATGGCCTTGGTCATGACAATTTAAGCCATAGACCGCCGAAGACTCTCATCCATGCCAACGGTCCCACCGAACGACATAGATCGGGTACGGTTCCGCCTGACCTGTGCTCATTCCGTAACGACAATTTAAGCCATATGCGCAGGTCAAGACTCACCGAGTCCCATTTCCGCCACAACAATCACATAACCCGGTTATGTTCACGTTGGCTCCCCGGCCATCGTGTTGGCAATACCCGCTTTTGCCCAGTTTTTCGGGTGCACCTTGGAGTTAATCCCCAAGGCTCCCTGCTGCAATCTACCACGTAGAAAACCCGAAAAACGCCCAAACACCCGGAGTCTTCCCCGATTCATATGCAATGCAACATCACCGATCCGGCTCTACTTGTCCGGATAGGCTTCACACACAATGCCTATGCCCATTTTTGCATACGGACTCTATACAAGGGGGACTTCACATATCTACCCCAAGAACCGCTCCAACTCTTCGCTCACTCGCGAGAGCGGGCTTCCTATGAAAAGGAAAAGAGGGCTTCACACGCCCTAGGATGAGAAATCGTTACCCTTGCATTCTTCCGCGGCGCCATGAAAATCTACGCGGATGAAAAGCACCGCAATCTCCTTGCCTCCGCGGATCTGAAGACGGCTCGCGATTTGGAGCTCCGAAGCCCCGCCGGTGACCGGATCTAGCTTCTCCTTCTTCCTCCAAGCTCTCTCCTCTCTCTAACTTTAGAAAGAGAGTCAACCAAGGGAAATGAGGGATTCTAAACCCTATTCCCGGACTTAAGCCCCTCAGGACCAATCCCAGCCATCGGATCCCAAGAGAAGAAAACGGACGGCCACGATTAGGCCTAAAATTTAAAATCTGGGGCCGAACACGGGTTGCAATACGGTCGTGTGCATGGCCATGTCACCCATTCGCCATCTCGACCGACTCGATAACCAGCACACGGCCTTAGACACGGCCTACAACACGCCTGTGTTGCATGAGACACGGCTGTATCGCGACCCGTGTCACGCTCGTGTGCAATGACCAACATTCTTTTCCCGAGAAGGACACGGCCTGCGACACGGCACTCGACACGCCCGTGTCACAAGTGACACGCCCGTGTCTGTGCCCGTGTCATGGCCCGTGCACAACTGTCAACACTTGTTTCCCGAGGAGGACACGGCCTGCGACACGGCACCCGACACGCCCGTATCACATGTGACACGCTCGTGTCTGTGCCTGTGTCATGACCCGTGTACATGACTCAGAAAACTCTCAAGTGTGGCACGCCCATGTCACGCCCGTGTCACACCCGTGACACTTGCTCCATGTCCCAGACTTGGCTTACAACGTCACCCGTCCCTCCTTTGAGTTTCGGGGTGTTACGACTCTCTCCCCCTTAAAAGAATTTATCCCACGAAATTTACTAAAGGAAAGCAATAGGAACTTAAAACTTTTAACGGTACCTGAGCGGAATAACTCCAGGTACTCCTCCAGCAAAGTTTGCTCCCGCTCCCAAGAGAGTTCCTCCTGACCGCAATTGTCCCACCGGACCTTGACCATTTGGATCTCCTTATTACGGAGCCTCTTGACCTCAGAGTCTTCGATACGAACGGGCTTGACCCTAGTCGTCAACCCTTCGTCCACCGATATTTGATCAACTGCAATCACCTACGAAGGCTCTTGCACCGCCTTCCGTAATACAGAGATGTGGAACACATCGTATAGCCCACTTAACTCCTCCGATAGCCTCAAACGGTATGCCGCTTCGCCGACTCACTCTAGAACCTCAAAAGGTCCAAGGTATCTTGGGCTCAGCTTCTTCAAGCGTCTCACCCGTGAAACCCCCTTGAACGGCTTCACTTTCAAGTATACCCAATCGCCTACCGCGAACTCCACGTTCCGGTGCTTGGCATTGTAATACTTCGCATGCCTGTCCTGAGCGATCAACAAGCACTCTCGAATGATCTGCACCAATGAGGTAGCACTCTCCATCTCCTACTTCTTGTACAACCTTGCCTCACCCTTTTCTAACCAAGACAACAGCGTGCGACATTTTCTACCATATAGGGCCTCAAAGGGCGCCATTTGGATACTCTCCTGGTAGCTATTGTTGTACGCGAACTCCACCAAATATAGGTGGTCCTCCCAATGCTTCCCGAAGTCTAGAACACACATGCGGATCATGTCCTCCATCGTTCTATTGACTCTCTTGGTCTGCCCATCCGTCTGTGGATGGAAGGCTGTGCTGAACTTCAACTTTGTCCCCAGCATCTGCTGCACCAACCTCCAATCATTGGACGTGAAACGCCCATCGCGATCACTCATAATGCTGCGAGGCACACCATGCAGTCTAACTATATTGTCCATATATAGATTCGCCAACTTATCCACCGAGTCGTCCCTCCTATGCGGAATGAAATGCGACACCTTAGTTAACCGATCTACGATTACCCAAATGGCATCGTTCCCCTTCTGCGACCTTGGCAACCCATGCACAAAGTCCTTGGATATGTCGTCGAACTTCCACTCCGGTATATGCAAGGACTTCAAGAATCCACCCGGCTTTTGGCACTCCGCCTTCACCAAGGCGCACGTTTGGCACTTAGCCACAAACAACGCTATGTCTTTCTTAAGCCCCAGCCACCAAAACAGCTTCTTGAGGTCACGGTACATCTTTGTGCTCCTTGGGTGGATCGAGTACTTGGTATGATGATCCTCGTACATCAACTCTGCCCGTAGGTTACTCCCGCATGGGACGCACAACCGATGATCCTTCCTTAACAACCCATCTTCCACTGAAAATTGGGAATTTGACCCATCCAACGCTACCTCCATAAGCTCCTTCACGGAGTCATCTACATCCAATGTCTGCCGAACCCGGTCAGCCAGGTCATACTGGACCTCTGTCCATTTCAACATTGCTTTGGCGCTCGTCTGCTTGTCAATGCAATAGATCTCAAGCTCCTCCAACTCCCGTATCAGCCGCTCATCATGCACCGACAACTAGTTGGCTTGGGCGGGAGCCCTGCGACTCAACGCATCAGTAACTGCATTGCCCTTCCCGGGTACATAATGAATCTTGAAGGTGTAGTCTCCCAGGAACTCCATCCACCTCCTCTGCCTCATGTTAAGATCCTTCTGATCCAATAGGTACTTCAGACTCTTGTGATCGGTATATATATCGACTCTTACGCCGTATAGGTAGTGCCTCCATAGATTAAGTGCAAATATCACGGCCGCAAACTCCAAGTCGTGGACTGGATAGTTCCTTTCATGCACTTTTAGCTGACACGATCCATAAGCTATCACGCTCCCATGCTGCAACAACACACAGCCCAACCCACTACCCGAGGCGTCACTATAAACCTCGAAGCCCTCGGTCCCACTCAGCGAACTAAGCACTGGCGCCATGGTCAACTGTATCTTCAGCTCCTCAAAAGCTTGCACGCACTCCTGCGTCCATAAGAATCTCTGATCTTTCCTTGTAAACTTCGTGAGAGGTAGCACTATCCGCGAGAAGTTCTCTACGAAGCGCCTGTAATATCCGGCAAGCCCGAGAAAACTACGGACTTCCGCGACAGAAGCCAACGCAGGCCACTCCCGTATCGCAACGATCTTCGCCGGATCCACCGATATACCTTCCCCACTAACAATGTGACCAAGGAATGCTACTGAGGGTAGCCAGAACTCGCACTTGGAGAATTTCGCATACAACTCATTCCTCCTCAAAGTCTCCAACACCAGATCTATGTGCTTGATGTGATCTTCTTCGCACTGCGAGTACACCAATATATCGTCAATAAATACGATCACAAAGCGGTCCAGGAAATCTCATAACGTCCTGTTCATCAAGTCCATAAATACTGATGGCGCATTCGTCAGTCCAAATGGCATGACCGTGAACTCGAAATGCCCATACCTTGTGCTGAACGCCATCTTCGGGATATCACATTCCCTTATCCTCAACTGATAGTACCCCGACTTCATGTCCAACTTAGAATATACCGACGATCCGACTAACTGATCGAACAGATCATCAATCCTCGGGATCGGGTACTTGTTCTTCTCCGTCAGTTTGTTCAACTCTCCGTAGTCGATACACAGCCGCATACTCCCGTCCTTCTTCTTAACGAAGAGGACCGATGCGCTACAAGGAGACGAGCTTGTACGCACATAACCTTGCTCCATCAGCTCCTCTAGCTGAACTTTCAAATCTACCATCTCCTTAGGCGCCAACCTATACGGAGCACGTGACACGGGTTTGGCACCCGGCACGAGCTCGATGGTGAAATCAATCTCTCGCTGCGGTGGGGCTCCGGGAAGACTATCCGGGAACACATCTAGGTACTTGCATACCACGGGGATACAATCCAATGTGGACTTCGACTCGGCGGCCTCCACTAAAGCGAAGAACAGCTCTGCACCGGCACGAACTGCCTTTACCCCCTGAAGAGCAGATATCATCGTCTTGCTCGACCCCTTGAGTCCCTCGAATGTTGTCCCCCGCCCAACACCCAGCTTGACCTCCTTCCGGTCGCAATCAATCCAAGCCTTCTGCTCTGAAAGCCAATCCATCCCAAAGATAACGTCGAACTCTACTAGCGGCAGCAATGATGCTAGCAAGTCGAACTCTTGGCTCCCTATGTGAACCTTTACGGCGCTCACTCTGTACGCAGGCATCGAGCACCCATTCGGTAGCAGCACATCCAACTTGTCCTTCTCCATCGAAGAAGGGACTCTGATGCGCGATATAAAATTTTCGGACAAGAAGGAGTGTGAAGCTCCCGTATCGAACAGTGCCCGTGCCGGACTATCGCTAATCAAAACAAAGCCTATGCAAACCATATTAGGCCAACAAGCAATAAGCAACAGTATCTAAGTTAACTTGCTATAAATTAACTCGTACCTGTCATCACGTCAGCTTGTTTAATGGCCTCCTGCTGGCCCAAGTTGTAGACTCTAGGCTGAGTCGGAGCATAGTGGGGCGCGGTTGACTCCACCGCCTTGCCCTTCTCTTCGTAGGTAGCTCCTTGTTTCCTCTCGGACCTTGGGCGTCCGCTCCAGCAATCACGGGCAAAGTACCCCGTCTTTCCACATGTGAAACAAGCGCCCGAGGTTCGATTGGTAGTTGTCCCCGAGGCACCTGCAGAAGGGGTTGGACCTGAAGTCCTAGCCTTCTTGTATAATCATCGATAGCCCGACTTCGACGTAATTGGCGCCTTAAACTCCGGTTTCTTCCCACCGGATTCCTTCTTAGCTTGCACATTTCTCATGTCCTTCTCCAAGGACCGGGCCGAGTTTACCAAGTTTAGGAAACCCTGCGCCATGGGCCCTGACAGTAGCAACCTCAGCTCATCTCTTAACCCTTCATAGAAGCGGTTAGTCTTTTGCTCCTCATCGGCAAAGGTAGCGCTAGCATATCTCCCCAACCGAGTAAACTCGTGGAGGTACTCATCTACAGTGCTATCTCCTTGCACCAACTTTTGGAACTCGTTCTCTAGTGCGATCCTCTGCGCTGAGGGGAGGTATCGAGCCATGAACAGTCTCGAAAATTCCTCCATAGATACTTCGGCCAATGGCCTTCCCCTCAACTGGTGTTGCTCTAGGCCTTCCTACCATAACCTTGCGTCCCCATCTAAAAGTAATGTCACTATTGTGGTCTTCTGCCACTCTTCCGTTTCTGTCGCTGTCATGACCCTATTGACTCTTGAGAGCCAATCTTCAGCCTGGGTCGGGGTTCCCGTTCCCGAGAACACCGGTGGATGGAAGCCCATCATATGCTTAAGCTGTCTCTCAGTAGCTCTCCGAGGCAACTCCGGCTCCACCGCCACCTGCTCAACCCTTCTAGGCTCCGCCACTTGGAGTGGCACTTGCTCCCCCGCAGGAGCAAGCTGCTGCACCTGTCTTGCAGGTTGCGTATTAATCATAGCAAAGACAGCTTATGCCACCAATCTAATGGTCTCAGCAGACGGAGGTGTTGCAGGCGCTTCACTTGGCGCACTGCTTGCCTCAGAACCTGGCCATATTGACGGCCCAGCACCACTTCTGGTCACCCATAATCGTGCAAAACACCGATAAGCGACCAAAAACTATTGCAAACAGCAATTATAGGAACACACAGGTTCCTCAAACATGTGTATTTTCATTCCTAAGTGGACATTCATGGGTTCTTTTCGTGTTATAACGATCACGCACACACATGTGCTCACCACCCCTTAAAGTGAATTTGCCCACGAATTCATTTAAGTTTGACCGAAACCAGTAGTCTGATACCAATTTGTAACACCCCTATCCGTCGCATAGCATATAGCAGTAGGTCCGGCCGGGGCCCGACGCCATATACTACGGACAGACTGGTTGGTTACGCATTGAAACCATTCAACCAATTACACGTCCTACACAGTACCTAGCGGAAGCATTAAAATTAAGTTGCAAGATGAAAGAACCAAGCCAAAAGCATGAATGTCCACTACAAAAACATCCGCAGGAATGTTTCAATACACAGAAATAGAAATAGCCTTAAGGCCTTACACAGTTTGCTTGACATAAAAGTGTTTTCATACTTCGGCTCGCAGGCCGGCCACACATGATTACAATGAAACACTCAAGATTAGGCCTTCGAGGGCAGCTCAGCAACTTGGGCTTTAGCCCGCTATTTCCCGCTCGGCTCCGCAGCACCTACAAGCAACAATCCACCGCCCGGTGGTAAACAAAAGCAACGGTCAGCTATGCTGACCAATTATAACGATCTTGCCCCCAAAATCGGGGCGGCGATGCTCTTTCCCTGCACTTTATTAGTATAGGCCATCAAAATAGTGTAAACACACTCCAACACAGGCGTAGGCTCGCACGGCCACACACCTCGTGCACACAGGGCACATTTACGGCGAACCGGCCAATGTCACGTCAATTCATGCCATAGACATTCCCGTTCCACCACCTCCCCTTGGACGGCCAATCATATGAGCATTTTGTCTTCATGGCCTTGGTCACGACAATTTAAGCCATAGACCGCCGAAGACTCTCATCCATGCCAACGGTCCCACCGAACGACATAGATCGGGTACGGTTCCGCCTGACCTGTGCTCATTCCGCAACAATAATTTAAGCCATATGCGCAGGTCAAGACTCACCGAGTCCCATTTCCGCCACAACAATCACATAACCCGGTTATGTTCACGTTGGCTTTCCGGCCATCGTGTTGGCAATACCCGCTTTTGCCCAGTTTTCCGGGTGCACCTTGGAGTTAATCCCCAAGGCTCCCTGCTGCAATCTACCACGTAGAAAACCCGAAAAACGCCCAAACACCCGGAGTCTTCCCCGATTCATATGCAATGCAACATCACCGATCCGGCTCTACTTGTCCGGATAGGCTTCACACACAATGCCTATGCCCGTTTTCGCATACGGACTCTATACAAGGGGGACTTCACATATCTACCCCAAGAACAGCTCCAACTCTTCGCTCACTCGCGAGAGCGGGCTTCCTATGCAAAGGAAAAGAGGGCTTCACACGCCCTAGGATGAGAAATCGTTACCCTTTCATTCTTCCGCAGCGCCATGAAAATCTACGCGGATGAAAAGCACCGCAATCTCCTTGCCTCTGCGGATCCGAACACGGCTCGCGATTTGGAGCTCCGAAGCCCCGCCGGTGACCGGATCTAGCTTCTCCTTCTTCCTCCAAGCTCTCTCCTCTCTCTAACTTTAGAAAGAGAGTCAACCAAGGGAAATGAGGGATTCTAAACCCTATTCCCGGACTTAAGCCCCTCAGAACCAATCCCAGCCATCGGATCCCAAGACAAGAAAACGGACGGCCACGATTAGGCCTAAAATATAAAATCTAGGGCCGAACACGGGTTGTAACACAGTCGTGTGCATGGCAGTGTCACCCATTCACCGTCTCGACCGACTCGATAACCAGCACATAGCCTTAGACACGGCCTCCGACACGCCCGTGTCCCATGCGATACGGCCGTGTCGCGACCCGTATCACGCCCATGTGCAACGACCAACATTCTTTTCCCGAGAAGGACACGGCCTGCGACACGGCACTCGACACGCCCGTGTCACAAGTGACACGCCCGTGTCTGTGCCCGTGTTATGGCCCGTGCACAACTGCCAACACTTGTTTCCCGAGGAGGACACGGCCTGCGACACGGCACCCTACACGCCTGTGTCACATGTGACACGCCCGTGTCACATGTGACACGCCCGTGTCTGTGCCCGTGTCATGACCCGTGTACATGACTCAGAAAACTCCCACGTGTGGCACGCCCGTGTCACGCCTGTGACACCTGCTCCAAGTCCCAGACTTGGCTTAAAATGTCACCCATCCCTCCTTTGAGTTTCGGGGTGTTACATTAAGGGTGTAGGTCTTCAGCCTTGTCTTGAGAGATCTTGGAACTTTCTGACTTATTCAAAGTTATTGTCCTTGAATGTTCCTGGAGGATAAGTTGAAGAAGCTCTTGATATTGATGGTTGTTCTTCTTCAGTCTTTGGAAAAAATAAGGGAGAAAACAGAATTTTTTATGTACACGGAGAAAGAGTTCTGTATGTTATTGTTCTATATCTCTTTCTCGGCATTCTCAGTATTGTCTGCTTTGTGTGTGCTTATAGTGATTATTGTTGTCTAAAGAGAGAAAATCACTTTTATATTTTGCTGTCAAAATTCTCCTTTGAAATTTGAAATCCAAGCATTAAATGTTAACTGATCTGGAGAATAAAACGACTGGAATATTTGACTTAAATGAGTTTCCCCAACTATCCCATTAAAATAAGCAAGTAATTAACCCTGATGAAGACCATAATTAATGCTGCCAATAACGGCTATATTCAGGATAATATAAGCATTAATTACTCAGGAAATTACTGCTAAATAATATAATAAATAAGGGATAGAATTAAGGAAAACCTCTCATTCTGGATCGGAACAGTAATCGTCGACCTCAGAACAGAATTCGTCGATGGGAGTTCTAAGTTCGTTGACCTGAGAATTCCTTTTCATCGACCTGAGCTCTACAAACTGCATACTGAGAATAACTTGCAAATTTTGTGCTCTAAGTTCGTCGAGCTGAGAATCTGTCTGAAAGAATAAATCGTCGACCTGAGCTCGAATATCGTCGAGCTCAACTTAGAGAAATAATTCTGAGTTCGTCGATCTGCGATCGACGATCGTCGAGCTTAGTTCGAAGAATTTCGAACTGATAATTTTGAACTTTGAATCCTTCTAAGTTTGAGTCTGCTGAGGTCCTCTATTGGCTGGTCCATGAAGGTTAAACCTAATGACTAGCCTAAACTCTACGACTCAAGGACTTGACCCTAGCTATACAATGTGGGTCAAACACATCCTAATTAGTGAACCTAGCCCAAATCCAAATTAGGGATCCAACAATCTCCCACTATTTGGGTGAGGTCACTAATACAAATAAAAGAAAACAATCATAAAGCAGAAAAACATATATTTGGCAGAAATAAAAACATCTAGCAGATATTTACACAGGTGTTTCATGATTTAATAAATAGAGTTTAGAAAATAAGAGTTAAACACAACAGTCACTTATTCTTCTTTGACTTCTCAGATTTATCATAAGACTGTTCAAAAATAATTTCTTTGTTTGGATTTGTAGCTTCTTTCTTTGACATTTTTATGTCTGATGCTCCAATTAAGTTACAAGAGGTGGCTCTTGGCACTAATGCTTTTGGATGTAAGCTCATATAATCATCAATATTGAAAAACTTGTTAGCTTTAGCATACCTCTTGAGTTCCTCTTTTCTATATGATGACATAGTTGAGTATTTGGAGGGATCTTTTCCTTAAGCTTTAGCTTTGTTTATCTGAGAAAGTCTTATCAGCTCATGAAACCTGGCCATTTTTGTAGATGTTTCCTGTTCTGGATCTACCAAAGGAATAGGTGGAGATTCTGGCCTTATAGGACTTGAGTCCTTTTGTGAATCATAAAAAAAACTAAAGTACTTCTCTTATCTGTAGCTGGAGGAGGCTTGCTTTGAGAGGACTGTTGTCTGATGCCTGGCTTGGAGTGTCTCTAATAGGTTTTAGTAATAGGTGCTGATCTTTGAGATACACTTCTAGAGGCCCCAAGAGATGGAGGAGGAGGAGGAGTAGGGTCTTTCCTGAATTGCTTAGGAGGAGACCTGTACCTTCTCCTCTTCTTCCTTTCTTTTTTGCTCATTCTTTGATAACCACATCCATTTTGGAATACTCTAATAAGGAGTAATATTGTGCAGTATATAATAAGGAGTATCATGGGTAGGGTTTGGTTTAGGAGCACCTTTTGGAACAGCTTTCCTTTTCTTAACAACCTTCTTTTTAGCTTTTGGATCATCTGATTCATCAAAATCTTCTTCATCATCATCAGAGGATTCTGGAGGGTTGTCATATAAAGCATATACTTCCTTCAAGGCTTCCTTTGAGATTTGCTTCTCAGCTTGAGGAAGCACTTGAGGTTCAGTAACTTCAGGAGCATCAATTTCAGTAGCCATCTGATAATCTTCTACTTCTATGTCAGCCAATAGAAATTCATTTAAATAAGGATCATTCTGAACATTCTCTAGATCTTGAGCAATGTCTTGTGCAATTAGATCATCCAGATTAGGGATTGGGCTATCATCCAAGATATAGGTTGGACTAGAAGAGATTGGCTCAACTTTATCAGTTGTAACATCTGATTGTTCCCAAATCATTTGAGCAGCAAAACATTTCTTTAGTTTATTAACAACTTCAGGACTTATTGGTGAAGTATAACATACTATGTCCATGGATTACTCTTTAGAAACTTTAGGAAGATAATACATATATGCATAAAAAGACTTTAATAGCCCAAATAAATCTACTGTGGGATAGAAAAAACAATCACCAACAGTCAAAACTTCTGGCAGATCAACTTGTTCAGCTGTACATAACATGTCAAAATCAACTATCTCAGCCTCTACAATCATATGTACATCTTCTTCTGCTAGCTCAACTATTTGTACAATTGTTGGCTCATCTATCTGTACAACTACTGGCTCATCTATCTGTACAACTACTACTACTGCTGCTGGGGAGGAGACTGGAGCTTCTTCACTAGATATCTCCCTCTGCCTGGCTTTAGGGGGTCCTGAAGCTAGGCCCCCAGAAGAAGGGATAGAGGGGGCAGTAGAGATTAGGGCAGATAGGGATGAAATAAATTCAGCAAGAGGTTTAATGACCTCTGCTATAAGATGTTTGAGAAGTAGAGTGAGGAGTTTCAGAAGGGAGGGAATGGAAGGGGAATCCATTTGCATAAACTCAGAGGGTGTCTTAGGTTATGCAGAAGGATGGAGGGTGTATGATGATGGAGGGAATGGCGTAGTGTCTATTGTTGGATCATCATGAGGTGATAGAGAATTAATGTGGGATGAAAGCAAATCAAAAGTTGATATGGATGTGATGTTGTGGAGGGGTATGTCAGCTAGATTTTTGGGTAATGGTGATTGAGGAGGTGTTGGGTGATGTACTGGAGATTGAACTGGAGTGGGTTGATTGTCAGGAGATTGAATTGGTGTTGGTTGATGTACTAGAGATGTAGGTGGTGTTGGAATGTGATCTTGAAATGTGGATGGTTGTTAAAGTGTTGAAAAAGGAATTGAAATTGGCGGTGGTGTAGGTTGTTGAGATGGTGGTGTTAGAATTTGGGTGGATGGAATGCTGATTGAGGGGACATATTCAAGGGGTGGGGAATCAGCAGTGATAGCTCTGGTATCCTCAGATGCTCTAGAAGAGGTGTAAGCCTTGGATGGCTTTGAGATAGTCCTCTCCCACCTTCCAAATAAGGAACATGTTAGCCTTTTGGAGGCATTAATTAATATGGTCTGTGAGACTTGGGATTCAGCAGCCTTTTCCTGTAAGAAGATTACAAGGATCCTTCCAATACACACTTCCTTCTTATTATTCTTCTTCTTAATCAAATCAAACAGTATCTTTGCCCAGTTTACTTGCTTCTTATTTACCACTGCACATATTACTAGAAACTGTTGCATGGTGATATAATCATGAGCAGTATGCTTGCCCAACAATACCTTACCCACCACATCAGCTAAAAACATATATTCAAAAGATAAATGTTTCTTCAATAGCTTATTAGGGTTTTCTCCAATGTGACCCATTTTATTCAACATTTCAACAAATTTAGAACTATCTATTTCCAAATCTTCTTCACTATTTATCAGTCCAAAAATTTCAGTCAAAATAACGGGGGTTAAAGAAACTTGATTACCATATATTGTTCCTATCATTGTGTCGGAATCTGGAGTTGAGGAGGTGAATACCCATTCTCTTATTTCTGTAGCAGCAATCTTAATCCTGGTTGTCATGAGATTTTTCAACTATTGTTCTTTGAATAACTTCAGTATATCTAAGAAGATCTGGTTAGAATGCTGGAATGATTCGAAGTCGATGTCGAATTTCACTGCAACAAGAGAGCTCGTCAGAATCATCATTGATCGCCTGCAAAAGAAAACAGAGAGATCAAGTGCAAGGGGAATAGAAAGCACAGGATGGAGCTAGAAGAAAACTTAGTTATAAGATTTTTAGAATATGAATTGTCAAGCTCCGTCCTGCAAAATAAACAAAGTTCTTTGATCTGAGGTCGACAAAATATTTTATTGACAAAAGAGTTCGTCGATCTCAGCCTAAAAAAGGGAAAACTTTTCTTCATTCTCAGGTCGACGAAAATTTTCTGAAGCAGTATCGTCGATCTCCGGTCGACGAATAAAACTTCATATAGAGAGTTCGTCGATCTCAGGTCGATGAATTATCTCTAGAACTTTTCTCAGTTCGTCGATCTCTGTTTGACGAACTATTGAAAATTCTTCGACCACAGACAGAAATTAAATTAATGCTTCTCCATTGATCATACCTAGCTGATTCAGAAAGAATAGATGGTTTCTCTCATCCAATGATTTGGTGAAGATGTCTGCTTTTTGCAAATTAGTGTAGATGTAGACAAGATTAATTTTCTTTTTGTCAACACAATCTATAATGAAATGATGCCTTATTTCTATATGCTTAGTTCTACTATTATGCACTTGATTATGTGCAATAAAAATTGCACTAATATTATCACACAATAGAGTTGAATTATTTAAGTTGACAACATAATCTAGAGTTGGTTTTGAATCCACAGCATCTGTGAATAGTAATTGCCAGCTACTATGTACTCAGCTTCTACTGTTGAAGTAGACACAGAGGTTTACTTTTTGCAAAACTAGGACACAAGTCTAGCACCAAGGAACTGGCATGTCCCTAAGGTGCTTTTTTTTGCCACTCTACATCTAGTAAAGTCAGCATTTGAGTATCCATTCAACTCAAACTCTGACTCAGTTGGATACCATAGTCCTAAAATTTGGAAACTCTTTATATATCTTAAAATTCTTTTTAAGAAAATAAGGTGAGATTCTTTAGGGTTCACCTGGAACCTAGCACAAAGACAAGTAGCAAACATAATATTTGGCCTACTTGCTGTGAGATATAACAGGGACCCAACAATGGCCTTATACAATTTCTGATTAACTGGTTTCCCATGTTCATCATAATCAATCATAATATTTTTAGCCATGGGTGTTTTCTTAGCTGAAGCATCAACCATCCCAAACCTTTTTATCAGCTCCTTGGTATACTTGGATTGGGATATGAAGATGCCATCAGGGGACTGCTTCACTTGGAGACCAAGAAAGTAAGAGAGCTCACCCATACTACTCATTTCAAACTTGGAATGCATAAGGTTGGAGAACCTTTTGCATAGTTTGGAATCTATAGAACCAAATATAATGTCATCTACATATATTTTTACTAACACAATTTTATCATGATGATGCTTAATAAATAAAGTCTTATCTACTATGCCTCTAGAAAAGCTATGCTCTAAGAGAAAGCGAGCTATGGTTTCATACTAAGCACTTAGAGCTTGCTTTTGACCATAGAGAGCTTTATGCAACTTAAAAACATAAGATGGATGAGATGAAGAGATAAAACCTAGTGGTTGTTCCACATAAAACTCTTCTTTGAGTTCGCCATTAAGGAATGCACTCTTGACATCCATTTTGTATACTATAAACTTCTTGTAGTCTGCATAAGCTAGAAATATCCTTATTTCTTCTAACCTTGTAATAGGGGCAAATGTTTGGTCATAATCTATGCCTTCCTCTTGTCTGTATCCTTGAGCAACTAATCTGTCTTTGTTCCTGATGATTGTACTTTGAGCATCTAGTTTGTTTCTAAGTACCCATTTAGTTCCAGTGACTGGATAGTCTTTGGGTCTTGGAACTAAATCCCAAACTCTACATCTCTCAAACTGGTTAAGCTCCTCTTGTATTACAATGAACCAGTGTGGATCTTGCTCATCATCTTTAATAGATTGGGGCTCAGTTTGAGATATTAAGCAGGCATGCATCATGTCCTGGTGGAGTTGATGCCTTATTTGCACACCCATTGAGATGTCTCCAATCACTTAAGATACAGGGTGATCTCTAAGTGTGACTACCTCAGTAGGAGGAGCTGGCTGAGCAACAGCTTGGGGAGCTAATTCCTCTTGTGGAATTAAGTTAGCTATTGTTGGCTTTGCACTGATTTCAGTGTCATCATCTTCACTTTCTTCAGCAACATGTGGAGAAGGATGTGTTACAACCTCGGTGAGGGTCAATTCATCCAACTTCTCAAACAGGTGAGGTTCCTGCAAATTCTCACTGGTAGAAGCTATCTTCTCTTTGTAAAAAATATTAGTCTCATCAAAAGAAATATGAATAGACTCTTCCATTTTCATAGATGATTTATTATATACCCTATAAGCCTTGCTTACTTGGGAATATCCAAGAAAAATTCGAATTTCAGCCTTGGCTTCAAACATTCTAATGTATTTCTTGTTGTTGTTATGAATGTAACAAATACAACCAAAGACTCTAAAATAATCAACTTTAGGTTTCTTCTCTTTGAGTAGTTCATAGGGGGTCTTTCTCTTAAGCTTATGAATCAAACTTCTCTTCAGTACATAGTTTGATGTGCTCACAGCCTCTGTCCAAAAGGATAGGGGCAAGTGATCATCTACAAGTAATGTGCCTACAACTTCAATGAGTGTTCTATTTTTTTCTTTTAGCTAACCCATTTTGTTGAGGAGTTCTAGGAGCAGAGAAGTAATGCCTGATACCTTCCCTTCTCACAGAATTCTTGCATGGGAAGAGACTCAAACTCAGTACCATGATCACTTCTGATCAATGCAACTAGAGTAGAGTACTCACTCCTTATGCTCTTAAGAAAGTCTGTAAGAACCTTGAAGTTATCTGACTTATTTCTCAAGAAGAACACCCAAGTGGAACTTGAGAAATCATCAAAATTACTAAGGTATAAGACTTCCCTCCTAAGCTCTGTACAACAATGGGTCCAAAAAGATCTATGTGTAGCAAATACAGAATCCTAGGTGAATCACTCTTATTAAGTGTCTTAAAACTATTTTTAGTTTTCTTGCCTAATTGACAAGCCCTGCAGAGGCTTTCCTTCTTATAGGGGCAAGAAGGCAATCCTTTAACAAGGTTGTCCCTAGAAAGTTTTGCAATATTTTTCAGGTTTACATAACCTAATTTCCTATGCAAAAGATCATTATTATTGCTGGTTTGATTAAACAGGCAAATTTTAGTTTCAGCAGACCTAAAGTTAACTACTTAGATATTACCTACTCTAGTACCAGTTAATACTACTTGGTTATCTACAGAAGTAATAATACAAGAAATTATGTTAAATGATACTTGAAATCTTTCATCACATAACTGACTTATGGATATAAGGTTGTGCTTTAGTCCACTTACATAAGCAACTTTCCTGAAGGTGACTTCTCTAATTTTGACCTTTCCATATCCTTTAGTATGGCCACAATTGGAATCACCATATATTACTTTTGGTCCTACCTTTGACTTATAGTTGATTAAGTTGTCCTTGTTTCCAGTCATATGCTTTGAACAGCCACTATCCAGATACCACTATTTCTCTGTGGTGGGATAGTCTTTAACCTACAATAAAATAGATTAGCTATTCTTGACCAAGGTTACCTTGGGTCCTTATTTATTCACATAATTAAAACTGGAAATGTATGAATATTCAGGTTGATTTTTATAACCTAAGGGGTGAAATCTTCTAGGTGGAATTATCCACTTGGTGAATGGATTAACAAATTCTCTAGGTTGATTAAATGATCTGTTGGAATTACGGTTTTTATTATTAAGAACTGGGGTGGACGAATTCTGGTAAGTTCGTCGATTTGAGGTCGACGAACGGAGATGAGTTCGTCGAACTACACTCAGAGAATGAAAGTATTCATTTTCTAGGCCCCAATATCGTCAATCTGGGGTCAACGAACCATACTGGTTTTGTCAATCGCAGTTCAGAGAATAATTATATTAAATGTTGTGTTCGGAGTTCGTCGACTTGAGTTCGACAAACTGTACACATTTAGTCGATCTGAGTTTGACGAAATCTACTGAACATTGTTATAGTTAAGATTTTTCATATTCTTTCTCTTTTTCTTATTCTTTTGTTTTAATTCTATTTATTTAACATTATTATCATCTATCTTCTCTTTATCCTTTTCTGAAACAAATTTTATTGGAGTTGTTAAAATATGTTTCTAAATCAGTGGGGGTTGGCTTGAAGAAGCACCTAAGACCAGCTTGTCATTAAGCTTGGCATTCATTGTGCTTGTGATGTCCATCAGCTTGATACTTCTCCCATTTAGGGATTCTTTAAGTTGCCTAGCCTCAGCTAATTCAGTTTTTAATGATATAATCTGTTTATTAGCTAGAGTTATTTCATCTTTTATTTTGATATTTTCAGAAATGAAATTCTCTAATTCTGTTAGTTTTTCTCTAAGTTGTTTAATCTCTTTTTCTGAATTAATTAAATCAATGCATAAAGATTTGAATTCAGTTCTAAAATTATCTGAATTGAAGCCAAAAGAAGACAGTACCTGATCTTCCTTAGATTAAGAGTCTTCAACCTCTGACTTGTCATCTTTTGCTTCTGAACAGCTGCCTAATGCATTGATGACCATCAGACACACTTATTTTGCCTTTGCTTCCTCTTCATCTTCACTGGAGCTGGAAGATGAAGATTCATCTTCAGTTTCACTCCATGTCTCAGCCACAAAGCCTTTCTCCTTTCTTTTATACTTGCTGGAGGAGGGCTTGTTTTAGTGCTGCTTCCTAGTTTCTTTTTCTCATCTTCTCTCCTTCTTTTGGTTCTCTGAACACTCTGAGATAAAGTATCATGGCTTCTTGTAACCAAAGAAAACAACTTCTTTAGTTGTGTCTTATCATACCTTGGCTAGTCATCTTGTCTAGATGACTTTCTTCTGAAATCCCTCTTGCCCGTCTTGTAAAATCTCTTGGCTAAGAGACTCAGAAATTCTTCAATGGTTGTTGGAGCTTTTGATTCTTTAGATGCCTTGAATGTAAAGTTATGCTCCTTTCTTACTGATGAGGGAGTCTTCTGCTCAACAGCTTCTCTAGTCTTTATCAATTGTTCATAGGACTTGAGCTTTCCAAGAAGAGATTCAGTGGAAATCTCATTCAGACTTCTTGCTTCCTTGATTGGCCAGATTCTGGAATCCTATGAGCTGGGGAAGCACATGAGGATTTTGTTATTGACTTCTATAAGGGTGATGTCCTTGTCCAGAGTCTTCAGCTCATTGATGATTGAGCTTACTCTGTTGTACATATCACTTACAGACTCGGACTCATCCTTCTCTAAGTTTTCATATTGAGAAATGAGATTGGATCTCCAGTCCTTTCTCTCATCTACTAAACCAGCAACCATCTGGTTAAGAGAATCCCAGATAGCCTTGGCTGGTGTGCACTCTGCCACTTTTTGGAAGATGTCATCAGACATTATCTGAGCACGAATATTCATGGCCTTGGCATCAGCTATTTTGGCCTTTTTCTGAGCATCTGTCCACTCAGGTGGTGGAATAACATGAGTACTAGAGTTTGAAGTATATGATGTCCCTATAACAAGTGGTCCTGTCAATAGAATTAAAGATATCCTCATCAATAGAGTTAAAGATATCCTCATCAATAGAGTTCATGTATAACTTGATTCTTGCCTTCCAGATAGAAAACTTATTTAAGTTGCAAACTGGAGGTCTTGTTCTTGCACAATATTTGTTTTGTGCCATGATATAAAATAAATAGAAAAACTAGGGAAAAGAAATAAGATCTAACAAGAACTTTTTAGTTAAAGTGTTAGCTTGTACAACAAAAGGAACACCCCTATGATACCAATTGAAAGATAGGAGTTAGACCTAATTTACTCTAGGGGGTGAATAGATAAATTAAAACTTTTGTTATTTTTAAATTTATAAGAGTAAAATAAGTGATACCAATAGTAGTAATATGAAATGGAAACATGCTAAGCTAATCTATCACAACACAGTAAGAACCAGAAAGAAAATGATCACACACAGACAACACAAGAATTTTATAGTGGTTCCCCAAACTGGGTACATCCACTCTTCTACCACCCTGGTAGGAATCCACTATTAGGTTTTTGATCAGGTGACTGCCACCAAAAGGTCTATTTCTAGGGATATCACACAACCCTTTAGGCTTTTGATCAGTTGCCCAAAAACCAAGAATAAACTTTTGAAGGGAGTTAATAAACCCTTTTATATGAGGTGAGAGAGGTGATGATGTCTTCTATTTTCTCTATACAGCACTGAAGATTAGTGGATTCTGTTATCAAGACTCCTTCTAAAATGTTGAATGGTTCAGAAAGCATGGAGCCTTGTTCAGGGTGTAGGTCTTCAGCCTTGTCTTGAGAGATCCTAGAACTTTTTGACTGATTCAAAGTTATTATCCTTGAATGTTCCTGGAGGACAAGTTGAAGAAGACTCTTGATATTAATGGTTGTTCTTCTTCAGTCTTCAGAAAGAACAAGGGAGAAAACAAAATGTTTTCTGTACACATAGATTGAGTTTTGTATGTTGTTGTTTTATATCTCTTTCTCTGTATTCTCAGTACTGTCTGGTATGTGTGTCCTTGTAGTCATTGTTGTCATCTAAAGAGAGAAAATCTCTTTTATATTTTGCTGTCAAAATTCTCCTTTGAAATTTGAAATCCAAGCATTAAATGTTGACTGATCTGGAGAATGAAACGGCTGGAATATTTGACTTAAATGAGTTTTCCAAACTGTCCCATTTAAATAAGCAAGTAATTAACCCTGATGAAGACCATAATTAATGCTGCCAATAACGGATATATTTAGGAGAATATAAGCATTAAATACTCTGGAAATTACTGCTAAATAATATAATAAATAAGGGACAGAAGTAAGGAAAACTTCTCATTCTGGCTCAGAACAGTAATTGTCGACCTCAGAACAGAATTCGTCGAATGGAGTTCAAAGTTCATCGACCTGAGAATTCTTGTTCGTCAACCTGAGCTCTGCGAACTGCATACTGAGAATAACTTGCCAATTCTGTACTCTAACTTCGTCGATTTGAGAATCTGTCTGAAAGAATAAATCGTCGACCTGAGCTCGAATATCGTCGAGCTCAACTCAGAGAAATAATTCTGAGTTCGTCGATCTGCGATTGATGATCGTCGAGCTGAGTTCAAAGATTTTCGAACTGATAATTTTGAACTCTGAATTCTTCTAAGTTTGACTCTACTAAGGTCCTCTACTGGCTGGTCCATGAAGGTTGAACCTAATGACTAGCCTAAACTCTAGGACTTAAGGACTTGACCCTAGCTATACAATATGGGTCAAACACATCCTAATTCGTGAACCTAGCCCAAATCCACAATAGGGATTCAACACTATCTTTTGCCAAAAAAACACACTGGTGTAGAAGAGTCTATGCAAATAAAATTCAAATAAAAGATATTCCTACGAGTGCCTGATAAAATCGTTTCTAAGTTATTAATTGATTTTATCAAACACTTATATGCATGAAACACAACTATGTATCCTTTATCACAGAGCTGGCTTATGCTGATAAGATTGTGTTCCAATCCTTCAATATAAGCCACATTTTAGAAGGATACACTACCATTGGTAATCATACTATAGCCTTTAGTAATTCCTCTATCAGAACCTCCAAAGATGACCTTTGGCCCGTTCATGACTGGTGAGTAATTCTGGAGAAGGCTTCTTATCCCGGTCATGTGTCGAGAGCATCCACTGTCCAAATACAAGATAGGGGTTTTTGTGGTCTTTGGACATACCTGCAATCACAAATAATTTTGCCTTAGGAACCCAAACTCGTTTAGGTTCTTGGTCTCTAGTTAGCATACTCCCCCTATGTGTATTAACATTATGAGTGGTCTTTCTCACATTGTTAACCTTAGGAGTTACATAATTTCTGGAGTTAAATCAGCAATAAATGACAAAGTGAACAATTTTGCCATAGCACCAACAGTCAAACCTGTTGTATCTTTGCCTAGAATTCTCCTGCTTGACCTCTTGAGAGTGTGGTCTAGCAGGGGCAGTAGTCTTGGAGGTAGAAGATTCATTGTGATGGCATTCACATGGCTTCTTCTCCTTAAGAGGATTTTCCACATCGGGATTTAGTTTTGGTTCCTTCTTGATTTTATGACCATGATCATAAGCGTCATAGCTCTAAGCGTGATCTCCTCATAAGGTGCCTTGAAGACACTCTCACCAAAGTCCCGGGGATGGGTCCATCCTTAGTAACGAGACTTGGGCTCTACATAAGTAGGAATAGCAAAGTGACCGTAGGACAAATCAAGATCAAACTCGTTGGTTGGAAAGATAACCTTTTTGAATGACGTCTGATCTTAAGGAGCTTTCCCATTTTACTTGTCTAGAGCCTTCTTGGCCACCTTATTCTTTCTTCGAGCCTTATTTCTCCTAGAGGATTTACTAGGAGCAGCAAAATGGCCTAAGCCAGAACCTTTGGCTTGAGCTGAGAATTCAACAACCAAAGGAAGGACAGTCTTAGACTAGGAGAAACTTTCAAAAAGTTTCTTTTTCGCTTCAAGTTGTACTTCCAATTCTTTGATGATCTTCTCCTTCTGATCTAGGTGCTCGAGAGCCTTATTATACTCTTCAACAACATCATCTAAGTCTTCTCTGAGTGAGTCCATCTTGACAACTTTCTCTCTTAGAGTGCTTTCTTCAGCCTTGAGAGATTTAATCTCTTTGGCCTGAGTTTTCACGACTTTTCGACATTTGTTGTAAGCCTTTATTAACTCCTTATATTGGGCCATGAGTTCAGACTCATCGTCTAAAGAGCTGTTCTCATGATCTTGATCAAAAACATAATAATTAGAAAAAGGAGTATGAGAGTTTACCTTCCCAATGAACTGGGGTTCTTCTTCTTCATAAGTTTGTGCCATTAGTCCAAAGCAGGCTTCCTCTTCTTCACTTGAATCAGATGAGTAAGAGTCGCTGAGAGTCTTGCCCTTTTGGGCTACTAGGCTTCTTTATGTTCTCTTCTTGTGGTAAGAAGATTTCTTCTCCTCTCTTTTTCCACCCTCCTTCTTGTGAGGGCAATCAACAATAACATGACCTGGCTTATTGCAACAATAACAAACGATGTCAGCAGAAATATGTTTGTTCTGTTTAGTATGATACCTGTCTTGGCTACTTGAGCCTTTCATATGTCGATCACCATCATGACGTGATATTCTGTACGAGGCATCTTTGCCTCTCCATTGTTTCTTCTTGTTCAAGAATTTCTTGAACTTTCTTGATAGAAGAGAAAATTCTCCTTCTGATAACTCTGAGCCTGAGGTACTTGGCTCTTATGTTTCTTCTTCACTATCTTCCTATGTAGGAGCAGGTGATGCATCTTTGGCTTTGCTTGAGCTGTCTGCATTCAGTACGATAGGCTTCGCTTTGGATGAGAACCGACACTTCTCTTCTTCAGCTTTTCTTGAATTGATTTACAGCTCATATGAAATTAGCCTTACGAAGGGATTCTAAGGGTAAGTCTCTGCCAGCTTGCCAAACTCCTGGATAGCACAGACTTTGTTATCCCACTCCTTAGTCAGGGACCTTAAAAATTTATCATTCAGCTCTTCATTAGTGAAGACTCGGCCATATACTCTTAGGCCGTTAATAATTTTGAAGAAACTTTCAAATGTATCTGCAATAGAATCTTTGGGTCCTTGTCGGAAAGCTTCATATTTTGTTTAGAAGGGATCTCCTGTGATCCCTAACCTCTTCAGTGCCTTCCATCAAGGTGATGAGAGTTTGCCACATTTCCTTAGCGGATTGGCAGTGAATCAGGTTCTACAGCATAGAATCATCAACTAAACTTGCGATGATATTTTTGGCCTTCTTGTCTAAAGAGACAAGTGCAATCTCATCCTTATTAAGATCCATCAACTTCCTAGGAAATTTCTTGGTAGGATCAATAGTGGAGACGGTCATTGGAACATGAGGATATTCTTCAACAATCATGAAGATCCTTGGATCCACAGCTTCCATGAAAAATTTAATCCTTTCTTTCCAAATAGGAAAGTTTGTCTTTGTACACAAAGGAAGTTTAACAAAATCCTTTGCTTTGTCCAAGCTTGGATACCTCAATAGACAACTTAGGGCAGATCTGATCAAGGTGTTAACCTTTTAATGATCAAACTCCCTCTGATACCAATTGAAAAATGTTTAAGTTGTCTACCTAAATCACCTATAGGGGGGTGAATAGGTGAGTTATGCATCTTTTTGCGGAATAAAAAATTTAGCGAGCTATGCATAGAAAAATAACCAAGCAATCACAAACGACACCAAGAATTATAGTGGTTCCCCAACCTTGGGTACGTCCACTTTCCACTCATAGATCTTGCAATGCACTAGACTCAACTACTCAACTAATCTCAGATTGAAAACAATCCTACTACTCGGAACAACGTTCCTACAACTCGATCCACAAAAACGGATCTACACTCGAAAAATAAAACTTCCTACAATAACTCGGAGAACAAAGCTCCTACACTCAGAGAATAATCTCCTATAAGAATAAAATGAAATAAGAAATACAAACTGTAATCTCTCTCAGATCTGGATACTCTTGCCTAGTTCTTCTTCTTGAACTTTGTGGCTCTGTCAGAAAAATTGAAGAAGACATGGCAAGATCTCTGATCTGAAATATCTGGACTCACAAGATTAAGAATAGGATCTGTCGATTGTATAAAATCTTGTCCTGTGAATCAACTTCTCTGAATCTTTGGATCGAGACGATCGGAGTCGAAGAAGACGAAGAACAGCGGTCAATCTTCCCGAAATGGAATGAAAATACGGATTCGGAAAGTTATAATTTCTCTCAGTTATTACTCCTTAGGGTTAGACAAAAACGATTAGACCTTTTATAGGAGTTTAACTAACGGTCATAATCATAAATGACTTGGACGCGTGGACCAATAATTAAGGAAATCATTTTGAAAAACACGTTCTGATACTTAGCGATTTTCAAAGAGAAACTAACTGCATTACTCGAGTGAAGAAAGGATTACTCGAGTACTAATTTAGGTTCTCTAGAAGATAACTTCAAGCTTCTCTAGAAGAAGCACTTAAGGAAACTTCAGGAAAGAATACATCATTATTAGAGTAGAAAGAGGATTACTCGAGTACTAAATATGTTACACGAGAAATGGAAGTAATCTTTTCGATTAGAGGACTTAGAGAAAATTCTGAGAAGAAATCTGGCTACTCGAGTACAAGAGCTTGACTTCTCGAGAAGTAGATACACTTCTCGAGTACAGGTACTTCACTACTCAAGTAAGATAGACACTTCTCAAGTACGTTTCTTCTGTCACTCGAGACAAAGTACTTAGCTACTCGAGTAATAGACTTAACTACTCAAGTATAGGACTTAGAAAATTCTGAGATAGGAATTCTGTTTAACTCGAGAATAAGAAGGGATCTACTCGAGTAATGGAGCTGGCTTCTCGAGAACTATGTTCAATCTTCTCGAGGGCTATTTCCCTTACTCAAAATCCAGACTTAACTTACTCGAGTACTATCAAAGAATCTACTCGAGTACTTAAGTTCTTCTCGAGCAAAAGACTTAGATAAATTGTGTTTCCTGAAAAGTTTTCATTCTTCAATGGAATCAGCAACATGTCTTTCTCTAATAAGTATAGTTCTTGAAAATGAAGTGTATCCCAATAGAGATGCTACACATTAGTCAACACCATGGATCACACAATGAGGGATTACATAGTATGGTCCTGTGTTTGGTGACCCACTGTAGACTGACATTGGTCTACACTTAGCAATTAAGTCTTGGAAACACATAACTCAAATTAGACATTCAATACAACTTAATTCATTTTAGTTTATGGCTGACTTCATACAAATATAGGTTATTGTGGATACAATACCTAACAGAATCCTTCTTAGATTCTGACGACCTCCTAGGTTGATTTTCCTAACACACAAAACGAGTAGAAAAGATAAAAAGTACAAATAAAGATAAAGAAGTTTGAAATTATTGCTCCCTTATAAAGGAATTCCTCCGTAGAACGGTGTGTGATTGATGCTTCTGAATTTCATTATTCTCACACTCGATCAACTATTGATGGTCGTTGGAGACTTCACTCTTTGGAGTTCTTCGATCACGAAAAGGAGGGAGAGATTTCGCTTTTTGGTTCGCAATAACAGAGGCAGTAGCCGAACCCTAGGCTTGTAATTCTTTTCCTCGTCTCCTCAAAAAAAAGAAATATGTGCTTTATAATCTCTTTATAAATAAGCTACCTCCAGCGATAGAGCTAGCGCCCGATGGTAGATCTTTTTATGCAGTGTCACCAACTGTCCATCAAATTAGGAAAAATATCATAAAATATTTTCGCAACTTTTGGATTCTGTGGCACGGTAAGGCTATTGCCCTGCGATAACATTTCTTCTCGACGCATTTGACTCGATGGCAGTCGAGATGGCTTGCTCTCGGCAGTAGGGCTAGAGCCCGATGGTAGATTATAGAGGGACATCATTGCGCGCTCACTTTAATCTTGCGTTGCTAGCATCGGTGGTAGTGCTAACGCCCGATAGTTTGTCATAGAGATTGAAAATCTCGCTCTTCATACTTGTAAACCTGCCAACTATACTGTAATGCCCCTGAATTTTTTATGATTTTTTCAATCTTCTATTGGCGTAATAGTGAAGTAAGGGTGTTACGTTAATGCGAGGTTAGCGGTGCATCGTCATCACTGCGTTTACGTGACCGTTTGGTCAAGTCGACTGAATTTCAAGCATGTTGGAGTGTAAATTTTTCTGAGTTTAGAAAATTAAAGTATTTAATTTTAATCGCGATCGCCAAGCTTTGTTGCCATCAACTATGAAAATAAACCGTAACTCATTATCAGCTCGTCGAACTCTAATTTTGACTTCGCCATTGGATTCATAGGACTGGTATTTACCTTCAGTACAAATTTCGTCAAAAATCAAGTTGGCATTGGTCTAGATCGTCAAATAAAAGGTTAAGACCATTTATATATCATATTATAAAATTAAATATACAAAAAATTTCTTTATAAGAAGCCGATCAACCCTTAGATTTAGGTTTTTCCGATTTTTTCTTCCTATTCCGCCAAACCAGAGCTACGAGAGAGTGAGAGAGGAAGAGGCGTTCCTCCGAGTGCTTTTCGACATCCTTTTGCGCTTTGTGTTGGGTTGGTAACTTCTTCAACTCATTAATCTTTTAAACTCTGTTTGAGCTACCTTTTGTGCCTTTGTGCTAAGGCATTCCTTTATTTTTGAATGCCTTGGGTTTGGACCAGTAGTAGTCAGAGCTGTCCGATTTGATTCTTTCAGGCTTCTGTAGCTGATTTCTTTTCCTCTTATTATTGAGAGGTAGTCTGTTATTTTACTAACTTTGTAGTATATCTCAAAATTGTATTGGTGATGTTATGGGTTCATGTTAGATTGTTGGCGCTCATAACATAGTTTCTTTTGTGTATACTATTTATTTGTCATTTCTGCAACTACTGTCTGTTGTTGATGCATTGCTCTCTGGGAAGATTTCATGATATGATGCATATTAGTTATTTTATATGTATAAAAATCTATACATTTACTCATGCTCATGACATTAATTTCAACCAAATGTCCCTCAATTGTGAAGATCTTAAAAGTTCATTTTCTACTTATACTAATTTAGAAACTTACATATCATTAGTTCATTGTTGGGTCTTCATGCCATGTAGGATAAAATGAATTAAACTCTTTATTTTATTTTCTGATGCGTATATATATATACTTTTCTACTTGTGGTGTAGTTGATCCACTGAACCGAGGGACACGGTCTTTGATCTTTAAACTTAAATCATATTTTTCAACATAAAATATTTACATCTTTTACAAAAATAAATGAAGAGACGGAGCTTCCCGAGCGTCAACAGTTGCCCCTGTACGACATGACATCATGACTCGTATTTTATCTCACTCTGATAATATATTTATATATTGAGAAAAGGCGGGTTGTGTCTTTTTGTATCAGAGGGAGGTTGGTTTGGTTTGTTGGACGGGTTAGTCGAACGACCATTCATTTTTAGAATCTTATTTCATTATATACACACACTAATGTTTAATCAGTATGTCTTGGCTGAAGCTTGAACACTACACTCATAAGCATGACAAAAGTATATGGAACATATTATGTAGTATGGGATGCATAATATGTGTTTGTATATGGATTTTCATAAGCATATCAATATGCGATTGTTAAGTTAAAATGAGCGACTTAACATTATCACATGGATGCTCATTAGTTTTTTTTTATGTTACATGCGATATTATGTAGTATGAGATGCATAATATTTCATGTGGATGCCACTCATGGCATGTATTAAGTCTTTTTTTAGAATACATGGCACAATATGCACATCATAACATAGCATAAGCACACATGCCGAGTTAAGATAAACATGATGACACTCGTACACACATGAATTGAAATGAATATTTAAACATTCATTTACTCATATTATATGCACAAGAAATAATGGATGATGGTATATCATCCTAAGTTAAGCATAACATTATTCATAGAAAATCCCAGAGCACGGTAATAACAAGAGCAAGTGTTTGCACATTTTTAGTTTGATCTAAGTTGGGTAATTTTAGCATTAAGTTAAGTTTTGATGAGATGCCTATTTGTATTCGTAGAAGATGGCTCTGAAGCGTCATACTTTGAGGTCGGCTCCCCAGTATAAGGGTGAGTCTTTGGGTGTGCATAGTGAGGCAATGATTGAGAAACTGCATCAGATCAATGAGAATTTGTCAAGGTAGATGGTTGTGATGCAAGCATATATACAGGTGTTATTGACTGACATTTTAGTGCAGCAACCTGGGGTACAGGACGCTGTAGTGGGTTGAGATGTTCCTATCCCTTCTACTTCCCTAGTGCCTCTTGTTTTTTTGCCTACTAAGATGAACTTCATCTCATATTTCCAGCATTTAGGACCACCGACCTATGATGGTAGAGGTTATTACGTGGCGTTAGATGACTGGATCAAAGCTATCGAGGAGAGGTTTTCCTCTTCGGGAATTTCTGCATACCAAAAGGTTATGATCATTGCATATCAGTTGAAGGGCCTTGCTAAAGACTGGTGGATCAAGGAAAAAGAAGGCTTCATAGATGGGTGCTCATGGGAAAGGTTCAAAGAGATACCGTTGAAGAATTTCTTGTCATCGGTCGAGCAAGAAAAGTTGATGAACAATTTTCTACATTTGAAGCAGAGACAACTCATAGCTGGTGAGTATGAGATCGAGTTAAGCAAGTTGAGCAGGTTTGCCCAGAAGTTAGTAGCCACTGAGGAGGTGAGAGTTAAGCATTTTATGGGTGGTCTTCGTAGTCATATCTAGTAGTTAGCTAGAACTTATCGATCTCAGAGTTATGTGGAAGTAGTAGAAGCTATCTTGAAAGTCGGGGCTATTGATAATGCTAAGAACTGTGGCATGTTGCTGAGAATGGAAAATGAGAAAGACCAACGATAGTGGATGCCCTTGGTCATCTGGCCCTACTTCAAAGAATGGGGGCAAAGAGGCGTGTACTTTTTTGTGGTCGTTGATGATGCATAATTTTACCGAAGTTATTAATACAAAAATCTAAATAATCTAATATAAATATATAAATATTGTTAATTTTATCCGTTAAACCGTATCTTTTTATAATTTTATCCTAACCACGCCTATTTTTACTGTTTTGAAGGATCCCGGGACAGGTCGCGTTAGCAATTCTAAAGAATATGCCTTTAGTTAGGGAATGCTAAACTAAATGTCGAGTGCAGTCATGCTACTGTGTTACTGATCCATATTCAAGATGAGAATGAAGCCCCAATGGTCCGATGAGATATTTTCTCCTAAGTATGAAAGAGGCTAGCAACCTTTGACTATGAATTCATCATGTGTTCTTAAAGGAAGCTTCTTGGAAAGAGAGAAAGCTATCCAACTTTGATCATGCTTTTCAAGCATATGTCTTATGATAAGTGTGAAAAGGAGTAGCCCTTATTGAACTCTAAACCAACATGTATTTTTTTACCAAGGGAAGCTTCATGGAAGCTTCATCCTCATGCCATCTATCACCTCTACCCCCTTGATTTTGGACATATAAATAGGCATGAAGGAAGAGGGGGAAGACATCATCCTTCCTCCTTCATTTGAGCCTTTTAGAGAGCAGTTGGGAGTATATTTTTAGAGTATTTTAGCTTAATGTTTTCATGCTTTAATGTTCTTGTAATCTCTTTTATCGCACTTGTAATCTTTTTACAAAATCTCTTTGTAATGTCTTTATGCCTTTTTGGTAACTTCTTTTCAATAAAAAATAAAATAGTTTGCTATTCCTTTTCTCTCTCTCTCTCTCTCACTTTCTTTCTTATTATGCATATTATTAAACATGATTTTCATTTCCTACACTATTATGAGTAACTAAACTTGATTTAGTGCTTTATCAAGATGATCCAAGGAATGAAAAGATCTCATTTTCTTAATCCATATCTTCTCTTGCTCTTTTAACAAATTTTTAGGATTTACCCTTGATTAATCTTTAGAGATGTCATATCATCGATATATGATTTTATCTTCTATTTTCGTTCTCTAATCCTTGAAAGCGGATGATTTAAATTTACCAGATTGGAGTCAAATCCAATAGAGGGGTTCACCAAATAAAGCAAGTTTTCGGGGTTTCTATTATAGAACGAAAGTTCTGTTGATCAACCTAAGCACAGTTGGACGTAGCCTTGAAAGAGGTGCATTCATATTTTGGGAACCTCTACGGTCCAAGCATCTTCATTAAAGTGAATTAAGGCTTTATCTATTTTCGTTCATTTTCATTCCAAGGTGATTAAAGATCAAGTACTAGCCTTTTAATTATCGCTTAATCATCTTCTTTTATCCTATAACCGTTATCTTATTTGCAAACCAACTCAAAGTATCTAATTGATAAAATAACGAAAATCTCTTTGAAGTATAAGTAATCGACACGCCTTGGTTCTAATACAACTTTGATATTATATCCTATACTATAAGCGATATGGTACACTTGCCTTTATCAATTATAGATTTGGAGAACATCATCTTCATCTTCTCTTTTTCATAAAACATCTCCGGGATTTTCTCCATCAAGTTTTTTCGCCGTTGCCGGGAACTTGCGTCGATATTTCAAAAAAAGAATTACTGTTAATTTTATCATTTTTCTTTTTCTTTTCTAAAAATATATATATATCTTAATAAGATACCTAAAACTGCCTAAAAGAACAAAAAAATATCATTAATAATTTTTAACTCATCTTTAATCATTTGTCTATCTTCTTTTCTCTTATAGTGCATGACCCGAGCAAGTTTTTTGAAAAATCCTGAATTTCATTTTGATCTAGAAATTGAGCGCACCTTTAGGCGACGCCTTTAATTTCATGAACATGATTTACGAATTATTCTCGAAGAATATATCTGAGATACTAATATAGTAACTATGGGTGACCCCAATCCTAATGAAGCCTAGGAATGGACCATGTCCTATTATGCACGGCCGAACTTGGAAGGTACACAATCTAGTATTTAACATCATACAGTAGCTAATAAAAATTTATAGATCAAGTCTAGCATCATCCAAATGGTGTGACAATCAGTTAATTTTGATGGTTTACTGAACAAAGATCCAAAACAACATCTTTCAAATTTTCTCAAAATATGTGATACCTTCAAAATCAATGGTGTTACTGATGATCACATTTGATTATGACTATTTCCCTTTTCTTTGCGGCAAAGGCCAAACAAAGGTTAGACTCTCTTACTAGATGACCTATCACTACATGAGCCGAAATGGCGAAAAAATTCATGACTAAATTTTTTCCTCCGGCCAAGACCGCCAAATTATGTACTGATATTTCTTCATTTATACAAATCGACTCGGAAACTCTCTACAAAACATGGACCTCTTCAAGAAACCTTTGCATATGTGTACTCACCATGCACTTCCTAATTGGCAACAAGTACAAATTTTTTATAATGGCTTAAATTTCCAAACAAGGAAGATGATTGATGCGTCCGTTGGGGTTACTCTCAATAATAAAAACCCCAGAGGCTGCTCAAGAGCTTTTTGAGGAAATGGACATGAACGCTTATTAGTGGAATGTGCCCCACTCGTGCCCTAATAAGCCATCAAGACTTTATGAAGTTGATGTGATGGCTAATTTATCCTTATAATTTGAACGTTTAAGCAATCAAGTGACAGAGATGCCTGCTTCATCCGCCACTCCTTGGGCTAATAATAATATTACTTTTATCGAAGAATAGGTTTATTACATGGGAAATCCTCCTCGGCCTTCCTTTAACCTGAACAATGCTTCGTATAACAACGCTTACAATCCGGGTTATAGGAACCACCCGAATTTCTCATTGAGTAACCTAGGTAATGACAAACACCCGCCCAATATGAACCCACCTATTTTTCTTCTACCACCACCAAAGCCCTCTTCACTTGAAGTGGTATTTTCTAAATATGTTGCCTCGAATGAATCCAACATCCGGAATCTCACCGGATCTGTAAAGAACTTAAAGAATCCAATTGGCCAGCTTGCCAAAATGATTGCTGAGCGCCCGCATTGAGCTTTGTCGGGAAACACTGAGCCGAATCCAAGGGAGAATGCAAATGCCATCACCCCCCGCAATGAAAAGCAGGTAACCTCTCTAAATAGGATAAAGCCCGAGGCAACTGTATCTGTTTTACCCCCTCTAGTTTTATTTTCTAATTCTCTGAATGCCTCAAAATTTCGGCTTATTTCTACTTTTGCACCCCCTTATCCATTTAAAATTAAAAATGAGCCAGTAGAGGAACAATACAAGATTTTATAGAATTTTTATAGCAAATTCATTTAAATGTTCCCTTCTACGAGGCAATATCTCAAATGCCTAAATACGCGAATATCTCAAGGAGTTACTCTCTAATAAAAAGAAACTTAAAGAGATATCTCACGTGTTATCCTCAATGCAGAATGCTCAGCAGCTTTATTAAATAAATTTCCTCAAAAATTAAATGATCCGAGATGATTTTCTATCCTGTGCTTCTTTGGCATTTTATTAGTAAAGTATGCCCTTGCCGACTTAGGTGCTAGCATAAATCTAATGCCCTACTCTCTATTTAAGAAATTAGAATTAGGAGATCCAATTCCAACAAAAATAAGTATATAACTAGCGGATCGTTCTGTTAAGTATCTAGTAGGGGTAGTGGAGGACGTACTAGTCATGGTTGACAATTTCATCTTTCCGATGGACTTTGTCATTCTTGACATCGAAGAGGATGCAAAAGTACCCCTCATACTAGGTCGCCCCTTACTTGACACCTCCTGCGCAAAAGTAGATGTGAGTAACGGAAAGCTCCTCCTTCGTGTTGGAGATGATGAGGTTACTTTCAATATCAACCCCTCCATGCGAAATTCTATTTCAAATGATGATTCTTATTATCATCTAGACGCATCATTTTAAGAAGATTTTTCTTCATTTTCTGATTCTGGTTCCACATCTTGTGATGATGCGGAACTTGCCGAATTATTTTGTTTTAAGGAATGATCCCGTTCTTCTCCTCCTGAGCCAATTGTCTAAGAGAATATTAAATTACGACCTCTTACGAAGTACCACCCACTCTTGAGCTTAAGCAACTTCCAGAGCACCCAATATATGTCTTTTTCGAAAAAGACTCTAAATTGTCGGTCACTATTTCTTCTACTTTGAGTGATTTGGAAATTTTCAAATTAATTTAAATCTTAAAAAAGCACCACCAAGCCATGGCTTGGCAAATTTCTGATATTAAAGGGATGAGCCCCTCCTTCTGCACACAGAAAATATTACTAGAAAATAATTCTCACAGCACTGTACATCCTCAGCTATAACTTAATCCCAACATGACAGACGTCGTTAAGACTGAAGTAATTAAGCTGTTAGATGTGGGAAATATCTTCCCGATTTCAAGTAGTCCGTGGGTTAGCCCCGTACAAGTCGTACCGAAGAAAGGCGCCATAATAATAGTGGTTAATGATAACAATGAATTAATTCCAACTTGTACTGCTAAGGGTTGGCAAATGTGCATTGACTATAGAAAATTAAATCATGTCACCCGAAAAGACCACTTTCCATTGCCATTCATTTATGAAATTTTAGAATGCCTTTCCGGTCACTACTACTATTGCTTTCCTGATGGTTTATCGGGATATTTCCAAATCCCAATGTAACCCAAGGACCAGGAGAAAACAACCTTTACTTCTACCTTCAGAACCTTCGCTTATAGAAGGATGACGTTTGGCCTTTGTAATGCACCAACTACATTCCAAAGATGTATGTTGGCCATCTTTGTTGAGTTGGTTGAGGATGTGATGAAAGTCTTCATGGAAGACTTTTTATATTCATAAATTCTTTTAAATCATGCTTAGCTAATCTTGATCGTATTCTTCAACGTTGTGAAGACACAAATATGACTATTAACTAGGAGAAATGTCATTTCATGGTCCGAGAGCAGTTGGTCCTCGGTCATAAAATATCTTTTAAAGGGATCGAGGTTGATAAGGACAAGATTGAGGTGATTGAGAAAATTCCAACTCCCACAAATGTAAAACATATTAGAAGTTTCCTTGGACATGCAGGTTTTTATTGGCGGTTTATACAAAATATTTCCAAAATTACAAAGCTGTTTACCCACTTGTTAGAAAAAGAGTCTTCTTTCAATTTTGATAATGAATGTTTAGCAGCTTTTAATATTATCAATGATAAGCTTATCAACTCATCAATTCTAGTAGCACCGGATTGGTCTTTTCCATTCAAGATAATCTGCAATGCAAGTGACATTGTTATAAGCGCAGTGTTAGGCCAACGGGTGAACAAGTATTTTAACTTAATTTATTATGCAAGAAAGACACTCACATCCGCACAGGCCAACTACACCACTATAGATAAAGAACTTCTGGCAATTGTGTTTGTGTTTGATAAGTTTAGGTCTTATATTACTTTCTCTAAAGTCATTGTGTTTACTGATCATTCTGCCCTTAGGTACCTACTAAACAATGCAGAAGCCAAGCCTCGATTATTAAGATGGATCCTCCTACTATAAGAATTTGACTTGGAGATCCGGGACAAGAAAGGAGCAGAGAACTCTGCAATCGATCATATCTCCCTCTTAGAGAACCCAGATGCGGATATGCTGGTGGAAGCCGACATTGATGATAAATTCCCTGAAGAGCGCCTCCTCGCCATGGAAAAATTAACGAATTCTTCTACCCCTTGGCTTGCGGATTTGGCCAACTATCTAATGGCTCGGGTCCTGCCAAAAGGTTTTTTAAGACAGCAAAAGAAGAAATTCCTTTTTGACGCGAAGAATGACTTTTGGGTGGACCCCTTCTTATTTTTTATCTACGCAGATCAAGTGGTAAGAAGATGTGTTTCGAGCGAGGAAGGCTTGTAAATTTTGCGGCATTGCCATGAAGGACCAACTGATGGACCTTACCAAGCAAACCAGATCGCAAGAAAAGTGCTGGAGGTTGGTTTTTACTGGCCCTCGATCTTGAAGGATGCTCACTCTTTTGTGAGTGGATGCGACAGCTGTCAAAGGTAAGGTAACATATCTTGTCGAGACAAAATGACGCAAAACTCCTTTTTAGAGTGTGAAATTTTTGATCTATGGAGTATCTATTTTGTAGGTCCTCTCCCTCTCTCATTTAATAATAAATATATTCTCATTACAGTCGACTACTTGTCATGTTGGGCGAAAATGCAAGCTCTCCCCACCAATGACGCGACAGTTGTCGTCAAATTTTTAAAGAAGTTATTCACTCATTTTGGAACACCTTGTGCTATATTTAGTGATAGGGGCACACACTTCTGTAAAAGCCAGTTTGCTAAATTTTTTGCAAAATATTTCATTACATACAAACTCTTCATCGTCTATCACCCACAAACTAGTGGCCAAGTGGAGGTGGTGAACCGCGAGCTAAACAGTAATTTGGAAAAGACTTTCTCCACAAATAGGAAAGACTAGTCATTAAAGCTCGATGATGCTCTATGGTCTTATCGTGTAATGCCCCAAATTTCTTGAGGCATGAGATGCTTCTCTGGGGGTTACCGCCGGGCTAAAGCTAGTTACCACCCGGTTGCAGCAAGTTACCCCGCTTGGCGGTAGCTCCAGGGTTTGTGTTAAGCTCGAGAAAACGTCGAACTCTCGAGAAATACGTTACCGTCTGGTGAAAAGATGTTACCGCATGGCGGTAGAAGGGGATTTAGTCTGGCAGACCTCTCGATAAGCTATCTCCCGACGATAAAGTTATTGCTGACTGTAGTTGGGTAATTTTAATTTACATGGTTCTCGGAATCATACCGCGCGGCGGTAGAAGTTAGCGTGCGGCGGTAGCGCCTGGTGTCGTGACATAACTGATGCCTCTAACGCATGACATTAGAGTCCTATCGCGCACCAGTAATGAAACCGAAACGACGTTAGCCACGTGTCGGCCTGTGATTGGATGGTTTGGGTGGTTGCGCTCGAAACATCCAAGCAAAAGAAAAAAATGGAAAAGAAGAAAAAGAAAGAAAAAAAAATTATTTAAAATGAAAATTTTGAAACTCTTTGTTTTGGTTTAGTGTGATTTTAAGCCTCCCTATTTATCTTTGAATTCAACTCCTAATCATAATCCTAAACCAAACGTTTCACTGTTAATAAGTCCTTTTGATTAACGCTTTTGAATTTATTTATTAACTAAGAAAAAAAGAAAAGTAAATCAGTATTAGTTTTGGATTTAAACTTAGATTTTTGTTATTTAATCGATATAATTATAATGCGTTGCTTGGATCTAGTAACAACTCAATGCATTTTTCATTTTCGTTGCTTTGCTTAAATCTTTTTAAAGAAATTTGTTAAAATTTTGGATTATTTATTTTCGTTAAGTAAAGTTTATAAAAGTTAAACCACACCTAAATAATTGTTTAAGATTTACGTTTCATCTTTTCTCTCCTTATAATTTCGCATAGTACTTGTGTTAGCATAATTAGAATCTTTTGATTAGTCACTTTTTTTATGATTATCTAGTTTTTATATCTTTGCTTGGGGATAAACAAAGCTTATGTTTGGGAGAATTTGATAGTACGTTTTATAGTCTTAACTATTAGGGTCTATTTTCATGTTCTGAAGGCGCTAATCTCGTCTCATTAGCTTAATTTTTATTTATTTTATGTAAATATTATTTCCACTAACATTTTCTTGTCTTTTTGCAAGTTTCCAGAATTTTGGCCAAAAATGACCTGACACACCCCCTGTCATGCCCTCCCTGCCGTGTCATAGGGCGTGTCATGCGATCCCGAGGAAGCTTGCTGACAGAGACCAAATAACAAGAAAAACGGCTACCACGCCCCCTTGACACGCCCTCCTCGGGCGTGATACAGGGCGTGTCGCCCGAAGCCCAAAGCCTGCCGCCGCATTAAATACTTTTTCGCCTTCGCACGTCAATTGTACTATCATGCCCCCCCCCCCCCCGTCATGGGCGTGACTGAGGGCGTGAACCTCCTTTTTCCAAAGACTGACGGATTTCTGACCAATGATTTTGATGTGATGTGCGTGTCATGCCCCCTACACGGGCATGACCCAGGGCATGTCAACCATCGTACAGAAGCAATCATCCTTCCCGCCAGAGTCTAGAGCCCGAGGTCAACCTCGTACGTATCACGCCCCCTAACACTCCCCCCCTAGGGCGTGACCAAGGGCATGACCAACCCGTGTAAAACTCTATAAATTTAAATGTCCCCCCTGGTGTCTAGAAAGAGTTGGGATGAGAGGGGGAGGTGCTGCCCCTTTGTTTCTTATCTTTTTTAGTGTTCTTCCTTCTCTCTCTCTCTTCCTCATTTTGTGTTTTTACTTAACCCTAACTTAGTGCTTCGTTTGTTTTAGCTTTTGTTGTTATTTTTGCACTTGCTCTAGTTGTTAATTGTAGGGCTAGAATAGGATTTTAATTTTTATTGTAATTATAATCTTTCATTTCAAGTGTAGTTCTCTTTCTTCATTAATATAAGTGCTCCTTGTTTACTTTGTGTTATTATTCTTTACTACTCATCCCCCTCCTCCACTTCACTATGAATAACTAATCCTCCTTGTACTCGATCTTGATGATCCGAGGTTCGAGTGATTAAGTTATGATTCTTTGAATTTACCTTTTCTTTTTAGGGTTTAGACCTTGAATTACTCTTAATTAACCTTTGCTTGGAGATATATCATCGATATAAATTTTCCATCTTAGAATTCATTCATGGCTAGCCGAGAGGCCGATATTTTTAAGTGAGCATTCAAGAGTAAATAGAGTTGTACGCACCCCTCGAGAGAGGCAGACGTCTATATCTCCCTGATTTGATTAAAATCCAATAGCGGGGTTCACCACGTAAAGCGAGCTTTAGGCCTCGGATTTAGACGTGAGTCGGTTGGACCTTCCTAAACTCAGTTGGGCACAGCTTCGAGAGAAGCGTGTTCAAGCTTTAGGAACCTCCACGGTCAAGTACCTTCACACTATTAAGTTTAGGTTATTTATCGTGTTTTTAATCGTCTCTTGCTGAAGTGATTCTTGATCGAGTGCATTTCCATTTCATCGTTCTAACCCTGTATCGTAATCATTTCTTTTATGCTATCTTTACTTAATTGAACTTAGTTCTCTTTTCAGTGTAATATTTCCTTTCTTTAGTGCGTTTAGTTTTCTCTCTAACCCTAAAGCCATCTTTCGATAAAATAATAGTTTTCGTGTGAGTAGGTTTACTCAACGGTTCCTGGATTTCAATACGACGCTTGTGTCCCCTAGCTAGAGTTTGATAAATATACTTACCTAATTGGATTGCTAGTTCGGCTCTCTTTTCTTAAGCGGAAAGCGATCATCAAGTTTTTGGCGCCGTTGTCGGGGAGCAACTTTTGTTGATATATCGAAAACACGATCCTATTACTTTTATCATTTCTCTTTCTCACCCTCTTTCTTAAATCTTAAAAATACAATTTTTTTTATTATCTCTTAATAGAAACCCACTTCACAATTTTTCTACGCCACCTAATTCTCTCGAAAAGCGCAAAATGGTTGTAAATGTCACTATCTTGTCTAGTACCTTGCGAACCCTTCACCCGATAGTCCTTAGGAATTTCGGGAGTTAAAAAGTTAAAAAAATCTATTTCAAAAAAATCTAGCTTTTCTATTGTTTATTTATTTCTTTTTCTTCTATTCTTTTCTTCTAGTGCATGACCAGCGGGAGTCTGTCAGTTATTTTTGACCTGGACCACAAAATTGAGCGTACTCTTCGGAGAAGATCGCGATTTCAAGGCCCTACTATCCAAGTACCGGTTGAGGACTCCGAGTCATTATCTACTGTAAGAATGGAAGAACCCTACGTGGAGGAAGCCGTGCATAGGCCTATGTCCTATTATGCATGGCAGAATCGAGAGGGAACCGAATCTAGTATAGTGCGCCCTTCTATAGCTAATAATAATTATGAACTGAAGCCTAGCATAATTCAAATGGTGCAGCAGTATGTGCAATATGACGGACTTCAAGACGAAGATCCGAACGCACATATAGCAAGCTTTCTTGAGATTTATTACACCTTCAAAATCAATGGTGTCACAAATGATGCTATTAGGCTAAGACTCTTCCAATTCTCTCTAAGAACTAAAGCAAAGCAGTCACTGACCTTCTACCTAAAAACAACATTACAACCTGGAATCAATTAACTGAAAATTTTTTGGCGAAATATTTTCCGCCAGCTAAAACTTCAAAACTTAGGAACGATATTTCTGCTTTTGGACAAATAGATTATGAAACCTTATATGAAACCTGGGAAAGATTTAAAGAACTTTTGAGACGATGCCCACATCACGCACTACCTGTATGGTTACAAGTGCATACGTTTTATAACAGGCTAAATCAAAATACAAAGCAAATGATAGACGCAGCTTCTGGTGGTACTTTAAACCATAAGACCTCGGAAGCAGCTCTTGAGCTTTTCGAGGACATGGCCATGAACACTTGTCAGTGGAATGTGCATAGGTCCAGCCCAAAAAAAACTACAGATATCTTTGAAGTGGACAATGTCTCCCAGCTAGCTCTGCAAGTTGAAATTCTAAGCAAAAAGATTATGGAGATGACTGTTGCCTCCGCCCCTCAGGTATGGGAATCTGCAACTCCTGCCCCCGAACAATTTGATTATGTTATCAATATACCTAGAAATGCTTTCAATAATTTTTCTGCTTTGAATTTTCTTGCGCCCGGTTTTGCTTTTCCAAATAGTTATAATCCTGCTTTAAGAAATCACCCAAATTTTTCGTGGAGTAATCCCTCCAACGCAATGCGCCCGCCACCACAAAATGATTTTTCTGCACCAACACCACCTCCTCAAAATTTTCCAAAACCTCCAAGTTTGGAGGAAATGTTTTCAAAATATATGAATGTTAATGACACTATTATAAGAACCCTAGCTTGTACCGTTAAAAATCTAGAAAATCAAGTAGGACAACTCGCAAAAATATTTTCTGAGCGACCCGCGGGGTCTCTTCCTTCCAATACCGAGCCCAACCTGAGAGAGCAAGCGAAAGCTATAACTCTTCGGATTGGGAAGCAATTTTCTGGTATGGTTAATGAAGAGCCCGAGGCAAGCTCCGCCCCTATTTTAAAAACTCAAAGCTCTTCTACCATTTTAAAAATTCCACCCTCTGCTAAAGAAGAAGTTATCACTCCTCTCCCTGCGTTAGAAAAATATCTCACTCCACCACCCATCTTTAAAAATAATCCAACTCCACCATACCCTTTCGAACTTAACAAAAAATATTAGGATGATCAGTACTCTCGTTTCCTAGAAATATTCAAGCAAATCCACATAAATCTGCCCTTTTATGAAGTAATCTCACAGATGCCGAAGTACGCTAAGTATCTTAAGGACCTCCTAACTAAAAAGAAGAAGTTAGAGAACTTGTCGCACGTCACACTAAATGCCGAGTGCTCTGCGGTCTTGACAAATGCTTTACCAATGAAGATCAGTGATCCATGTAGTTTTTCTATACCGTGTGTCTTTGGTGATCTTTTTGTCAAGAACACATTAGCCGACTTAGCTGCGAGTATTAATCTAATGCCTCTCTCGTTATTTAAGAAGTTAGGAATTGGTAGCCTCAACCCCACACACATGAGTATCCAGCTCGCTGATAGATCTGCCAAATACCCGTTAGGAATCGTGGAGGATGTCTTAGTTAAAGTCGACAAGTTCATCTTCCCGATGGATTTCGTCATATTGGACATCGAAGAAGACGTCGAGGTTCCCTTGATCCTTGGCCGACCCTTCCTTGCCACTTCCCGAGCTATCATTGACGTAAGCAATGGTAAACTCTTCCTTTGAGTAGGCGACGCCGAAGTTACTTTCTCTATCACCCCCTCGATGAAGAACACCCTAGCAAATGAGGACTTCTGTTTTTTCGTAGATGCCCTAAGTGAAGAATCCTCCTATTGCCTCTCTAAATTTAAAGAAGAATTTTCTGATTTTTGTTCCTCCTCTACTCTTCAAACTAAATCACTGCACTTAAGTGAATAATCCTCCTATCGCCTCTCTGAATTTGAAAAAGAATTTTCTGATTTTTGTTCCTCCTCTACTATTCCTACTGAATCGCTGCAAGAAGCCTCCATGGCCTCTAGCCCCACCTCTTTTATTTTTCATTTAAAAAAGTCTACGAGGACATAGTTTTTGAAAAAGAATGGATTTCTAAAACCTCGTTTGAAGACCCCCCCACCCTATAATTAAAGGAACTACCCGATCATCTTAGGTAGGCCTTCTTAGAAAAGGATTCCAAGTTACCCGTGATAGTTTCGTCCCACCTCACTGAAGTACAAAATGATAAACTTCTACTAGTTTTACGTAAGCATCGCCGGGCTATTGATTGGTAGATTTCTGATATCAAGGGCATAAGCCCATCTTTATGCACTCACAAAATCTTAATGGAAGATAATTCGCGTAACTCCATACAACCTCAACGCCGTATAAACCCAAACATGAAAGAAGTAGTAAAGGGCTAGGTTATGAAATTGTTATACGCAGGAATTATTTATCCTATATTTTATAGTAAGTGGGTTCGCCCTGTCTAGGTAGTGCCGAAGAAGGGAGGGATAACGGTAGTTAGTAATGAGAATAATGAATAAATCCGGACACAGACTGTGACCGGGTGGCGAATGTGTATAGATTATCGTAAGTTAAATGACGCCACCCGCAAGGATCACTTTCCCTTGCCGTTCATTGATCAAATTTTAGAACGATTATCCGACCATAGATTTTATTATTTTATCGATGGCCTCTCAGGGTACTTTCAATTCCCCATCTCCCCCGAGGACTAGGAGAAAACTACGTTTACGTGTCCCATCGGCACCATTGCTTACCGAAGAATGCCTTTTGGATTGTGCAATGCGCCAGCTACATTCTAGTGATGTATGCTCGCTATCTTTGACAAGTACGTAGAAAGCATTATGGAGGTATTCATGGATTATTTCTCCGTGTTCGGTGATGCTTTTGATAGTTGTTTAGAAAACCTCGAAAAAGTCTTAGAACGATGCGAAAAGGCTAACCTTGCCTTGAATTGGGAAAAATGCCATTTTATGGTGAGGGAAGGGTTAGTTTTGGGTCATAAGATTTCTACGAGAGGGATTGAAGTAGATATAGCCAAGATAGAAGTTGTCGAGAAGCTGCCGCTGTAACACCCCTATCCATCACATAGCATATAGCAGTAGGTCCGGCCGGGGCCCGACGCCATATACCACAGACAGACCGATGGGTTACTAGATTAAACCATCCTTCCAATCATAATGTCCTACACAGAGCACCTAGCGGAAGCAATTTATTAAGTTGAAAAAGTAAGAACCCAGCCACAAGCATGAATGTCCACTAATAAAACCCAACGGGAATGAAATACATAGTACTTAAAGTACTGGCCTTAGGGCCTTATAATAGTTCACTAAATTTAAAACAGTGTCTTACAAACTTCGGCTCGCAAGTCGGCAACAAATGAATTAAACAAGTAAACAAACAAGGACTTCGAGGGCCGGCACAGCAACTTAGGCTTTGACCCACTATTTGCCACTCGGCTCCACAGCACCTGCAAGAACAATTCACCGCAATGGTAGCAAACAAGAATAACGGTCAGCTAAAGCTGACCAAATTATAATGATTCCACCCCCAAACTCAGGGCGGCAAGGTCCTTCACTACACTTGTTAGTGTAACAAGCAATATAGTTAATAAACAAAACATCACAGGTGCAGGCTCACACGGCCACACACCCCATGCTCTCAGGGCACTAACTCGATGAACCCGATCAAAACCGCGGTCTCACCACGATCCCTTGGACGACAAATCTCGTGAGCATTTAGTCTTTCTGACCTAAGCCTAAGGCTCGCATGAATATGCCAGTGGCCAGTCCCTTTTTCAGGTATCTGTCACATAACCACATAGCACGGGTCCGTTTCCACTTGCCCGTTGCTCAGTCCGCCAAGTCACTTTAAGACGTACGTGCGGGCCAAGCTTCTCCTGGATCCCAAATTTGATCATACAAACACATAACCAAGTTATGTTCAAGGTTGGCTCCCAGTCCACCAAGATGGATGAAATGTGTTTCCGCCCAGTTTTTCGGGTGAGCCTTGGGGATCCCTGCTGCAATCTACCATGTAGAAACCCGAAAACAACCAAAGGCGCGAAGTCTTCTTTGGCTAAAAATGCATAGTAAAACATCATCGATCCAGACCAACTTGTCCGGGTAGGCTTCACACACAATTCCTATGAATTTTTCTCGATTTCGGACTCTAAATGCAAACAAGGGGGACTTTATATATCTACCCCAAGGAACACCGCAAACTCGCCGCACACTCGCGGGAGCGGGTCTTCCCAATGCAAAAGAAGAAGAGCTTCACAAGCTCAAGTAGAGAATCATTACCCTAGCATTTTTCTTCGGCACCATGGAAATCTACATGGATGATAAGAACCACGACGATCTCGTCTCCGTAGATCTGGACTCGTTTTGCGATTTGGCGCTCCGAATCTCTTCCGGCGTCCAGATCTCTCTTCCTTCTTCCTCCTTTCTCTCCCCTCTCTCAAGAAGTTAGAAATAGATAGCCCAATAGAAAGTGAGGGTTTAAACCCCCAATCCCGACCATAACCCTAGGATGGAGAGGCCTGAACCATTAGATCTCAGAATAAGGAAACAAACGGCCACTATTCGCCCTAAAAATAAACATCCTGGGCCAAACACGGCTTGCGACACGCTCGTGTCCAAGGCCGTGTAACTCATTCGCCGCTGAAACCGTCGCGTCCTGAAAAGATCATGGGCACTCGATACGCCTGTGTCAGGATTGACACGCTTGTGTCACCCAGTACATGCCCATTTAGCTGGGCGTGTTCCTCCATTGATACAGGTCCATCACCAACCTGAGGAGAACACGGGTATTAGACACGCCCGTGTCGAATTTGACACGCCCGTGTTGGACCCAAACACGCCTGGGCTTAGGCCATGTCTCTCCCCAAACACAACTCGGCTAATATCCCGAGTAGGACACGACCTGGGACATGCCCGTGTCTCAGGCCGTGTTCGCTGTTTGATAATCGTCGACTTCAATTCCGTCAACCACACGACCATCGTCGAACCCGAGGGCCCCTGGGACACGCCCGTGTCCCAGGCCGTGTGACCTCTACCAAGTCCCAGACATGGCTCAAAATGCCACCCGTCTCTCTTTTGAGTTTCGGGGCATTACAGCTCTCTCCCTCTTAAAAGAATTTCGTCCACGAAATTATCGAAAGAAAACGATACACAAAACCAAAAGCTGTACCTGAGTGGAATAACTGTGGGTACTCCTCCAGCATGGTCTGCTCTCGCTCCTGAGAGAGATCCTCCCGACCGCAATTGTCCCAACGGATTTTGACCATCCTGATCTCCTTGTTACGAAGTTGCTTAACTTCAGAGTCATCAATACGAACGGTCTTGACCCTCGTCATCAACCCTTCGTCCACCGATACTTGATCAACCGCGATCACCTGCGAAGACTCTTGCACTGCCTTCCGCAATACTGATATGTGGAATACATTGTGTAGATCACTCAACTCCACTGATAGCTTTAGACGATAAGCCGCTTTACCGATCCTATCTAGAATCTCAAATGGTCCAAGGTATCTCGTGCTCAGCTTCTTCAAGGGTCGTACCCGTGAAACACCCTTGAACGGCTTTATCTTAAGATACACCAAATCGCCAATCGCGAACTCCACGTTCTGATGCTTGGCATTGTAGTATTTAACTTGTTTATCCTGAGCGATCATCAAACGATCCTGAATGGTTCGCACCAATGAAGTGGAGCTTTCCACCTCTTTCTTTTTGTACAACCTCTCCTCACCCGTTTCTAATCACGACAACTGCGTGCGACATTTTCTACCATACAGGGCCTCGAATGGCGCCATGTAAGACCCCTTTTTTTTCACCCGGGGTCTTAGGCCAAGAATCGCCGCTTTGCGGTGACACCTTCACGTCTTGACGGGTCATCACTACAAGGCGCGGATTCTGCCGGCCAATTTGATCACAGAAAGGTAGCATAAAATGAAGTAAGTAAAAGCAAGTCCACTGAAATAAATCACATATATAGAAATAAAACTCCACGAAGGGAGTGTCCATAGAATAGTATATCAGAGTACTAAAAATACGGGCTTAAGCGCGGTACAACATGTCCTCACTACAAATCACTCATGCGGAAGCAAAAATAGAAACTACTAAAGGTCGAGACTCACGGTCCCGGCTGTATGAACTCCGGAGCTAGACTGCCCCATCTCCAAGCGCACCGGTCTCTAGGGATGGTCCTCCATGCTGGGCTCCACGATCCCCTAAATGATGCGGTTTGAAAACCGTTAGTCATAAAGACTAAGCCCTATCATCCCCTACCCCATCCCCCATTGCTCCTAGGTACCAAGCAGAGAGGAAGAAAGGGAAGGACATGAAGGTGGAGAATGAATCAAAAGAAAATAGGTGACAGCGGAAATAATCTAGCAATTCTATAATAAATATGACAGAAAACCGAAAGTAGGAAAAGTAACCTTAACTTATGTGTGGAAGCGCATAAGCCAAGGGATCTTCTGCAAGGCTCCCATCGTATAAAGTGTCTCATACCACTTATACGTTGGGGTGTCGGTTATCAAACAGCAGCACATATATATTGAATTTAACCTTAATTTATAAACTTGCCCACACAAGCTTAGAGACCAAGAGGTCGTTTAGCAAGTCCTAATGTATAAGCATCCCATTCCACTTATACTTTAGGTGTCAGGGTTAAATGAATCAATTATGCTATGACATGCAAGTGGGTATGATGAAACATGTAAGTGCAACTCACACACCTGACTCTGTGCACACAGACCTTTAGTTCCCCCTTTCGGAGCTGTTACCTCCCAGGACACCTCTGTAGTGGCACACGAAAGTGTTGGGTTGGGCCTCGCCCACCTCTAAACCAGTAAAGCACTAATGGTCAGACCTATCGTACGCCTCAATGCTTGGTGCACTAAGCGGACGCCTGCGTACTCTTGCCGGCTGGCGCACCGGACTTCTGTTGGCGAAGTGCTAACCACACTTGCCGAGCAAGCGTATTTTGCATCGGTGCATCGACCCTCCAATACCGAAGACCCACCACCTTAATTTTCATTCCTTTTATGCACATGCAAATTTAATCGTAAACACACAAAAGCCGAGCCAAAGCTCCCCGGACCAAAACGTCCGTATCTTAACCAACCGAGCCGAAGCTCCCCGAACCATTCCGTCCGTCTCTTAACCCACCGAGCCGAAGCTCCCATCAATATTCCTATGCTAACAGTGTTTGTGAAAGGTGCAACCCTAATTACTAAGTTACTCCTGTCAATTTGTTATTACAGTTTACGTTAACCAAGGACTGCCCCCGGTATTCCCCGTGAAGGGCTCTCAAAGGGCACTTGGAACTATGATGGTAGCTGAAGCCCACCGTTCCCTTTCCCAAGGCACTTATTGTTATTGGTTGATCCCCTTTACTCATTCCCTTCTCATATTACGATAGACTATCCTAGGGTGATTTTTAACCTTCCTCTCTTCGGGAAAGACGATCTTTCGTCGAACCTGAGCACCTCTTAACTCTAGCCAACACCACTTCTCTCTACTCTTCATATTATCCTAATGTGATATCATCCACAATTATCTAACCAGACAAAATGACTAACTCCAACATCTCACCCCGATCATGTCCTATTGCAATTCAACAATTTGCTATATGAAGACCAACCTAGACTATATGTCGAACCGGTTATGCAATGATCCAAAACTCATCCAAATATGCTAAATTATTTACTGGAGACTTATCATGATATAACTAGCCTAAATCCAGAATGTGGTAATTTTCCTAATTTATCTGGCATTTAATTAATTTCCTCAAAAATTCCAAGGGCTACTGGTTTGAACATGATCTCCCCTAAGTTCTCTTGCAAGATGTCCAACAAAATTATAATAAATAGTATATTATCTCAATATGGTAAATCCAAAATATCACAATTTTTATAACATCAATAGGGCACTAAAACTATTTTAGAAATATTTTCTATTTTCCCTTATTTATGAACCAAGTACTGAGTATATCCACCCAAAAATTATAAATTAATTATAATATGCAGGTACAACATTAAAAGTAGTATAGACCAAGTTTCATAATTTTTCAAAAACAATATCATCCATAATTAATTTTCAAAGCATAAAACCCCTTTTTAGCATTTGTGAAGGAAGTACAGGATTTACTCATCTAACAATTATACAAAAATTCAAGGGCGACCATTCTGTCCTAAAACATTTACTTCCAAGATTTAATGAGGTTTCAATAATCAGAAAGATTCAAATAATTAAAACATCAATTGGGGCTATAACAATCATTACAAATGAAGTGTTGTAAATAGACATCATAAAATTCCAATATAATTGTTATAGGTTCTACCCGCTCCAAAACTTACTCTACCGAAGATTTACAATCTTTAGATAATGTTTTGTGACCGATTGTGCTTAATTAGTATTTTACTCTAAAGCTACAATTAGGGTTTTGAGGTATCTATTTGTCTCCGAATCCTCCAAGATTTCATCCAGATGATTCTTAATTATCATGCTTACGTCAACTCTACAGAATTTCAAGGCAATACGAGAGCAATTGCCCCCATGTCCTTCACAACCCTCAAAACCCTCCATTTAGGGTTTGAGTTTGGATCCTAGGGTAAATCAACCCTAAATAACACCATTTTCTCCGAGTGGTTTATAATAATCCCTCTAAGTCAGTGGTCAAAATATCAGCCTCTGTTGAGGTGATTTGACCGTTCCAACTTCTAGTGCACTTTTTACTCAAAAATGCCTCACTATTGCCTAGTTAAGAATAGGTGACTCCCTATCCAAAACTCATCTCAATGAGTTGAAAATTTGTGCAGAGCTAAGCTTTATAGCCAGGGACCACTCACCAAAATTTGGGAGGGTTTGGAAGTCATTTGACCACTTAAATAAATTCCTCTAAGTTTATTAAATTAAAATTAAAACTTAAGGAAAAGAATCTCCAAAAATTTCCATTTTTGGACAGCCTCTAGATATGGCTAAGGTTAACCCCCTGCCTAAATTTCAGGTCATTTGGACAAAGGAAGAAGAGTGGGCATCCATTTTAGTTCCTGCCCGACTCTGGGTATAGCCCCCACTAAAACAGTTTCTGCGGTTAAACCGCATACCCAAACGAGTTGAAATTAATTTTAAATTAATCTAGACTCAAAGGGATACAACTTTTGTGACTGGATATTTTTCCTAAATCGGCCTCTAAATGCCTCGTTTTGTAATGTCAAAAGGCATGTCAAAAAGTAGATAATAATTCCTTATAATTAATAAATGAATAGTAATTGATTTTACTGTTCATCTTCCCTTCCAGACAGAACCCGTAAACTGAACTCAAAAAGATACATTTCTTGTAGCTCTTTCGTGATCCATCGCCGGCCGTCCGGTCACTTCCCTGGCCAGCCAGCCACCACCACCACCTCCGTCGAGGCGATGGCTAGCGGTCGGCGGTGGTTTGGCCGCCGGAGGTGGCGGTTTCCGGCGTACCCGAAAAGTATCTTTTTCATGGTTTTCCTTGAAAATGCAGGATAGGTCCGGCTCCTTTGAGCACGAACTTCATTTCTAAGATCCTAAGATCTACCCATATGAGAAGAAGTAGAGGAGGACCTTGTTCGCAGTTTGGAGACGAGATGAACGTTGGAGTGTTATGGCGTGGTGGTGGCATTCCCGAACTTCTCGTACAACAAGAGCAGAAATATTAATCCGTTTGGTCAAGGGTGTAACCTTCTCCTCTTGCTCTAAGGGGGCTTTTATAGATCTCCAATTGGGGAGGGGAAAGGGTGAAACATTCATGGCCATGAATGTTTTCTCTTAATAATATCTCGATTATGGTGCAGGGAAGGAAATGGTGGAAGATGAGAAGACTGATCCAGGTGGCGATTTCCTATTGTGTCAACTCTTCCCCATTTTATTAAGTATTTAGAGAAAGAAACAGCTCATAAATACTCCTGCTGTAAATTCCCATAATCATAATTGATTATGATTTCGGTTACAGAAATTTCCAGCCTGGCTGACGTTTCGGCCCTGGTCACGGGCGTGACACAAAGGTCATGGGCGTGACAGGTGTGTTGCAAATTCAGAGTTCAACGATCGTCTTCCTGAGATCGACGATCGTCGAAGGGGTAACGCCCTAGGTTATGGGCGTGACCTGTCGGTCACGGGCATTACATCCCGTGATGTAAACTCTGCGCTCGCTGATCGTCTTCCTGAGATCGACGATCGTCGAGGGTGGGTCATGCCCTAGGTCACGGGCGTGACACATAGGTCACGGGCGTGACAGGGTCATTATGCAAATTCTGCGCTCGACGATCGTCTCGCGGAGATCGACGATCGTCGAAGGGGGTCACGCCCTATGTCACGGGCGTGACACATATGTCACGGGCATGACAGGCTCGGGTTGCAAATTTCTACACTCGACAATCGTCTCCCTGAGATCGACGATCGCCGAAGGGGTCACGCCCTAGGTCACGGGCGTGAAATGTAGGTCACGGGCGTGACCAACCCGTGACTCGAATTCTTGGTCGATGGGCTTCAATTTTTTTGTTTCCCACTGCTGTTATTGTACGCAAACTCCACAAAATACAGATGGTCTTCCCACTGCTTTCCAAAGTCTAGAACGCACATGTGAAGCATGTCCTCCATCATCATATTGACCCTCTCGGTCTGCCCATCCGGCTGCGGATGAAAGGCTATGCTAAACTTCAACTTAGTTCCCAGCATTTGCTGTACTAACCTCCAGTCATTGGACGTAAAACATCCATCTCTATCACTCACGATGCTGCGGGGCACACCATGCAGTCTAACAATATTATCCATATAAAGCTTCGCTAGTTTCTCCACTGAATCATCCTTCCTATGCGGAATGAAGTGCGACACTTTTGTCAACCGATTTACGATCACCCAGATAGCATCATTTCCCTTCTACGACCTTGGCAAACCATGCACAAAGTCCATCGAAATGTCATTGAACTTCCACTCCGGAATAGGCAAAGACTTCAAGAAACCCCCTGCATTTTGGCACTCTTCCTTCACTAAGGCACAAGTCTGACACTTAGCCACATAAAGTGCCACATCCTTCTTGAGTCCTGGCCACCAGAACATCTTCAGATCTTGGTACATCTTCGTGCTCCCTGGGTGAATTTAGTACTTGGTATGATGAGCCTCATACCTCAACTCCACCTGTAAATTACCCATGTTTAGGATGCACAAACGACTGTCCTTTCTTAGCAGTCCATCTTCAACTATAAATTGGGAATTTTACCCATCCAAAGCTGCATACATGATTTCCTTCATGCTGCTATCCAAATCTATAGCCTGCCAATCCGATCAGCTTGATCATACTAAACTTTCGTCCAGTTCAATAACGCTTCAGCGCTAGTCTGCTTGTCAACACAAGATATATCTAACGCCTCCAACTCCCGAATCAACCGCTCATCATGAATCGACAACCAGTTGGCTTGCGCTTGAGCTCTGCGACTCAACGCATCCACAACTGCATTGCCTTTCCCGGCATGTAATGAATTTTGAATGTATAGTTCCCCTGGAACTTTATCCATCTCCGCTGCCTCATGTTCAGAACCTTCTGGGCCAACAGGTATTTCAGTCTCTTGTGGTCGGTATAAATATCGACCTTTATGCCATACAAATAATGCCTCCACTGCTTTAGCGCAAAAATCACGGCCGCTAACTCCAAGTCGTGGACCGGATAATTCCCCTCATCCACTTTCAACTGACTCGAGCCATACGCAATAACACTTCCATACTACAGCAACACACAACCAAAACCACTGCCCGAAGCATCAATGTAGATCTCAAAGCCTTCGGTCCCACTCGACGAACTTAGTACTGGCGACGTGGTTAACCGACTCTTCAACTCTTCAAAAGCTTGTGCACACTCGTGAGTCCAAACAAACTTCTGATCTTTCCTGGTCAACGTCATGAGAGGTAACGCTATCCGTGAGAAGTTCTCTACGAAGCGCATGTAATAGCCGGCAAGCCCCAGAAAACTCCGGACTTCCGCCACCGAAGACAACACAGGCCACTCCCGTATCACAACTATCTTCGCCGGATCCACCGCAATCCCTTCACCACTGACTATATGACCAAGGAAAGCTACTGAGGATAACAAGAACTCGCATTTGGAGAACTTTGCATATAGTTCGTTCCTCCTCAGCGTCTCCAAAACAAAGTGCAGATGCTTGAAGTGATCTTCTTCGCACTGCGAGTACACCAATATGTCGTCAATAAAGACGATCACAAAATGGTCTAAGTACTCCCTGAACGTCCTGTTCATCAGGTCCATGAACAATGATGGTGCATTAGTCAACCCGAACGGCATGACCATAAACTCGAAATGCCCATACCTTGTGTTGAACGCTGTCTTTGGGATATCACTCTCCCTTATTCTCAGCTGATAGTAACCGGACTTCAAATCCAATTTTGAGTACACTGATGACCCGACTAACTGATCAAAAAGATCATAAATCCTTGGGATCGGGTACTTGTTATTTTCCGTTAGCTTGTTCATCTCTCTATAGTCGATACAGAGCCGCAAACTTCCATCCTTCTTCTTAATAAAAAGGACCGGTTCGCTCTAAGGCGATGAACTTGGACGCACATATCCCTGCTCCAACAACTCCTCTAGTTGAACCTTTAGCTCCGCCATCTCCTTAGGCGCCAACCTATAAGGAGAGCGTGACACAAGTTTGGCACCTAACACCAACTCAATTGTGAAATCAATCTCCCGCTGAGGTGGGGCTCCGGGAAGATTGTCCGGGAATACGTCGGGGTACTCGCATACTACTGCGATACTACCCAAAGTGGGCTTAGGCTTTAAAACCTCCACTAACGTGAAGAATAGCTATGCACCCGAACGAACTCCCTTGACCACCTGAAGAGCAGACATTAGAGTCTTGCTCGACCCCTTCGGTCCCGCAAATGTTGTCACCCGCCCAGCACCCAGCTTGACTTCTTTACAGTTGCAATCTATGTATGCCTTCTGCTCCGAAAGCCAGTCCATACCAAAAATGACGTCGAACTCTACTAGCAGTAGTAACGATGCTAGTAAGTCAAACTCCTGACTTCCAATACGGATCATTACGGCACATACTCTGTCTGCACGCATATAGCACCCATTCGGCAACAACACACCCAATTTGTCATTTGCCATCAAAGAAGGGACTCCGATGCGCGATATGAAACCTTTGGACATAAAGGAGTGCGAAGCTCCCGTATCGAATATTTCCCTTGCTGGACTATCACAAATCAAAACAAAGCCTATACAAATAGTAATAAGCTAACAAGCACTTGGTAACAGTATTTAGAGCAAACTTGCTATAAATTTAAACCGTACCTGTCACCACATCCACTTGTTTGATGGCCCCCTGCTGGCCCAGATTGTAGACTCTTGGTTGAGTCGGAGCATAATGGGATGCGGTTGACTCCACCGCCTTGCCCTTCTCCTCGTAAGTCGCTCCCAGCTTCCTCTCAGACTTTGGACTTCCGCTCCAATAATCATGGGCAAAGTGCCCCGTCTTCCCACATATAGAGCAAGCTCCCAGGGTTCAGTTGGTAGTTGCCCCTGAGGCACCCGAAGAAGGGGCTGGACCCGATGTCCTAGCCTTCTTATTCCACCTGCGGAAACCGGATTTTGAAGACGACACCTTGAATTTTGACTTCCTAATACTGAAATATTTCTTTGCCTGCACATTCTTCATGTCTTTTCCAAAGATCGGGCCGTGTTGACCAAGATCAGGAAACCATGCGTCATCGGCCCCGAGATTAGTAGTCTCAAATCATCCCTTAGACCTAGGAGAATTGGTTTGTCTTTCTCTACTCATCAGTGAAGGTAGCGCTTGCATACCGACCTAAGTGAGTAAACTCGTGGAGATATTCATCCACGCTACTCTCACCTTGTACCAGCATCTGGAACTCGTTTTCCATAGAAATCCTCTAAGCTGAGGGGAGTTATCGAGCCAAAAACTGCCTCGAAATTTCCTCTATTGAGACATTTGTAAGCTTCCTACCCCTCAGATGGTGTAGGTCCAAGCCTTCCCATCATAATCTTGCGACACAATCCAACAAGAACATGGCAATTATGGTCTTCTACCACTCTTCCGTCTCAGTAGCTATCAACAATCTCTTAACTCTGGAGAGCCAATCCTCTGCATGGGTTGGGGTTCCCATCCCCGAGAACACTGGAGGATTGAAGCCCATAACATGCTTGAGCTGTTTCTCTGTTGCTCTTCTAGGCAACACTAGCTCCACTACAACCTGCTCCACTCTCCTTGGCTCCACCGCTTGGAGCGGTACCTTCTCCATAACAGGGGCAGGCTGCTACACCTGTCACTCATGCTGCGCATTAATCATCGTAAACACTGACTTCGCTACCAATCGTATGGTCTCAGCCGAAGGAGGTGTTGTCAGCACATCATTTGGTGCGCTTTTCACCTCAAAAACTGGACGTTCTGACGGCCCTGCACCACTCCTAGTCACCTATAGTCTTACAAAACACCGATAAGCGACCAAACAACATTGCAAAAAGCAATTATAGGAACACACAGGTTCCTAAAACATGTGTATTTTCATTCCTAAGTGGACATTCATGGGTTCTTTTCATGTTATAATGATGAAGCACACACATGTGCTCACCACCCCTTTAAGTGAATTCGTCCACGAATTAATTTAAATCTGACCAAAACCAGTAGTCTGATACCAAATTGTAACACCCCTATCCGTCACATAGCATATAGAAGTAGGTCCGGCAGGGGCCTGACGCCTTATACCACGGACAGACCGATGGGTTACTAAATGAAACCATCCTTCCAATCATAACATCCTACACAGATCACCTAGCGGAAGCAATTTATTAAATTGCAAAAGTAAGAACCCAACCACAAGAATGAATGTCCACTAACAAAACCCAGCAGAAATGAAATACAAAGTACTTAAAGTACTGGCCTTAGGGCCTTATAATAGTTCACTAAATTTAAAACAGTTTCTTACAAACTTCGTCTAGCAGGCCGGCCACTCATGAATTAAACAAGTAAACAAATAAGGCCTTTGAGGGCCGGCTCAGCAACTTGGGCTTTGTCCCGCTATTTTCCACTCGGCTTTGTAGCACCTGCAAGCACAATTCACCGCAACAATGGCAAACAAGAATAACGGTCAGCTAAAAATGACCAAATTATAATGATTCTGCCCCCAAAATCGGGGCAGCAAAGATCCTTCCCTGCAGTTGTTAGCATAACAAGTAATATAGTGAATAAACACAACATCACAGGTGCAGGCTCACACGGCCACACAGCCCATTCTCTCAGGGCACTAACTCGGTGAACCCGGTCAAAACCGCGGTCTCACCACCATCCCTTGGACGACAAATCTCGTGAGCATTTAGTCTTTCTGAACTAAGCCTAAGGCTCGCACGACTATGCCAGTGGCCAGTCCCTTTTTTTGGTATCTGTCACCAAACCACATAGCCCGGGTCCATTTCCACAAGCCCGTTGCTCACTCCGCCAAGTCACTTTAAGACGTACGCGCAGGAAAAACTTCTCCCAGATCCCAAATTCGATCATACAAGCACACAACCCAGTTATGTTCAGGGTTGGCTCCCAGGCCACCAAGATGGCAGAAATGCATTTCCTCCCAGTTTTCCACGTGCGCCTTGGGGTTAATCCCCAAGGATCCTTGCTGCAATCTACCACGTAGAAACTCGAAAATAACCAAAGGCACGGAGTCTTCTATGGCTAAACATGCATAGTAAAACATCATCGATCCGAACCAACTTGTCCGGGTAGGCTTCACACACCATGCCTATGTCGTTTCTCGATTTCGGACTCTAAATGCAAATAAGGTGGACTTTACATATCTACCCCAAGGAACACCGCAAACTCGCCATACACTCTCGAGAGCGGGTCTTCCCTATGCAAAATAAGAAGAGCTTCACATGCTCAAGTAGAGAATCGTTACCCTAGCATTCCTCTTTGTCTCCATGGAAATCTACACAGATGAAAAGCAACGCGACGATCTCGCCTCTGTAGATCTGGAATCGGTTTGCGATTTGGCGCTCCAAATCTCCTTCGACAATCGGATCTCTCTTCCTTCTTCCTCCTTGCTCTCCCCTCTCTCAAGAAGTTAGAAAGAGATAGCTCAATGGAAATTGAGGGTTTAAACTCCCATTATCGGCCTTAACCCTAGGATGGAGAGGCCTGAACCGTTAGATCCCAAAATAAGGAAACGAACGGCCATGATTCGCCCTGAAAATAAACTTCCTCTGCCGAACACAGCTTGCGACATGCCAGTGTCCAAGGCCGTGTAACTCATTCGCTGCCGAAACCATCGCGTCCCGAAAAGAACACTCGCACTCAACACGCTCGTGTCAGGATTGACACGCCCGTATAGCTGGGCATGTTCCTCCATCGACACAGGTCCAACACCAACCCGAGGAGAACACGGGTATTCGACACGCCCGTATCGAATTTGACACGCCCGTGTCGGACCCGAACATGCCTGGGCTAAGGCCATTTCTCTCCCCAAACACAACTTGGCTAACAACCCGAGAAAGGCACGGCCTAGGACACTCTCGTGTCTCAGGACATGTTCGTTGTTCGACAATCATCGACTTCAATTCCATCGACCACACGACCATCGTCAAACCCGAGCACGACACGGCCGTGTCCCAGGCCGTGTGACCTCTACCAAGTCCTAGACCTGGCTCAAAATGCCACCCGTCGCTCTTTTGAGTTTCGGGGCGTTACAGCCGCCGCCTACGAACGTAAAAGCAATAAGAAGTTTCCTTGGTCACGCTGGTTTTTACCGCTGCTTCATAAAGGACTTCTCCAAAATCACCAAACCCTTTACTCAGCTCTTAGAAAAATACACCCCATTTATTTATTATTAACTTTGTCTTTCGCCCTTCAAACTAATATAAGATAAATTAATTAACGCCCCCATTATGATAGCTCTGGTGTGGGACCTTCCATTTGAAATTATGTGCGATGTGAGTAGTTTCGCGGTAGGAGCCGTATTAGGTCAACGCATATCTAAAAACTTCCACCCCATCTATTATACAAGTAAAACGCTTACATCTGCACAGGAAAATTATACCACGACCGAGAAGGAGCTCCTAGCTGTAGTATTATCTTCTGATAAATTCTGCCCTTATATTACGCTTTCAAAAATTAATATTTTTATAGACCACTCGGCCCTCAAGTATCTTCTTTATAAATCAGATGTCAAGCCACGCTTGATTCGCTGGGTCTTACTCCTCCAGGAGTTTGATTTAGAAATCCGTGATAAGCGAGGAGCCAAGAACTCTGCCACTGACCATCTCTCCTGATTAGATAATTCCTTTATAGAAAAGTTTGACGAAAGATCTTTTAATGATTATTTTCCCGATGAGAAGCTGTTGTTAATTAACACATCGCCTTCTCCTTGGTTTACACAAATAGCCAACTATTTAGTGTCCTGGGTGCTCTCAAAAGAGTTCTCTCAGCAAAAGAAGAAATTCTTTTCTGAGTTGAAAAACTATTTTTGGGAGGACTCGTATCTTTTTAGAGTCTGTGCAGACCAAGTGATAAGGAGATGTGTTTCTCATGAAGAAGGTTTAGATATTTTAAAACATTTGCATGAAGGACCGACTGGTGGTAACTATCAAGCTGCTCGCACCGCCCACAAAGTGCTTTGCGCGGGTTTTTTCTAGCCTAGACTGTTTAAAGACGCGTAAGCCTTTGTGAGTATGTGTGATAGTTGCCAACGGTCGAACAATATTTCAAATAAAAATGAAATGCCGCAAAATTATTTCCTCGAGAGTGAAGTTTTCGACTTCTGGGGAATTGATTTGTTGGCACCCTTCCTTTTAGCTTCGGGAAAAATATATTTTAGTCACCGTAGATTATGTTTCTCGATGGGCTGAAGCCCAAGCTCTTCCTACTAACGACGCCCGAGTTGTAGTCACATTTTTGAAAAAATTATTTTCTCGATTCAGTACACCGCGAGCCATCGTTAGCGATAGGGGTTATCATTTCTATAACGCGCAGTTTTCTAAAATCCTTATTAAATACGGCTTTATGCCTAAACTTTCAACTGTCTTCCACCCCCAAACTAACGGACCAGTCAAAGTAGTGAACAGAGAAATTAAAAGAATTTTAGAAAAGACTGTTTCCACCTCTAGAAAGGACTTTTTAAACAAATTAGATGACTCTCTATGAGCCTACCGAACAGCCTACAAAACTGCCCTCTGATGTACGTTGTACCGGTTGGTTTATGGAAAATCATGTCATTTACCCGTAGAATTAGAACACCGCGCTTTTTGGGCCTTAATGTTTTTAAATTTCGATCCCCACTCTGTCGGCGACATTAAAAAATTTCAACTTAACGAACTCGACGAGTGGTGCTCTTACGCATACAAGAACAACAAATTTAATAAAGAGCGGACGAAACGTTTTCACGATAAACACCTTAGACACCGAAAAACCTTTAAGAAGGGCGACCAAGTTTTTTTGTATATCTCTCATTTACATTTACTTCCGGGAAAGTTAAAGTCACGATGGTCTAGGCTATTTTCTATTTTAGAAGTTTTTCCTTATGGTGTTGTTTTAATTTCACACCCATAAAAGGGTGATTTCAAAGTAAATGGCCAACGTCTCAAACTTTATTTTTCTTGTGATGATGATGTCAGTCCGAACATTATTAAATTTCTGCTGCATGAATTGTAATAACTTAAGACTATTTTGTTTTTGTTAAAAACTTTAATTATTATTATTTTGGACAAAAATATTTTTGGACAATATTATTTTTTTGCGCCGAGCTCAAACAACGTTTTAAACAAAGGGAGCTCTTGGGAGGCAACCCAAGTTATCTTTTTCTATTTTCTTTATTTTACAATTTTTGCCCCGGACAGCTCCGACAAGCTAAGGCTTCTGCGATCGCCTGCTCCAATGCTATTGAATCCATCACGAAGTCCAAAGAAGACATTTCCTGAAGATCCAAAGTGCAAGCATGGGGGAGCGGCATCACTCAACTTTCGCAGCAAATAAATCTAGGGAAGTACCTGTTTTTCAATGCTGTACTTTCATTTCTATTTTAATTTCTCTCTCTCTCTCTCTCTATAACCTCCCTTCTCCATTGAGAATAATGTCTATTTTAAGCTTGGGGGAGGATTTCCTCCTTCTATTGTCTTTATTTTGTTTATATTTCTTAAAAAATCCAAAAAATGAACATATTTCAAAATTCCACAAAAAAAAAAATTTCCAAAATCCAAAAAAAGAATATTTCAAAATATAAAAAAAATGTGTATATATTTATTTACTTTGTGTTTTTTTTACTTTAATAGTTTAGACATTTTGGTATTTCAATAGTACCCCTTGTTTTTGTTTTATTTTTGTCAAAATCTCATATAAACAACTTAATTAATTATAATATTTCTAATTGCCCTTTTTAATTATGTTTCACAAGTAAATTGTTGGTCATGCTGTGTTTCTAATTTGCAGTAGCATGTTAACCTAAAATGTTTTTTCTAAAACTCGCATTTCCATTATGGTTTTCGTTCTTTATTTTCTTTACTTTCTAAAAAATTCATCATCCACTATTTTCCTTTTCATTTTTGGTTAATTTTTGTAAGGCCAACTTTTGAATAGCGTAGTAGATGTGAACGATGCAAGTCACCTATTATTTCTATTTTCAAGATAATTTCATCAATCTTCTTTTATTATCTAGAACTTGCATTTTGAAAATTTTTAAATATATGTTTTAAATAAATTTAAAAGCATGAAAATGATTTAGGCCGTTTTTGTTTTCGTTTGAGCTTTCCTGCCAACCTAAAAACTCTCACCACTAATTAGCCGCTTTTGAGCCTTTTTTCAATTTCATTTGATAGCTCCGCTTTTCATATGATTTTCACCAAAGCCAAATTTTCCAACCTATCTAATCACACTAGCCTTTTTGAGTTTCATAAAAAAATTTCCATAATTATGATAGGTTATTTTGTGATATTTTTGGAAATTGTTTTTGAAAAAAGTATGCTCAAAAGAAATGTTTGCTTTTGTTTGGTCAATTCAAAATGAAAATAAAAATATTGTGGCCTTTATTTTGAAAAAGAAAAAAAATGCAAAAGAAGAAAAAGAAAGAAAAAATATTTTATTTCAAAAGAAAATTTTGAAACTCTTTGTTTTGGTTTAGTGTGATTTTGAGCCTACCTGTTTATCTTTGAATTCCACTCCTAATCATAATCCTAAACCAAACATTTCAATCCTAATAAGTCTTTTTGATTCACGCTTTTGAATTTATTTAATAACTAAGAAAAAAAGAAAAGTAAATCAGTATTAGTTTCCAAATTAAACTTAGATCTTTGTTATTTAATTGATCTAATTATAATGCTTTGCTTGGATCTAGTAACAACTCAATGTGTTTTTCATTTTCGTTGCTTTGCTTAAATCCATTTAAAGAAATTTGTTAAAATTTTGGATTATTTATTTTCGTTAAGTAAAGTTTATAAAAGTTAAACCACACCTAAATAATTGTTTTAGATTTACGTTTCACCTTTTCCCTACTTAGAATTTTGCTAGTACTTATGTTAGCATAATTAGAATTTTGTGATTAGTCACTTTTTTTTATTATTATTATCTAGTTTTTATATTTATGCTTGGGGACAAGCAAAGCTTAAGCTTGGGGGAATTTGAGAGTATGTTTTATAGTCTTAACTATTAGGGTGTATTTTCGTGTTTTGAAGGCGTTAATCTTGTCTTATTAGCTTAATTTTTATCTTTCTTATGTAAATATTATTTCCACTAACATTTTTTTTATCTTTTTGCAAGTTTCCAGAATTTTGGCCAAAGATGACCTAACATGCCCCCTGTCACGCCCTCCCTGGGCGTGTTACAGGGCGTATCACCCGATCCCGAGGAAGCTTGCTGACAGAGACCAAATAATAGGAAAAATGGCTGTCACGCCCCCTTGACACGCCCTCCCCGGGCGTGTCCTAGGGCGTGACACGGGGCGTGTCTGCCTCTGCTTGAAGCCTGCCGCCGCATTAAATGCTTTTTTTGCCTCCTCACGCCAATTGTACTATCACACCCCCCCCCCCCTCGCCCGTTATGGGCTTGACTGAGGGAGTGACCCTCCTTTTTCTGAAAATTGACAGATTTCCGACCAATGATTTTGACGCGATGTACATGTCACGCCCCCCTACACGGGCATGATCCAGGGCGTGTAAATCATCGTACAGTAGCAATCATCCTTCCCGCTAGAGTCCAGAGCCCGAGGTCAACCTCGTACATGTCACGCTCCCTGACACGCCCCCTAGGGCGTGACTTAGGGCGTGACCAACCCGTAGAAAACTCTATAAATTCAGATGTCACCCCTGGTGTCCAGAAAAAGTTGGGCTGAGAGGGGGAGGTGTTGCCCCTTTGTTTCTTGTCTTTTTTAGTGTTCTTCCCTCTATCTCTCTTCCTCATTTTGTGTTTTTCCTTAACCCTAGCTTAGTGCGTAGTTTGTTTTAGCTTTTGTGATAATTTTTGCACTTGCTCTAGTTGCTAATTATAGGGCATGAATAGGATTTAAATTTTCATTGCAATTGTAATCTTTCATTTCAAGTGTAGTTCTCTTTCTTTATTAATATAAGTGCTCCTTGTTTACTTTGTGTTATTATGCTTTACTACTCATCCCCCCTCCTCCACTTCACTATGATTAACTAATCCTCCTTGTACTCGATCTTGATGATCCGAGGTTCGAGTGATTAAGTTATGATGATTTGAATTTACCTTTTTCTTTTTAGGGTTTAGACCTGGAATTACTCTTGATTAACCTTTGCTTGGAGATATATCATCGATATATATTTTCCATTTTAGATTTCATTCTTGGCTAGTCGAGAGGTCGATAGTTTGAAGTGAGCATTGAAGAATAAAAAGAGTTGTACGCACCCCACGAGAGAGGCAGATTTCCAAATCTCCCGGATTGGAGTAAAATCAAACAGCGGGGTTCACTACATAAAGCGAGCTTTAGGCTTCTGATTTAGACAAGAGTCGGTCGGACTTCCTAAACTCAGTTGGGCACGATTTCGAGAGAAGCGTGTTCAAGCTTTAGGAACCTCCACAGTAAAGGACCTTCACCCTATTAATTATATGTTATTTATCATGTTTTTAATCGACTCTTACCGAGGTGATTCTTGATCGAGTGCATTTCCATTTCATCATTCTAACCCTTTATCGTAATCGTTTCTTTTATGCTCTCTTTACTTAACTGAACTTAGTTCTCTTTTCAGTACAATATTTTCTTTCTTTAGTGCGTTTAGTTTTCTCTTTAACCCTAAAGCCATCTTTTGATAAAATAATAGTTTTCGAGTGAGTAGGTTTACTCAAAGGTTCCCGGATTTCAATATGGCACTTGTGTCCCCTAGCTACAGTTTGATAGGTATCATTGCCTAATTGGATTGCTAGTTAGGCTCTTTTTTCTTAAGGGGAAAGCGATCACCAATGGGAATGTTTTGGCGGATGCTTTGATCCGTGGGACCCCTGCTCGAGCCAATTGGTTACAGATGCATGACGAGTGGCTTATTCGGGATCTAGAGGCCTTGGAAATCTCTTGTGTTGACAAGGGCATTAGTGCAAGAGCATGTTTGGGTTAGATGGAGGTTCAATACAACCTCGCAGACAGTATTCGTCATGCCTTGGAGTTGGACGTGAGCTTGAAATGTCACTGGGCGGATGCCATTGATGGATCTAACAACCAGTTCTTTATCGACAATGGCCTCTTATGGAAAGGCAGTCGATTGTGCATCCCCAATGTGGGGAACTTGCGAGAAGAATTGATGTATGAGGCGCACTTTACAAAGTACTCGATTCACCCCGGGAGCACCAAGATGTTCAAGGACATGAAGAAATTTTTTTGGTGGCTGGGTCTGAAGAAAGACAAAGCATTGTATATGGAAAAATGTCAAACCTGTACCCTGGTAAAGGCTGAATTCCAGAAGCCTATAGGATTCCTGAAGTCCTTTCCTATACCAGAGTGGAAATTTGATGACATCTTTATGGATTTCGTGCACTGTTTGTCGAGATTGTACAAGGGGAACGATGTCATTTGGGTGATCATTGATCGTTTAATGAAGGTATCACACTTCATACCCAATAGGAAGGTTGATTTAGTGTAGAAACTAGCGAAGCTTCATACGGACAGCAAAGTCCATTTGTACGGCGTACCCCGGAGCATCGTCAGTGACCGAGATGGTCATTTCACGTCTAATAATCAGAGGCTCATTCATCAGTTGTTGGGTACTAAGTTGAACTTCAGCACAACTTTTAACCCATAGACAGATGGTCAGATTGAAACGGTGAATAGGACGATAGAAGATATGCTTCGTATGTGTGCTTTGGATTTTGGGAAAAGGTGGGAGGACAACCTTTTTATGATTGAGTTTGCATATAATAAAAGCTACAAAGCCAGCATTCAGATGGTAACTTTTGAGGCTCTGTACAGAAGGAGGTGTCATACGTCGTTGGCTTGGGTAGAAACGGGAGAATCGAAGCTATACAAGCGAAGGGATGTTTAAGGTTCTACTTCAACGATTCAAAAGATTCAAGAATGGTTGCTGATTGCTCAAGATAGGCAGGACAAGTACTACAATGCCAAGCATCAGAATGTGGAGTTTGCGGTGGGCGATTGGGTATTTCTCAAGATAAAACCATTTAAGGGTGTATCAAGAATTCGACGCTTAAAGAAGCTTAGTCTGAGGTATGTTGGGCCTTTTGAGATCTTGGAGCATATTGGTGAATCCGCCTATCGTTTAGCTCTTTCGGTGGAGTTGAGTAGTTTGCACGATGTATTTCACATCTCAGTGCTGAGGAAGGCCATTCAAGAGCCTACTCAAGTGATTGTTGTGAATCAAGTGCTGGTCGATAGTGGGTTGATGATTGAGGTCAAGCCCATTTGGATCGAGGATGTAGAGGTCAAGCAACTGCAGAACAAGTCCATTAGAATGGTCAAGGTCCTTTGGGAAAACTGTGGCAAAGAGGAGCTATCTTGGGAGCGCGTGCAAACTATGAGGGACGTGTTCCCTGAGCTATTTATCTAAGGTAAATGAATGAATTGTTTACTTCTTTTATTTTTTCCGCAACGTCAAATTTCGGCAAAAAATTTCTTTAAGTGGGGAGATTCGTAATGCCCCAAATTTCTTGAGGCATAAGATGCTTCTTTAGGGGTTACCGCCCAGCAGTAGCTAGTTACCATACGGAGGAAGCTCCAGGGTTTGCGTCGAGCTCTCGATAAAGCGTTGATCTCTCAAGAAAACATCGAGCTCTCGAGAAAGACATTACCGCGCAGCGGGAAGCTATTATCACATGGCGGTAGCAGGGGATTTAGTTTGGCAGACCTCTCAGGAAGATATCACCTAGCAATAAAGTTACCGCTGGCGGTAGCTAGGTCAATTTAATTGATATGGTTCTCAGGATCATACCGTGCGGCGGTAGCGCCTGGTGTCGTGACGTAACCAACGCCTCTACCGCGCGGTGTTAGCGTCCTATCGCGCGGCGGTAGTGAAACTGAAACGACGTTGGACACGTGTTGGCCTATGGTTAGAGGGTTTGGGCAGTTACGCTCGAAATGAGGCCTTGAATTAAGGTACTGTACGGCGATAGCTAGTTACTGCGTGGCAGTAGCATTATTTATAAACCTGAATTTGGCCATTTTCACTTCATTTCATTTTGAGTGAGGAGTTGGCCTAGTTTTCCTAGAGGAGGAGCAGTGGCGTCGGAGGGTAAATCAAGTCGCCGTTCAAGTTCCGATTCGTAAGCCGAGTCCGGATTTGTGGAGGCAAGATCGTTGCAGTCACGTTCATCCGTCTAGATTTTTGGCTTGGCACTGAATATAGCACAAAGGGTAACGATTCTCAACTTGGACATGTGAAGTCCTCTTCCTTTTGCATAGGAAACCTTCTTTTGCGAGTGTGTCGTGAGCGTGAGGTTTTTTCTTCGGGTAGATATGATATATCCCCTTATTTTTGCATATAGAGTTCAGAATTGAAGTGCAAACATAGGCATGGTGTGTGAAGCCCATCTGGATAGGTTGGTCTAGATTGGTCATGTTTTCATTATGCTTGTATTGGCCGACAAAGACTCTGTAATGTTTGTTTTTCAGGTTTCTACACGTAGATTGCAGAAGGGAACCATGGGGACTAACTCTAAGGAGCACCCGTAAAACAGGGTAGAATCGCATTTTTTCCAGATACCACGCGGCGGTAGTGCTACTACGGGCGGTAGCTCCTTGAGAGCTTTGTTTGTGTTCTGTGTCGTGGAGACCTGGGGCATGAGATGTAGGGCTAAGAGCTCTGGGAGCCCAGCCATGTGGTCTGCGAGCCACCCTTGTAGCATAACGGGGTTATGTTTTGATTGGAGAGTAGGAAAGGGTTGAACATACCCAGTAGCTATATAGTGCGTCTGTGGGTAGTGATGCCTGTTGCAGACATAGTTAAGGGTCTTAGGCCTTATGCGGGCCGTAAAGACTACCAAATGCTCATGTTAATGTCGTCTTATGAACGGTGGTGGGCCCTGTATTTTATCCGGATACCGAGAATGCGCCCTGAGTGCACGGGGTATGTGGCCGTTCGTACCTACGCCTGTGGTGAAGTTTTCTTAAATTGCACTTTCATTATTATGTTTGGTTTTGCTAATACTTTGCAGGAAAGGATCTCCGCCGCCCAGAGTAAGGGGCGGGGTCATTATAATTTGGTCAGCTTTGGCTGTCCATTGCCTTATTTTTCCACCGTTTAGTGGATTGTTCTTATGCAGGAATAGGTGAGCCAAGTGGCAAGTAGCGGGCTAAAGCCCTTGATGCTGTGCTGGCCCTTGAAGGCCAAAGCGAAGTGTTTACTTTTACTGTTTTCATGTATGGCCGGCCTGCGTGCCGAAGTATATAAAACATTTTAATTCAAGTTGAATGTTGTAAGGTCATAAGGCCAAGACTATGTATTTGTTCTTTCATTCCTGCATTGGGTTTTAGTGGACATTCATGTTCTGTGATGTGTTTTTCTAACTTACTTAAAAGCTTCCGCTATAATTCTCTGTGTTAGGTTTCGTTATGGTATCGTAGTGTTTTGGTATTAATATGTAACTCCGTTGACTGTCTGTGGAATATGGCGTGGGGCCCCAGCCGGACCTTCTATTATATCCTATGTGATGGATGTGGGTGTTATATATCGGACGGCATACAAGACTGCCATCGGTTGTACATCATACCGATAAGTCTACGGCAAAGCGTGCCATCTTAGTCGAGTTAGGGCACCGCGCTTATTGGGCACTGAAATTCCTTAATCTTGATTATACGTTGGCCTTCGAGTAAAGAAAATTCCAACTGAAAGAACTAGATCAATTACGCGCTAATGCCTATGAAAATAATAAGTTTTATAAGGAGCGCTCAAAGTTCTACCGTGATAAAAATATTAAAATTCCAAAAAAAAAAATCACTGGAGATCTCGTCCTTCTTTACAACTCACGCCTTCATCTTTTTCTGGGTAAATTAAAATCCAGATGGTCTGACCTCTATGTTGTCAAAGAGATTTTTCCATACGGGACCATTCTTATTTTCCACCCGGAACTCATCTCCTTTAAAGTGAATGGTCACCGACTATTTTTTTTTCTAATGATACTTTGGCCACCAATATTGACACCCTCACCATATAATCTTCCATTCCAATTAGTCAAGCCATGCGATGGCAAACAAAGCTATTTTGGGAGGCACCCCAAACTTTATCTTCTTATTATTGTTTTCTTTGTTTTAACATGTTTTTGCAGGTTTCCTTCTACCCTCCTCGACTTTACCATCAAGGATGTCCTCTTTCCTTTCTTCTTCTTTTATTGCATTTTTATTGTTTCATACTTAGTTTTAAACATTGAGGACAATGTTTAACTTTAAGTATAAGGGCATATTTCCTTAATTAAACAAATTTAAAAAAAATATAAATTCCAAATATATATATATACCAAAAAAGGGATAAAACTTATATAAAATAATTAATAATTTGAGTTAATCTTTGCTAAATCATTTAGTATCCCATGACTTTGCATTCTAGTGTTTTTAATCATTTATGTACATGTTTGTTGAAATAAATTAAATTAAATTTCATTTTGTCTATGTTACATGAGTAATATGTTAACTCATACAGTTTTTTAATTAAGATAACATGTTATTTTTAAAAAACTTTCAAAAATAATTGCACTTTTTCATAGTCGTTTTCTTTATGTTTTTCACTTTTATAAAATCTACCATCTCTTGTTTTCTCTTTTAAAAATCTTTGAAATGATTGACTAGTGTTAAGTATAGTAGATGTGAACCAATCTAAGACGCTTATTATCTTCATTTTTCGTGAAAAGTCAATTCTCTATATTTTCTATCTAGAATTCGCATCTCTTGAATTTTTTTAATACCTTGCTTTAAGTAGACTTAAAAGCATGAAGATGATCTAGGCAACTTTTTGATTAGCATGAGCTTTTGCATCACGAACCTTAAATTCCTAACCATTGCTAGCTACGTTGTTACTTTTCCATTTTCTTTTTGTAAGCCCCACTTATTTTTTGCCAAAGACATATAGCTTACCCATGTTGCACATTTAAAACTTTTTTAGCTTTATATGTAACTTGTGTGTACTATATTTTAGGAAAATGATGGAGATTTGTATTACATCTCAATTACTACAAAAAAGAAAAAAAGTTCATCTTTACAAAAAGAAAGAAAGAAGAAATATATTTATGATTATGAATGTTATTTGGACCCCAATTTTATTTTGCAAAATTACTTGGGGTGTCAAAATTTTGTTTTCTAGCAACAAATTATTTTTCAATGCTCTTCTTTCTGTTTTAAGTGTGCTTTAACTTCATGTTTATCTTTTGAACTTCACACCCTTAAAACCTAAGCCAAAAATCCACACCTAATGAAAATCCTTTTGATTCATGCTTCCTAGGTTTATTTTTAGTACAGTAGCGAGAAAGTAAATTGAGTAAGTTCTTAAGTAGCAGTATTGATCTTTGATTTAGATTGATATGATTATAAATTGTCTCTTAAATTTTAGTAGCAACTCAATATCCTTTTCATTTATCATATTACTCAATTTTTAGTTTTGCTAAAAAACATGGGGTGATTTATTTTTTATGCATGTGAAAATTGTAAAATTTTGTGCCAAGACTAAGTAAAAATGCTTTTTTTTTGTTTTCATAATTCATCTACCTTAATTTCGCATCGTACTCGCGTTTGGCATGGCTAATTTGTTTGGATGATTTTTTTTACTTTTCCTAGCTCGTATGACTTTTGCTTGAGTACAAGCAAAATAATAAATCTGGGGGAATTTGATGATGCATAATTTGACCTAAGTTATTAATACAAAATCTAAATAATCTAATATAAATATATAGATATTGTTAATTTTCTCCGTTAAACCATATCTTTTTATAATTCTATCCTAACCATGCCTATTTTACAATTTTGCAGGATCCCGGGACAAGTTGCATTATCAATTCTAAAGAACACACCTTCAGTTAGGGCGTGCCAAACTAAATGTCGAGTGCAGTCTTGCTACCGTGTTACTGAACCATATTCAAGAAGAGAATGAATCCCCAATGGTCCGATGAGATATTTTCTCCTAAGTATGAAAGAGGCTAGCAACCTTTAACTGTGAATTTAGCATGTGTTCTTAAAGGAAGGTTCTTGGCAGAGAGAAAGTTAGCCAACTTTGATCATGCTTTTCAAGCATGTGTCTCATGACAAGTGTGAAAAGGAGTAGCCCTCATTAACCTTTAAACCAACATGTGTTTTTTTTACCAAGGAAAGCTTCATGAAAGCTTCATCCTCATGTCATCTACCACATCTACCTCCTTGATTTTGGCCATATAAATAGGCACGAAGGAAGAGGGGGATGAAGTCTTCCTTCCTCCTTCATTAGAGTCTTCTAGAAAGCTGCTGGGAGTTTATTTTTAGAGTATTTTAGCTTAATTTTTCATGCTTTAATGTACTTGCAATCTCTTTTATCACACTTGTAATCTTTTTGCAAACTCTATTTGTGATGTCTTTATGCCCATTTGGTAACTTCTTTTCAAGAAGAAATAAAATAGTTTGTTATTCCTTTTCTCTCTCTCTCTCTTTTTCTTATTATGCATATTCTTAACATGATTTTCATTTCCTACATTATTATGAGTAACTAAACTTTGTTTAGTGTTTGATCGAGATGATCCGAGGAATGATATGATCGTGTCTTCTTAATCCATATCTTCTCCTTCTCTTTTAACAAATGTTTAGGATTTACGCATAATTAAACAATAGAGAGGTCATATCATCGATATATGATTTTCTCTTCCATTTTTGTACTCTAGTAGCCGAAAGGAACATGCATACGGATTGATCACTAGTAGGGAAAGGGCGTTGGTTGAAATCCTTGAAAGAGGATGGCTTTAATTTCTCGGATTGGAGTCAAACCAATAGAGGGGTTCACCACATAAAGCGAGTTTTAGGGGTTTCGATTATAGAACAAAAGTTACATTGATCAACCTAAATTAGTTGGGCATAGCCTTGAAAGAGGTGCGTTCATTTTCTTGGAACCTCCACAGTACAAGCATCTTCATTAAAGAGAATTAGGGCTTTATCTATTTTTGGTCATTTTCATTCCAAGGTGATTCAAGATCAAGTACTAACCTTTTAATTATCACTTAATCATCCTCTTTTAGTGTATAACTGTTATCTTATTTACAAACAAACTCAAAGTATATAATTAATAAAATAACGAAAATCTCTTTGAAGTAGGAGTAATCGACGCGCCTTGGTTCTAATACAACCTTGATATTATATCATATACTAAATGCGATAAGATACACTTGCCTTTATCGAATATAGATTTGGAGAACATCATCTTAATCTTTATCTTCTCTCTTTCATAATTCACATCTGAGATTTTCTCCATCAGTCGTACAGGACACTCTTTCAAAAAGTGTTTCAAGAGGTTGGATGCTTTGAAGCAGTATCAGGTGCGTGTGATTCAGAGCACACTCAAGGGAGATCTAACCTATGCTTTGTGCAAGCGGAAGTGGCATGATGTTGTCCATTATTGGTCAAAGGATAAGACTTGCTTCTAGTATGAGAAGAAGGGGAATGTTAAGTCTAGGTACCCGCAGTCCCAGCCCACGATGCAGCAGGTTCCACTTCAGGCTTTGTCGCCGCTGTAGTTGTAACAATTGGACAGGGGAAAAGGTAAACTAAATTTGATGACCAAGGAAGAAGCTCAGTGTTCCACACAAGTGATCTCAAGTTAGATTTTGCTCTAGTTTTTAACTTGCAATTTTGGATTCAGTTTCTATCATATTAGTTGTGTATAATTGTATAAGCGAGTTTAAGGTAAGGAATCATTAGGCGCGCATTCTTTTTTATTCAGGTGCCACTCACTCTTTCGTAGCTAGGAATTTTGTACACCGACATCGTTTGTCCATCGATCGAGTTAGTGATCCGCTTCGTGTTAAGTTTCCATCTAGTGATTTGGTGGTGTCAAATCAGGCTATCCAGAATTGCCCTCTTCTTTTAGGTGGATTCCTAGCATATGCCGATCTGAAGGTCCTAGAGTTGGAAGACTTTGATGTGATCTTAGGTATTGATTGGTTATCCAGATATGATGGTATCATTCAATGTAAAGTCAAGCATTTAGATTTCATGATTGACGATGGCCAATCCATGAGCGTGTTTGGCTTTCTACATCAGGATTCCTCAATAATATCTGCAGTATGTGCTCAGAAATTTTTAAATTCCGGTCGTATTGCCTATCTTGTTTCTATTTTGGAAGCTGCTCGTGATTTGCCACTTATCGAGGATATTTCCATGGTGCGAGATTTTCTTGATATTTTCCCAGTTAGTCTTCCTAGTCTCCCTCTTGAGAGAGATGTAGAGTTCGTCATAGAACTTGGGCTAGGTACTTGTCCTATTGCAAGGGCACCTTACCGTATGGCTCCGCGTGAGTTAGAGGAGTTGCACTCAATTAAACGAATTGTTGTAGCGTGATTTTATTAGACCTAGTTCTTCACCCTGGGGTGCTCATGTCCTTTTTGTGAAGAAAAAGAATGGTTTGATGAGATTGTGCATAGATTATAGGGAGCTGAATAAGGTAACTATCAAGAACAAATATCCATTGCCTCAGATTGACAATTTGTTTGACTAGTTGTGAGGTAGCTCTGTGTTCTCGAAGATTGACCTTTGTTATGGCTACCATCAGTTGAGGTTCCGTGAATCAAACGTTCTGCAAACTGCTTTTCGTTCTTGATATGGGCATTTTGAGTTCTTGGTAATGTCCTTTGGATTAACGAATGCACCCTCTGCATTTATGTATATGATGAATAAAGTATTTACGGATTTTCTAGACCATTTTATGGTAGTTTTCATCGATGATGTTTTAGTGTATTCTAGAAGAGCTGAAGAGCATGCTTTGTATTTGCGCTTAGTATTGTCTACTCTATTGGAGCACATGTATGTGAAGTTGAGCAAATATGAATTTTGGCTTTATCAAGTGTCTTTCCTGGATCACGTTGTGAACAAAGATGGAATTTTTTTTGACCCAACAAAGATAGCTGTTATTTTGGATAGGAAGCAGCATACAACGCCTATGTAGATAAGGAGTGTACAACCCCATATTCGCATGGTAGGACCAAGATCTCCCAAGTACCCGGACTAGGCTAGTCGTAGGCTAGCGTTAAGCATATTGGGTCGGGCAAGAAGAATGGGCGGGAGGGTTCTCGCCGGGAGCAGGCGGGAAGGCTCTCGACCCGGGGTTATGTAGCGCTAGTTTGTTAAGATCAGACTGTCGAGCTGAGAATGTCGGTTCATCGAGCTCAGATTGTCGAGCTTACAGCGTCGTTTCGTCGAGCTTAGATCATTGAGCTGAGAACGATGGTTCTCCGGGCAGGCGAAAAGGGTTCTGCCCTAGGCCGGCGGGAAGGCTCCTTCCCTGGGCAGGCGAAAGGGCTTGCGCCTCTCTTTGACGGAAGATCAACGTCTCTTTTGTTTTTTTATTCCCACTTGGGGTAGGCGGGAAGGCTCGCGCTCAGAGAAAGCAGGGTTCCCCACAGAGCTCAGCAGGAATACCTTCCTCCAGGAGGAACCTAGGTGGGACCCAGATATGGGACCCAAACCTGAAATTACCAAAATATCCTTTGGTCTGCATTTAGCTCTTCAGAACAGCGGAGTTTGGCTATTGGAAGATGAACCCCGGGGTTTGATAGTAATTTTAGGGCAGGAAAAGTATGTTTTTTGCAGACCAGAGTTTGAAAACTTATAAATAGACCGATGGAGTTTTTAAGAAAGAAGCCATCATCATTTCTAATATTCTCTTGTGTGCTTTTTCTGAGGTTCTCCTTGCCCAGCTATTGGCTTTTGAGGGGAAGCACTAAAAGATCTTCCGGGTTAGTGGAGGGACCTCCCAACTAATTCTAAGGGTCAGTTCTAGGTTCTTCGTTGTTATTCAGAGGTTAAGGTTTGGGAGAAGTATGTCCTAGCTACAACTCTAAGGTCCGAACTCTCGTTGAGGCCATTTTTTGCTTCAACATTTCTGGTGCGGTGAGCGTGGACCGTAGCTTTTACAGGAAAATTTCAAGCTGAGACTCATGGATGGGGATAAAAGAGAAGGAGCTAGTTCAGGAGGTGCCCCCTCTCTAGGAGGTGGGGTGATGTTAGGGATGCTAGAAGACTTCAGGCAAGAAGTCCTCTAAACCATCCACCTGGCCTTCTCAGCAAGGAGCGAATGGGCCATGCCTCAAGTCCCAGTAGTTGTCATTCAATCTTTGGGCGAGAATGCCCCCGAGTAGCATCCCGGGACGGAGGTTCCAACGGAAGGTGCCGAGAGGGATCTTGCCGGGCGGGAGCTATTCCCTAGGCAGACCAACACCGATAGGGCCAGCGAGCCGAGGCAGCGTGAGGAGCCTTCTCGGCAGGTTGTGGGCAGGAGCCCCTTTAGTGAGCTTATCATTTTAGCTATAGTTCCAGAAGGGTTCAGGGAGCCAAACATGTCATACTATACAGGTAGGGATGACCCTACACAGCATGTGCAGTGGTTAGAAGAAGTCGTTTCCATAAGGCAAATGTTGGATGCCTTCAAGTGTAGGCTCTTTGCCATCACGTTGAAGGAAATGGCGAGGGACTGGTTCCACCAGTTGCCGATGAATTCTATTTACAGTTTGAGGATCTGCGACGTGGGTTCCTGCTGAGGTTCTCGATGTCGAAGAAGAGGAAGAAGGGGGAAGAGTGCATGTTCGCGATCAAGCAGAATCTAGAGGAGACGCTGGGATGCTATGTTGATAAGTTCCAGGAGGAGACTTTGTAAGTGCAGGAGATGCTAGGGTATACGGTGATGCTTGTCTTCAACTTGGGTTTGAGTCCCAGCTTCTTTAGCATGGAGGTTAAGCGATTTCCCCCCCCCCCCCCCCCTCTCCTTTTAGGAGTTGAGTGAGAGGGCGGTGAAGGAGATCGAGATCGAGGCGGCCAATCGGGCATTCGCCAAGAAGTTAGCCAAGTTGGCAGAGGAGGACGTGAAGGAACCAGGATTAGGGAGGCAGAGAGAGCAGATGGAGTAAAGGGAGCAGAGGGAAGAGAGGAGAAGAGCCTAGGGGCCAAGGGCATCAGGGGCAGCCCTAAGGGTTGGGGCATAGGGAGCTAAACAATCAGTTTGGTTGGAGGCCCCAAGAAGGTCACCCCCAAGTGCAGGGGGGAGGATGGCAGGGTGGAGAAAACTTTCGTTAGCAAAGGAGGTTCAATCAGCCAGTGTGGAGGCAGGGACAGAGGGCCCCCCTCTTGCTGCAGAAAGAGGTGATGGAGATCGCGAGGGGAAAAGGAGTAAGGAGGGGGGCTCGAGGGGGAGCAAGGAGAAGAGAGGGCAGGGGGAGTTTCCCTTTTGTGACTTGCATCAAGAAGTGGGTCACGCAATGGCCACCTGGCCCGAGTTGCTAGAGATTAGAGGGGCTAGTAGGCAAGTCAAGCAGCTGCCACCTGTGAGGATTGAAGAAGTTTAGCCAGGATTGGAAGAAGATAGATGCGGGGACCGGGCAGATGTGGGGGCCCAAGGAGGGATCGGGGTGATCCATGGGGGTGTGGGGATCAAAACCACTCGCAAAGGGAACTTCCATGACATGTACCGAAGGAGTGTTGCCTCGACCTCCCAGACCCCCCCCCCCATGAGGTGGAGAGTATCACTTTCTCATCAAAGGATATGCTAGACTATGAAGACCCATTCTGTGACGCCTTGGTGATCCAGACATCGATGGAAAACTTTACGGTCTCCCGGATCTTTGTTGACAATTGGAGCTCCATGAACGTGATCTTCAAGAAAGCCTTTGACGAGATGAAGGTGGAAGCTCGGAGGGTTCTAGCCTCGAATGGACTGTTGTTTGGGTTCTCGGGAGAGCAAAAGGAAGTAGAAGGTGGAGTATGGCTGCATATGAAGTTGGGGGGGGGGGGTTCGAGGAACTCTCGGTTCGTCATCGTTGATGCTCCGAGCAGCTACAACGCAATCTTTGGGCGGCCCCTTATTAGCATCTTTCGTTGCATCCCCACCTCTTTTCATCAGTGCTTAAAGTTTAGCAGCGGAGGAGTGTAGGTCATGATCATGGGAGATCCGAAGGTGGCGAGGCAGTGTTATGTGACTACCGTCAATACCATATCCTGGATGGAAGAAGGGGAAGAGCTGGAGAGGGAGATGGAAAGGGAAGAGGAAGTTGTGGGAGATGGAGTGGAGAGCCTAGGTGAGGCTGGAGAAGAAGCTGGGGAGGTGAGGAGAGCCTAGGTAATGCTAAATAGGAAGCTTCAAAGGAAGGAGTGATGAGCCGAGGATAGGCTGGAGAGCATGATGCGAAGGAGAAGGGGTAAGAGGGAGAAATTGGGGGTGAGACCCAGAGAGGTAAAGAAGTAGAGTTGTATGGGAAAGGCTTGTTGGAAGCAATGGAGGTGGACAGGCGAGAAGATGAGGAGGAGTTGGGGGAAGAGGAGGAAAGGGCCGGTAGGGAGCAGTCTCGGCTGGAACTTGCAGAGGAAGTCGTGGAGATGGAGGTCGTCAGTAAGGTAGGGAAGGTAGAGAAGGTGAGGGTCAGCGGGGGCTTAGGCCCAGAAGACCAGGAAAGGATGCGGGAGTGCATCCAAAAGAATGTTGACATCTTTGCCTGGAGCACGACGGACATACCGGGCATTGACGCAGATGTGGCCTGCCACCGACTGAAACTTGATCCCAAAACACTCCTCATTTGCCATAAGATGAGGGTTATCGCCACAAAGTTGGAGGATCCCATCCGCAAGGATTTGAAGAAGCTTCTCGATATAGGTTTCATTTTCGGATATCCAGTACCCAAGCTTGGTCTCCAATGTGGTAATGGTAAAGAATAGTGATGGGATGTGGCGTATGTGTGTAAACTTTTTTTATTGAATAAATCATGCCCTAAGGATTGCTACCCCCTGCCTCGGATCGACGCGATGGTAGATTCAGCCATCGGTTTTTCTATTATGAGTTTCTTGAATGCTTTTTCAGGTTATCACCAGATCTGCATGCATCCCTCCAACGTCAAGAATGTCTCCTTCATCACAAGGGATGGATGCTACAGCTATAAAATGATGCCCTTTGGGCTTAGGAATGTAGGGGAAACCTACCAACGTATGATGGACCGGGTCTTCCAAGACCAAAGAGGGAGGAACCTAGAAGTCTACGTCAACGATCTTATAGTACAAAGAAGGGGGTGTACTTGCACCTACTTGACTTAGAAGAGACGTTCGAGACCCTGAAAAATTTCAAGATGAGGCTAAACCACCAGAAGTGTGTCTTCGGGGCAAGTTGAGGAAAATTCCTTGGGCACCTCCTAACCCTGGCGAAGGTTGAGCCTAACCCGAATAAGGTAAAGGTCATCGTGGAGTTAGAGTCGCCTCGCAATGCCAAGGAGGTTCAACACTTGACAGGTAAGTTGGCCGGGTTTAGCCGTTTTCTTTCCCGAGCCGGGGATAAGTGCTCTCCCTTCTTCAAAATGCTTCGTGGTATCAAACAGTTTTAATGGATGAAGGAATGTGAGGAGGCTTTCCGAGCATTAAAGGCTCAACTGTCCCAAGCACCGCTCCTTAAGAGCTTGAAGGAGGGGGAAGACCTAACCATTTATCTTGGTGTAGGGGCAGAGGCGGTGAGTTCTGTTTTGGTGCGGGAAGAAGGGAAGAAGCAGCTTTCATTCTATTACGTTAGTAGGATCTTGAAGAAGGTGGAACTTTGCTACCCCATCCTAGAGAAGTTGGCTTTCTCTCTAGTCATCTCAGCCAGAAAGCTCAGGCCATAATTCCAAGCTCATTGAATCAAGGTGGTGACGGACCATCCCTTGCGCAATTTAAGGGTTGGAGCATTCAGGGAAGTTGGCCAAGTGGTCCATTGAACTAAGCGAATTCGACATCTCCTTCGTGTCAAGACTCTCCATCAAGGCACGGGAGGTGGCTGACTTCTTGGCCGACTATATCATAGAGCTAGAGGGGGAGGAAGCACTACCAAGGTAAGCGTTGAAGATGTACGTTGACGGAGCCTCGGGGAAACACTCCCTTGGGGGAGGTGTAATGTTGGTGAGCCCCCAGGGGGTCACCATAGAGCAAGCGACGGTGCTATAGTTACCGGTCACCAACAATCAAGTGGAGTATGAGGCTGTCATCGCCGAGTTAATGTTAGCCAAGGAGATCGGTGTTCATGACGTAGAGGTGGTCACAGATTCACTAGTAGTGGCATCACAGGTTAGGGGGAATATGAAGCCCGGGAACCCACTCTCAAGAAGTACTTATCCAAGGTGAGAGTGATTATTTGGGGGTTTCGAGCATTCTCAATACAACGCATCCCCAGGGAGGAAAATGAAGCGGTTGAATGATTGGCCAAGTTTGGACCCCGAGGGTGGGGGACCTTGACCGAGCTATTTCATCTAGCAATCGAGGAAGGTGAGTTGATGGAGGTGGATCGGCGACCCTCGTGGGTGGATCCCTTTGTGACTTTCCTTACTATAGGCAACCTCCCCGAAGGGGTCAAGGAGGCTAAAGGCTTTCGGCATAAAGCCGCTCACTATCTTATGCATGAAGGGAGCTTACATCACAAGATGCTATCGGGCTTTCTAGCGCAATGTGTGGTAGAGAAAGAGATACCAAAGATTTTGGAGGAGGTGCACTCCGGGGAATGTGGTAATCATTTAGGAGGAAGAACGTTGGAGGCAAGGGTGGTTAGGTAGGGATACTTCTGGCCCACCCTGAGGAAGGATACGACAGAGTTTGCAAGGAGGTGCAAAAAGTGCCAGCTCTATGCCCCCCTTCAGCTTTTGCCTGCCCAAAGGCTCCGAAGCATCATGATGTCGTGGCCTTTCGCCATCTCGGGGATGGACTTAGTTGGACCTTTCCCTCCAGTAAGTGGACAAAAGAGGTTCCTCATAGTCATGATTGATTACTTCTCGAAGTGGATGGAAGTCAAGGCATTGGCCAAGGTAACCTCCCAGGTCATCAGGAACTTCATCTAGGGAGAGATCATCTACAAGCACGGGTTGCCTCAGGCCATTATCACGGACAATGGGCCACAATTCGCAAGCGAAGAGTTCATTAGCTTCTGTACCCAGTTAGGGTTCGACCTCAGATTTGCCTCCGTCCACTACCCCAGGAGCAACGACCAGGTGGAGGCGGCGAACAAAATTATAGTGAACCTACTCAAGAAGAAGGTGTAAAACTTGACGGGAGTTGGGTGGAGCAACTCCCCTCGATGTTGTGGGCCCTGCAGACAACCCCAAACACAGCCACTGGAGAGACCCCCTTCAAGCTCTCGCATGGTTGTGAGGCGGTCCTGCCAATGGAGTTTTAGGTTCACTCCCCTCGAGTTGTGGCGGCCAGTAAAGGAGATGAGCCATGGAGGGAAGGAAATGAGGAGATCTACGACTCTCATTGGACATGGTGGAGGAACTTCGTGATGTGGCCGCCGTCAGGCAAGAGAAGGTCAAGCGACGGATGCAAAGTACTTCGACAAGCACGTAAGGATCAAGCAATTTGCCGAAGGAGATCTATTCCTAAAGAAAGTTGATGCGGCTGAAAGATCGGATCCCATGGGTAATCTTAACCCCAATTGGGAGGGGCCTTACATTGTGGAAAAAGTCCTGGGTTCGGGGGGATACCACCTCTAGAATGTGGAAGGGTTATCCATGAGCCATGCATGGAGTGGCGACGACTTGAAGCTCTTCTACCCTTACTGGGAAACAAGGTTGTAAATCTTATTTGTAATAAATTCATTGAGTTATTTCATGGTCGGTTTCTTTGAGTTATTTCATGGTCGGTTTATTTTGAGAGTTGAAAAGAGAGGTTGGCAGTTAGCAAGACCTCGAGATGATCCCGCTACTCAAGCTCCCACTAGCTTACAGGTCTGGAAGGCGCGCTTGACCCTGGGTAGACCCGCTACTTGGCTCTAAGTAGCTGGCAGAGCCGTAGGCTCGCCTGGGGGGGGCAAGGGAATACCTCAAGTGGTGATTCCACTACGCAGACTCTCCTAGTTGGCAAGGCTGGAAGGCACGCTCGTCCCCAGGTAGATTCGCTGTCCAGGCTCTCATTAGAGGGACGGGGCTGTAGGCACACCTGGGGGGAAGGATTAGAGGTTGAAGAATGAATTGAGAAACTAAGCAAGACCCCGAGATGATCCTGCTGCTCAGGCTCCCACTAGCTGGAAGCTCTGGAAGGCGCGCTCGGCCCGGGTAGACTCGCTGCCAGGCTCTCACTAGCTGGCAGGGCCGTAGGCTTGCCTGGGGGGTAAGGGAATACCTCGCATGGTGATTCTGCTGTGCAGACTCTCCTAGTTGGCAGGGCTGGAAGGCACGCTCGGCACCAGGTAGACTCGCTATTCAGGCTCTCATTACCTTGGCTGGGTTGTAGGCACACTGGGGGAAAGGATGAGAGGTTGAAAAAATAATTGAGAAACTAAGCAAGACCCCGAGATGATCCCGCTGCTCAGGCTCCCACTATCTTGCAGGTCTAGAAGGCGCACTCGGCCCCGGGTAGACCCGCTGTCAGGCTCTCACTAGCTGGCTGGCCCGTTGGCTCTTCTAGGGCTTAAGGGAATATCTCGAGTGCTGATTCTACTACGCAGACTCTCCTAGTTGGCAGGGCTGGAAGTCACGCTCGGCCCCGAGTAGACTCGCTTTCCAGGCTCTCATTTGCTGGGCGGGGATGTAGGCACACCTAGGGGGAAAGGATGAGAGGTTGAATAAAGAATTGAGAAACTAAGCAAGACCGCGAGATGATCCCGCTGCTCAGGCTCCCACTAGCTGGAAGGTCTGGAAGGCGCGCTCGGCCCTGGGTAGACCACTGCCAGGCTCTCACTAGCTGGCAAGGTCGTAGGCTCACGTGGGGGTAAGGGAATACCTCCTGTGGTGATTCCACTACGCAGACTCTTCTAGTTATCACAGCAGGAAGGCACGCTCGGCCCTTGTTAGACTCACTGTCTAGGCTCTCATAAGCTGGGCGGGGCTATAGGCATACCTGGGGGGAAAGGATGAGAGGTTGAAGAAAGAATTTAGAAACTAAGCAAGACCCCGAGATGATCCCGCTCCAAGGGCTCCCACTAGCTAGCAGGTCTGGAAGGCACGCTCGGCCCCGAGTAGACCCGCTGCCCGGCTCTCACTTGCTGGCAGGGTCGTAGGCTCGCATGGGGGTGGGGTAAGAGAATACCTCGAGTGGTAATTCCGCTGTGCAGACTCTCCTAGCTGGCAGGGCTTGAAGGCACACTCGGCCCCGGGTAGACTCGCTTTCCAGGCTCTCATTAGCTTAGCAAGGCTGTAGGTACACTTGGGGGGAAAGGATGAGTGGTTAAGGAAAGAATTGAGGAACTAAGCAAGATCTCAGGAGTTGACCCACTATCAGGCTCTCACTAGCTGACAAGACCGTGTGATCTCTTGGGGGAAGAAGGAAGAAGGGGATGTCTGTTTAAGTGGTCCAAGGTGGGCCCGATAACCTTGTTTACACCAAGTAGACAGAGCAGGTAAAATCAAGGTGGGGTCACGATGTTCTTGATGATAACTCCCCACACAGCTAACACCAAGCCCCAAGTGAGGATGGGATGACCCAGACCCCTCTCGGCATAACCCTCTCGGTAGGGGTCTCAATAAGGTTCTCGACATAACCCTCTCGGCAGGGGTCTTGCCCAGGCTATTGTCATAGCCCTCCCCCTTTGGGTCCTGACCAGTACCTTTCGACAAGGCTCTCGGCACGGCCCCCTTTAAACAAGAAATTCGGCAGGTCCATTCCGGCAAGTTTTATTGGGTCAGCTCTTCGAACGGGCAGAGGCTATCACCTAAGAACCTAAGGTTCGTGCAGAAGTCATGAACATCCCAGCAAAAAGACAGATCGTTCAAAATGAAGTAATAGTGGAAGCATTGGTTGGGGGATCTCGCCCCTTACCAAAGTTACAAAAAATACAGCTTTACGTGTTTACGTGTTCACGAAAATAAGATTACAACGAAAGCTCAAAATTATGGAAGCTGTTGAAAGATAGGGTAAGCTCTGAAAAACTCTAGAGGGGGGGGGGGGTGAATAGAGTTTTTAAAATATTTTTGATTTTTGCTAAAATAAGAAATCTTTAATAAAATATTTTACTATGATGTAGGTGTATGAGTGTACAAGTACAGCAGATAAACTAGAGAAAAAATAACTAAGCTACACAACAAAACTTATCACAGCACTAGCACACAGGAAGATCACAGCTACACAAACAACACAAGAATTTTTATAGTGGTTCCCCAAACTTGGGTACATCCACTCTTCTACCACCCTAGGTAGGAATCAACTACAGGTTTTGATCAGGTGACTGCCACCAATGAGCTTTTGATCAGGTGCTCAAAAACCAACCAAAGTCTTTTGTAAAGAGACTTGCAACCAGAATAATTTTGAAGGGAATTAAAACCCTGTACAGAGGTAGGGAAGAGAGGTTGATGGAAGTCTTCTTTTCTCAAGTCAAAATGAGAAGACTATGTGGATTCTATGGTGTTGTCAAAGCTCTCCTTGAAATCTTGAATGGTTCAGGAGTGGAAGCTTTGCTAAGGGTGAGTAGGCATTTTGCTATATGATCAAATCTCCAGAGATCCTTTGACTGATTTGAATATTCATGTCACTTGAGGTCTCTAAAAAAAAGAAGGTGAAGAAGAAAGACTCTTGATTGTGATTGTTGTTCTTTCTTCTTCTTTTTAGAGCAGTTGATTTCGTGAGAACTGTATGCACTGCACTTATTTTCTTTTTTTGTCTGCTTCTTTTCGTGTTCCTTCTTGTTAATCTCAAGGAGTTTCTGTATTGACTTGTTTTTGGCAGGGAGATGATCAGATTGAAAACTGCCTCAAGGTCAAATTCAAAAACCTGCAATAAATGCTCAACCGAAATCTTGGAAATGAAAACGGCAAGTATGCTGCCATATCTTCTATTCTATGTCTGTCCCGAGATGTAAGCAATTAACTCCATGGAGGATATTTGCAATCAATATTTCCAGTAATGGCTTGATTCGAAGGATATAAGTGCATTGATTATCCAGGGAATTAACGGCCTATAATAGATATAAAATAAGGAGACAGAAAAGGAAAGAATAAATAACAATATGTCTTACAGTTTTCGTCGACCAGAAAAGAGCTTTCGTCGACCTGAGATCAGCTAACAACTGCACTGCATAAACTGACGGATACTGTGCTCTAAGTTCGTCGACTTGAGAATGTGAAATTAGTCGACCTTAGAACTTGGTCAAACTGATGGCGTTCAGATAATAGCACATCTGGCATTGAGTTATTTGAGAGTGTTGAGTCATTGATAGCGTTGAGAGCGTTGAGTGATCTTTGGCTCTGAGTAAGCTTTGGCTTTCAGTGAATTATGACGCTAAATCAATTATGGCACTGAGTGATCTTTGGCGCTGGGAGTTGAAGTGTTAGTCGACCTGAGAACAGAGTTCTTCGAGCTAAGCTCAGAGAATTATATCTCTGAGTTAGTCGATCTAAGCATGACTTTCGTCGACCGGAGATCGACGAACGTAGATCTCTGTTTTCTAAAACTTGAATTATCTGAGTCTTGAGCCTTTGGCAGTGTTGGAGGATGGTCCTTTGTACTGGTGACTCTAAGGACTTGACCTAGATTCTAGAAACACATAAAACTTTACCCTTCTATACAACATGGGTCATACCCTAAGAAGAGAACCTAGCCCAAATCATCTAGGGGTTCCAACAATCTCCCCCTATTTGGGTGAGATTACTTCAAATAGAAACAGATAAAAAAACAGGACAGAATGAAGTAGACATAGCATAAAACTGAGATAGCTGATAGAGTAAATAAGCTATCAGTACCTTTTTAAGGCTATGTACCCAAATTGTTCATAATAAAGATAGAGACTGAAAATAAATAACCTAAATGTCCTTGGGAGAATCATAAAATTTAGTAAATTTAATTTCTCTGTTAGGATCTTATGCTTCCTTCAGTGTCATAGTCATATCTGCATCACCAAGTTTCTTTTGAGAAGTAGTTCTAGGAACAACAGCTTCAGGATGTAGATGCATGTATTCTTAAGAATTACATAACTTTCCAACTTGATATCTTTCAAATTCCTTTTTCCTGTAGCTTGATATTGTTGAAAATTTAGAAGGATCCTGACCCTTTTCTCTGGCTTGCCTTAACTAAGAGAGAGCCACAGATTCTTGGAATCTAGCCATTCTGGTAGTTGGGCTAGTCTCAGGATCATAGGCTGGAATTGGAGATCTTTCAGGGCTATTTGCTTTGCTAGGAGATAAAGGAGGAGTGAATGTTATCTTGTGGTCAAATTGCTGAGCACTGGATGAGCTTCTAGAGGAGAGTTGATGTCTATGTTAGTGCTGACTGTCTCTAGAAGATTGAGAATGTTTTCCTTATCTCTGATAGGTTTTGGTGAATGTAGGCTTGGGAAGAGCATCTGAACTTTGAGAGATGGTTCCTGAAGCACCTGCAGCAGGAGGAGGAGGAGGAGGATCCCTTTTAAATTTTTGTGGAGGAGGAGAATATCTGCTTCTTTTCTTCCTTGCCTTATGTTCATTTTTGGATAGCCATATCCATGCTGGCATACCCTTATATGGAGTTATATTGTACAGGATATAGTAGGGAGTGTCATTGGTTGGGTTGAGTTTTGGAGCAGGAGGAGGAGGAGCTTTTCTTTTCTTGGAGATTTTCTTCCTCTTTGGATCCTCATCAGAGTCATCATCATCATCATCATCATCAGAAGATTGGGGATTGTCATACATATCATCAATTTGACTTATTGTATCCTTGGGGATTTCTTTACTTACTGAAGTGGGGACAATTTCAGCATGAGCTACTTCAATTTCCATGGCAATGTCTTGAGCTATTATGTCATCCAGATTGGGGATAGGGCTATCATCCATGATATAGGATGGCCAAGGAGAGCTAGATTTCTGTTCAGACAATATTTCTGGAGGAGCTGTCAAACTTTTCTTTACAATGTCTAACACCTCTGAGCTGATAAGAGAAGTGTAGCACACTATTGCTCTTGATGATAGAATGGGAAAGGTAAAATAAATATAGGATCCAAATATTTTTAGCAAAACTGCTAGATATGCTTTGGGATTGATAATATAGACCCTTCCAGGCAGATTTTTTGGCAGAATGACCTCTTGAGTATTTGACACTATAATATCTGTACAATAAACATCTGTCTCCATGTCTGATTCAAGAAAATTTGAGACATCTATTTCCATAGCAGCTTCTATTCCTATTGCTGGCACTTCTGTTGGTTCTGCTAGTGTTACTGCTGCTTCTGCTTCTGCTTCTGTATCCATGACAACTGGTTCTGATGTATCTGAGACCTGTACAACTAGTTCTGTTATTGCTACCTGTACAACTAGTTCTGCTACTGCTGCTGCTTCTTCATGAAGTATCTCCCCCTGCCTGGTTTCAGTAGATACTGAAGCAAGGCCCCTTTCTGAAGAGAGAGTAGTGGTGAGAGCAGAAACTTGGGCAAATAGAGTGGAAATGGATGCAGCAAGAGGGGAAATTGCCTATGCTAAGATGGTCTGGAGGAGGGGTTTGAGAAGTTGAAGAAGGGATTGTAGGATGGAGGGATCTAAGATTTTAGAGGTAGAGGTTGTGGTAGAGTGTGGCTGAATAGGGATAGTGGTAGAGATAGTAGTAGCTGGTGGAGTTAGAGGTGGAGCATCTGGCATAGATGTGTCTAGAGGGGAGTCATGTTGAGGAGAGGGAGTGTGCAGTGGAGGTGATAATAAATTTAAGGATGGGAATGAGGAGATTTTGATGTGGGGGATATCAGACAGATGAGATGCAAGAGGGGATAGAGGTGGTGTTTGCATTTGTGTATCTTGTTGGGGGGAAGGTGTAGAGGAGGAAATATGTGTTGGAGATTTAGGAGTTGGGGATGAAGGTAGGGAAGTAGAGACTGTAACATGAGTTGAAGCTGGGGTGTGTTGAATTCCTGTCAGAGATGAAGGTTGGAGAGTGGGAGATTGAGAAGTAGCTGGAGTAATGTTGGATGAAACAATGTTGTATGGGATCTCTTCAGAAGGGTGGGAAGTGGCTGGAACAGCCCTTGTACTTTGAGAAGCTTGGGTGGTAGAGGATGTAGCCTTTGAGGGCTTTGTGATTGTCCTCTCCCACCTACCAAACAAGGCACATGTGAGCCTTTTGAAAGCGCGGGACGGAGGTTGAAGAAAACCTAGATATAAGGTTTTCCAAAATATGAAATGACAAACTCCGGTCCACGAAAAATAAAAAAAATCTTCATTCTGAGGTCGACGAAATAATTTAGAGTTTAACAGTTCGTCGAACTCAGTCTGAAGGTTTGAAGACATTTCGTCGATCTCTAGTCGACGAAAGATTTCTGAAGTAAGTTCGTCAATCTCAGTTCAACGAAAATTACTTCACCAGGAGATTTTGTCGAGCTCGGGTCGACGAAAAATCTCATGAACAGTTATCAGTTCGTCGATTTCAGGTCGACGAACAGAGATAATTCTTTGACCATAGACAGAGCATTAGATTTAATCCTGACCATTTAATATACCAATTTGATTGACAAAGAACATATGCTTGGATGATTCCAATGGCTTAGTGAATATATCTGCTCTTTGCAAATCAGTAGAGATAAATTCAAGTTTAATCTTTTGTTTGTCAACACAATCTCTAATGTAGTGATGTCTAATGTCTATATGCTTAGTTATAGAATGCAATACTAGATTTTGTGCAATTGAAATAGCACTTGTATTATTACATAGAATAGTCTAATTATTTAAGTTGACACCATAATCCAGTAGTTGGTTTTGTAACCATAAGATCTGTGAACAGCAACTGCCTGCATCCATATATTTAGCTTCAGCAGTGGATGTTTAAAAAGATGTTTTCTTTCTACAGAACCAAGATACAAGTCTGTCACCAAGGAATCTACAAGTTCTAGAGGTGCTTTTCCTGTCTACTCTGCATCCAGCATAATCAGCATCAGAAAATCCAGTTAACACAAATGTTGATTCTGTTGAATACCAAAGGCCTAGATCTGGACAACCTTTTATATATCTTAAAATCCTTTTTAAGAAAATAAGGTGAGATTCTTTAGGGTTCACCTGGAACCTAGCACAAAGACATGTGGCAAACATAATATCTAGTCTGCTTGTGTTAAATACAATAGGGATCCAACAAGGGTCCTATACCTGGTCTGATCTACTGGTTTTCCAAATTCATCAGCATCTACAACAGCATTGACAACCATGGGAGTTTTCATGGCAGAGGCATCATTCAACCCAAACTTCTTAATAAGCTCTTTAGCATATTTAGACTGAGAGATTAAGATCCCTTCAGGGGTTTGTTTCACTTGGAGACCAAGGAAATATGATAACTCACCCATGCTACACATCTCAAACCTTGAGTGCATTAAATCAGAAAATCTTTTGCACAGATTGGGATCAGTAGAACCAAAAATTATGTCATCCACATATATTTGTACTAAGAGAATTTTATCATGATGCAACTTTGTAAAAAGGGTTCTATCTACCATGCCTCTTGAAAAACCATGCTCTAAAAGAAAGCTGGCTAAGGTCTCATACCAAGCTGTTGGAGCTTGCTTAAAACCATAGAGAGCCTTATGCAATTTAAAAACTTAAGAGGGATGAGATGGAGAGATAAAACCTGGGGGTTGTTCAATATACACCTCTTCTTTGAGTTCACCATTTAGGAATGCACTTTTCACATCCATCTGGTAGACTTTAAACTTTTGGAATGCTGCATAAGCTAAGAAAATCCTTATATCTTCAAGTCTGGCAACTAGAGCAAAGGTTTGATCAAAATCAATCCCTTCCTCTTGCTTGTATCCTTGAGCAACAAGCCTTGCCTTGTTTCTCACAATCACTCCTTGGGCTTGAAGCTTGTTTCTGAATACCCATTTGATTCTAATGACTGGGTAGTCTTTTGGTCTTGTAACCAAATCTCAAACTCTGCATCTTTCAAACTAATTGAGCTCCTCTTGCAATGCAGAGATCCAGTTTGGATCTTGCTCTGCATCAGATATGGATTGAGACTCAATTTGAGAGAGATAACATGCAAGCATCACATCAGGGTTTGGTTAATGCCTTGTCTGCACTCCTACTGATATGTCTCCAATTACTTGAGATCTAGGGTGATCCCTAAGTGTGACAAGATCATTAGGTGGAGTTAGTTCATTGATAGTTATTTGATTTAATTCCTCTTGTGGAATTGTATCAACTGTTGGAGAAAATTGAACTACTTCCACAGTCTCTTCTTCACTTTTAGCTTCTGATATAGCTTGAGGAGAGAGATGTGATTCAACCTTTGAGGTAAGGTTTAGATCATCCAAGCTCTCACATAAATTTTGTACCTGCAGATTATTGTTGGTAGAGATGTCTCTCTCCTTGTAAAACATATTAGATTCATCAAATGTCACATGTATAGATTCCTCAATTTTTAATGTTTATTTATTAAGCACCCTATATGCCTTGTTGACTTGGGAATATCCTAGGAAAATTCCCATTGCAGCCTTAGCTTCAAGCTTTCTAAGATGTTTCTTGTCATTGTTATGAATATAGCATATACATCCAAATACTTTAAAATAGGTTATTATAGGTTTCTTCCCTTTGAGTAGTTCATAGGGAATCTTAAGCTTTAGTTTATGTATTAGGCTTCTATTCAGGACATAATTTGCTGTGCTTACTGCCTCTGCCCAATAGGAAATAGACATGTAAGCATCTGCAAGCAATGTACATGCAGCTTCAATGAGTGTTCTATTCTTCCTTTCAACTACCCCATTTTGTTGAGGAGTTCTTAGAGCTGAGAAACAATGTCGGATACCTTCCTTCTCACAGAACTCTTGCATAAGAAGAGATTCAAAATCAATGCAATGATCACTTCTAATCAATGTAACTTGAGTAGAATACTCAATCGGTATGTTCTTGAGAAAATCTGTTAGAACCTTAAAAGTATCTGACTTAGTTCTCAAAAAGAAATCCCATGTGAATCTAGAGAAATCATCTACAATAACTAATGTATAAGACTTTCCTCCTAGACTTTGTACTGAAATAGGGCCAAAAAGGTCCATATGGAGCAAGTACAAAATTCTAGGTGAATCAGTCTTAATAATGGATTTGAAACAAGATTTAGTTTGTTTGCCTAGTTGACAAGCCCTGCAAAGGCCTTCCTTCTTGTAGGGACCAGAAGGTAAACCTCTAACAAGATTGTCCTTAGATAGCCTAGAAATTTTTTTCAGATTTACATGTAATAGTCTTTTGTGTCATAAGCTAGTTTGAATGCTGACATAATTTAATAAGAAAATTCCAGATTTAGCTGTTCAAAATTTACTAAGTAGATGTTGCCTTGTCTAATTCCTATTAAAACAGTTGTGTTGTTTAAAGAAATAAGACATAAAGAGTTAGTGAAGCTTACTTGATAACCTGTATCATATAGTTGGCTTACTGATATCAGGTTATGCTTAAGACCATTTACATAAGTCACTTTCTTGAATGTGACAGCTCCACAGTTGAAATCTCCATAGCCTTCGATCTGTCCAAAGCCTGAGTCCCCAACGATTACTTTAGGTCCAGTCTTGGCTTTATAGAGTATTAGGCATTTCTTGCAACCTGTCATATGTTTAGAGCAACCACTGTCCAGGTACCACTTGTTTTGAGTGACAGGGTTCTCTTCTACCTGCAAAGAGGATTAGCAGTTTTTGACCCAGATTACCTTGGGTCCTTGTTATTAAACATAACTGAAACTTGAAATAAATGAACATTCAGGTTGATCCTTATAACCTAAAGGATGATACCTTCTAGGAGATATGACCCAATAACTAAAGGGATTAAAGGATTAATCAGTTTTTAGGTTACTCTGGTTATGAACTGAGTTTGACAAATTTGAGTATGTTCGTCGACCTGAGCTCGACGATCTGGGTTGACTTCTTCGATCTCTACTCGAAGAATGGAGATATCCATTCTCAGAGCCCCAGAAATGTTGATCTCTAGTCGATGAACCATACTGGTTTCGTCGATCCCAGTTCGAAAAATAGTTTACATTATTATTTGCATTCAGGGTTTGTTGTTCCGAGATCGACGAACCATACCCATTTCGTCGTTCTAAGTTCGACAAAATATGCTGAACATAGTTATGTTATTTATTTTTCTTTTTCTGATTGGTTTTCTTAAGTTTTAACTGTTTAAGAACTTCATTAACCTTTTCTACTTGTTCAGTATTTTTCATACCTTTTTCAGAGATGAAGTTAATCGGTTTTGATAATTGATTTTTCTGAATTAGGATTGGTTCACTAGATGAAGCTCCTAATCCTAGTTTGTTATTGTTAGATCTTATATTAACTATACTAGTTATATCTAACAGTTGTAAACTTCTACCATTCAAGAATTCTTCTAGTTCCTTGGCCTTACTTAATTCAGATTTCAGAAAAACTATTTAAAGATTGGCTAAGCTTAATTCTTCAGTTAACTTTTCATTTCCAGCACTGATTTTGTCTTGTTCTAAAAGTTTTTGCTTGAGAAGTTTGATTTCCTTCTCAGATCCTATTAGGTCTAAACACAAGAGTTTAAATTCAGATTGAAATTCTTTATATTGAACATCATAGGAATAAATTACCCGATCCTCTTTAGAGAGGAATTCTTCATCATCTGATTCTTCTGAATCTGATCTGCTACTTACAGCATCTATTGCCATAAGGCAAGTTTCCCTTGCCTTCTTTTCTTCTACATCATCGTCACTGGAACTGGAGGAGGATGTTTCATCTTCAGTATCACTCAAGGTTTCAGCTACAAATCCCTTCTCCTTCTTTTTGTACTTGCTAGAGGAGGCCTTGCTGTGCTGATGTCTTCTTGAATCCTTTTCTTGCCTTCTGTCTTTATTTTGGACTTCTGGACATTCTGAGATGACGTGTCCATGTTTCCTGCACCCAAAACTGACAACCTCTTTAGAAGGGGTCTTGTCATACCTGGGTTTATCTTCATTCCTTCAGGGCTTTCTCTTGAAGTCCATCCTTGCCATTTTATATAATCTCTTAGCAAAGAGACATATAAGATATTCATTGGTTTGCAAGCTGGGAGATTCTTCTGCAGCTTTGAATGCAAAGTTCTGTTCCTTCCTGGTAGGTGTTGAAGCCTTTGGTTCAATTGCAGCTTCTCTTGACTTGATCAATTGCTCATAGGATTTGAGCTTTCCAAGCAGAGATTCGGTTGAGATTTCAGCCATGCTTCTGGCTTCTCTGATGGGTCAGATTCTGGAGTCCCAAGTGCTAGGGAAGCACATGAGGATCTTGTCATTGACCTCAATCAGAGTAATTTCCTTGTCCAATGTTTTGAGCTCACTGATAATGGAGCTCAGCCTGTTGTACATTACTTCCACAGATTCTGCTTCATCTTTCCTGAAATTCTCATATTGGGATATAAGGTTGGATCTTCTATCCTTCCTCTCATAAGCAGAGCCTGCTACCATTTGGTTGAGGGAATCCCAAATGGCTTTGGCAGATGTACATTATGCAACTTTCTTAAATATGTCATCTGACATAGTTTGGGCCAGTATGTTCATAGCTCTAGCATCAGGAATCTTTGCTTTCTTATGTGCATCAGCTTGTTCTAGAGGAGGCACTGCACTGAGATTTACTGGAGTTGAAGTAGAGGGCACTGGAGCTGGTGGTCCTGTAAAGATGGAATTAAAGATGTCCTCATCAATAGAGTTCATATAAAGCTTGATTCTTGCCTTCTAGATCCCAATCTTTTGCAAGTTGCAGACTGGAGGTCTGGTGCTGGCATAATCCTTGTTTTGTGCCATGATATCAGAAAATAAAATCTAATCAGAGAAACTAATAAGACTTATTCAGAGTTTATCCTGAGTATCTTGATTAATCAAGGTGTATGAGAGAACTAAGTTGTCAACCTAAATCACCTAGAGGGGGGTGAATAGGTGAAATGCGTGCCAAAAGCGGAATAAAAAATTAACACGGCACAGATCAAGCAATCACACAGAGAACACAGGATTTATAGTGGTTCCCCAACCCTGGGTACATCCACTTTCACCTCACCAATCTAGTAAACCACTAGACTTGGCTACTCCACTATCTCGGATCAAAACGATCCTACAACTCGGAACAAAGTTCCTATAAATCTCGATCCAAACCGGATCTACACTCGGAAGAAAACCTTCCTACAAATCTCGATCCAAACCGGATTTACAGAACTCGGAGTCAAGACTCCTACAAGAATAAAAGGTTGTATAAAGAAATATACAAACAGAACCGATCAGATCTGGATCTTCAAATCTTTCTTCCTTCTTCAGCTTTTAGAGATCGGCGGAAATAAATCGAGGAAGACAAAGGCGAAAACCATTTGATCTGGAAACCTGGAATCAGCGTGATCAAGCACGGGATCTATCGATTGAGAGTAGCTTGATCTTCTAAAACTTCTTGGCTAAATCTCTGTATCGGAGATGACCGGCGACGAAGAAGATGAACAGTATTTTGTCGGCGTGAACTTGTCGGCTTCCCGATGTCGGCGATAAAATCAGATTCAGAATTCTTATCTTTTCTTCTTAGGGTTTGTCGACTTGACAAGACCTATTTATAGTACTTCTGCAACGGTCATAATACTTAATCAAGTACACGTGGACTAATCATATGAGAGGATTTGAAATAACCCGCAAAGTCTGGACTTAGAAACATTCTTTCTATAAATTGACATACACGAGTATATCAATGAACTACTCGAGTATCAGGAGAGAGAGAGACATACTCGAGTAAGCATGAGTCCAGGACTTAGAAAATAATCTGAAGGGAAAATCAAACTACTCGAGTATATCAAGCTCACATACTCGAGTATACATATAACTACTCGAGTAACTAGGAAACTACTCGGATAATCACACACCTACTCGAGTAAGAGAATCAAGCTACTCGAGTATAAAGTCATTCACTCGAGCATATCAGGGAACTACACGAGTCTGCAAACTGACATACTCATGTAAAAGGATATACTCGAGTACTTGGCTGGACTACTCGACTATATACATGAGCTACTCGAGTATCATAGTGCCTACTCGAGTAAGAGGAAGAATCTGAAGACTCGAGTATGTCCTTTGGATTACTCGAGTACTAAGTTACTTACTCGAGTATATAAAGCTATCTACTCGAGTATGAAGACTTAGAAAAATTTCTTCCTTGAGAACTCATTTCTCCTACTAAAGATCAGCAATACTTCAAGGTTCCATTTGTCCATGCGCTTGTGAAATGAAGTGCATCCCAATAGAGAGGCTACACTTGAGTCAACACCATGGATCACACAATGAGGGATTACATTGTATGGTCCTGTGTTAGGTGACCCATTGTAGACTGACATTGGTCTACACTTGGCAATATAGTCCTGCATACATAACTCAAACACAGAATCAAATACAACTGCAATTCACCTTAGTTTTAGGAGGACTTCTTCAAATTAAGGTCATTTGGAAACAAGACCCAACAATCTCCCCCTATTTGAAGAAGTCAGAACACCATCTACTAAGTTGAATTGCTAGAGATATTAAAGCAAAATGACATGAAAGAGGATGCATTGTCTTACATTTCTTTACTATAATTGTCCAACAATCTCCCCATTTCTGTACTAGAATTGTTTTGCACTTCTCCCATGTAAGTTCACCTAGTGTCAACTACCTTCACCTATGGGGGGGGAATAGGTGTCTCTGCAGCTTATTAGCGGAATTAAGATTTTACCTGCACAAGAAAACAAAACAACCAAGCACAGAAAATACACAGGTAATTTATAGTGGTTCCCCGATTTGGGTACGTCCACTTTCCCCCTTCGACCTATCTCCCTACAAGGGACGACTCGGTCACTTCACCAACAAGATTGAAATCCAATACTTGTACTAACGGAAGGAACCCTTCCACACGTAGGAGTCCACACTCCCACAACCCGGGTTACACCCAACCCTTACAACTAAAGACCAATCGGTCCGTTACAAAGAAATTGAAAATGCTTGTAAGAAATACAAACTACGTTTGGAGAGTAAGGTGTCCCTCTTCGTTCGACGACGTGTTCTTGAAGTCAACGAAGAGTCCACAACCCTAGATCTCTCTTGGAAAGAATCTTCCCGAAACCGGCGGCGGCTTAAAGCGACGGCAAGGTTCTCGGAATCGGCGGCGGCGACGGAGAGCAGCAGTAGTGCCAACTTGATTCAAACTACATAGCGAAGGAAGCAAGGTCTTCCAACGGTCACACTAGGATCGATCGTCTCGATCGATTCGGAAGGGGAAGGATTTTCCCGATCAACGAATCAAGAGACAAGGGATCTCTGGTTAGACGCGTGAGACGCTATGCTAGCCTAAGCTTCAGTTGCCGGAGATCTGGAAGAACTTGAGATCAGCAGCGGCGACAAGTGCACGAGCGGCGGAGAGATCGGCGGAGCGTTAGGGCTTGTCGGCGGCTCGTGCTTTTTGAAATCTCGTCACCTGTTGTTTACTGTTCATACATACGGAGTTTATATACATTAGGTCAAGTATATGACCGTTGTGGATCCCACCAATAAGAAGGCTTGAGCCCGGTTCGAAATAGTTCAGATAGTTTGAATCGGTCCAGAGAACAACAGGAAACTGCCTAAGTCAAATTCGGCGAGAATCGTAGGTGATTCTCGCCGAATCGGCGAGAATCACTTGCGATTCTCGCCGACTTCTACTTAGCCGAAATCTGGCTGAACTGATATAGAAGCCAGGGAGAATCGGCGGGAATCACTTTTGATTCTCACCGAATCGTCGAGAATGCAAGGTCATTCTCGACGAATCGGCGAGAATCATAAGTGATTCTCGACGATTCTGCCTTAGAAAATTTCCCTGTCTGTGACGAAGCTGCCGGCTTCAACCGGCGAGAATCAGCTAGTGATTCTCGACGACTCGGCGAGAATCATTAGGGATTCTCGTCGGTTTTTACTTGGGCTATATCTCTTCTTTCTTTCCTTGAGCTGGTCTTTGGCCCATCCTTGCTCCTTGTCTGCTCTTGCTTTATCATAGCCCTGTACTTGAAATTAAGTACACCCCAATAGAGAGAGTACACGTAGGCCAACACACTGATCTGCTCAACGAGGGATTACGTTGCACAGACCCGTGTATATTGACCCACTGCACCCTGACATTGGTGTGTACTTAGCATGGAATATCTGCAAGTACAACTAGAAAATATTTGATCAAATACATTGTCTATTTACCTTGGCTTGCACAGGGGCTTCTTCAAATCAGGTACATTGAGGATGCAATACCCAACAATCTCCCCCTATTTGAAGAAGCCTAAACCCTACAAGCTAAGGTGAATAGAGCATATAGAAATGAAAAACCGAAACTTAAGAGTGAGGTGATAGGGATAAGCATTACCCGTTACTTGAGAGCAAACTAGACATTGGGCTACCTTAGCCTTAGCCGAGAGGGTAATCTCCCCCTTTTCGGCTTCTGCAAATTTGGTTCTGGTGCACTTGACACCATGCTCCCCCTCAGTCCGTGCACTTATGTTGTCACTTGAGTTGCTGGCAGATGCTCCCCCTAGATGCACGAGCCAGGAGCGTCTGGAGTCTTTATTCTTCATAGTTGAGCATCCCCAATTCAGTTTTGAAGAAACTGAACTTGGCCTCGTCCAAGGGCTTTGTGAAAATATCTGCAATCTGCTTGTCCGTGGGGACATAGCAGAGAGAGATGTCCTTGTTCTCCACGTGCTCCCGAATGAAGTGGTAGCGCACTTCAATATGTTTCGTTCTGCTATGCGATACTGGATTGTTTGCGATGGCAATTGCACTTGAGGAGTCGCAGTACATGGGTACTTCCTTGAACTGGAGATCATAGTCTACTAACTGGTTCCTTATCCATAGGAGTTGTGCGCAACAGCTCCCTGCCGAGATGTTCTCAGACTCTGCTGTGGAGGTTGCGACACAATTTTGCTTCTTGCTGTTCCATGAGATAAGCCTTCTTCCGAGGAATTGATATGTCCCGGAAGTGCTTTTCCTGTCATCCCTACTCCCTGCAAAATAAGCATCTGAAAAACCTATTAGCTCGACATCATTGTTTCTCGGGTACCACAAGCCAAGATTGGGAGTACCTTTAAGGTATCTAAGAATGCGCTTTGCAGCGACATAATGAGATTCCTTAGTGTTCACCTGATATCTGGCACAAACACATGTGGAGAACATGATATCCGGTCTACTGGCAGTAAGGTAGAGCAGGGATCCAATGATGCTTCTGTATTTGGTTTCATCGAAAGGTTTACCTTTCTCATCCTTATCCAGAGACATAGTGGATCCCATTGGAGTCCTCATAGAGGTTGCATTCTCCATTCCGAATTTCTTGAGGAGTTCATTTGTGAACTTCGTCTGAGAAATGAAGATTCCTTCCTCAGACTATTTCACTTGAAGTCCCAAGAAATACTTCAGCTCTCCCATACTGCTCATTTCAAACTTTCCTTGCATAAGTTTGGAAAACTTTTTGCAAAGATTGTTGTCCGTTGAGTCAAATATAATGTCATCAACATAGATTTGCACCAGCAAAATCTTGCCTTTGACTTCCCTGAGAAACAATGTCTTATCTATTTTTCCTCTAGAGAACTTGTTCTCAAGAAGAAAACTAGACAATGTCTCATACCAAGCTCGAGGAGCTTGCTTTAGGCCATATAGCGCTTTATTAAGAAAATATACATGATTAGGATAAGTAGGATTGACAAAACCTGGAGGTTGAGCAACGTATACTTCCTCTTTCAAATCTCCATTCAAGAAAGCCGATTTCACGTCCATCTGATAGACTGTGAATCCTTTGTGAGAGGCATAGGCTAGGAATAGCCGGATTGCCTCGAGCCGAGCAACTGGTGCAAACGTCTGGTCAAAGTCAATCCCCTCCTCCTGTCTGTATCCTTGAGCCACCAGTCTGGCTTTGTTCTTGATGATGACTCCATGTTCATCCAACTTGTTTCTGAAGATCCACTTGGTGCCAATCACATTTTGCATCTTTGGTCTGGGAACCAGCGTCCAGACTTCACATCTTTCGAATTGATGCAGCTCCTCTTGCATGGCCAAAATCCACGATGCGTCTTTGTTCGCTTCGTCGAACTTCTTTGGCTCCACCTGCGATAGAAAGCTAAGATGCAAGATCTCGTTAAGAGTACCTCGGCGAGTTCTGACACCGTCTCGGGGATCTCCAATGATATGATTTCTGGGATGGTCCCTCACGTGTCTGAACTCTAGAACTCTTGCATCAGGAACTTCAACTATCTCTTGGGCATCTCCTTCTTCTAAGGGATTTGCCTCATTTTGAGCTTCAACCTCTCCGATCGGCGTAGATGTGGAGACTTTGACATACTTTGGAGTTGCATCTTTCTCGGAATCATCCAGTTGAAGCTTTTCGAGTCTGGCACCTGCAGCTTCAGGAAGACAACTAGAAGTCTTGCAGTTAAGCACGCTTCCTTCATCAAATATAACATTTTTTGATTTCTCTACCACTAGAGTTTTCTTGTTGAAAACTCTGTAAGCCCGGCTGTGGCTACTATAGCCCATGAATATGCCTTCGAAGCATTTTTCACCAAACTTAGTACGCGCGTACTTCCCATTATTCAGTACATAACATTTGCAGCCAAAAATCCTCAGATAGGACATGGTTGGTTTCTTGCCTTTCAGTAGCTCATAAGGAGTCATACGATGGCTCTTGTTGATCAATGCCCGATTTTGTACATGACAGGCCGTGTTGACAGCCTCGGCCCAGAAGTATTCTGGGAGAGAAGCGTCATTCAACATTGTCGTGCACGCCTCAATGAGTGTTCTGTTTCTCCTCTCCGCCACTCCGTTCTATTGAGGAGTGCGAGGGGAGGAGAACTCATGAAAGATACCAAGTTCTTCACAGAACTTTGTCATAGCCCCAGACTCAAACTCTGTTCCATGGTCACTTCTGATTTTGACCACAGAGCAGTTAAGTTCGTTCTGTATCTGCTTGACAAAATTAGTGAAGATGTCGAATGTATCTGACTTGCGTTTTAAAAAGAACACCCACGTAAACCGAGAGTGATCATCTACAATTACTAGCGTATATGACTTCCCTCCTAAGCTATGAACTTGCATAGGACCAAACAAGTCCATGTGCAGAAGATACAGACATCTGGAGGAATCTTTGTCTGGGATGCCCTTAAAGGTAGCCCGAGTCTGCTTGCCCATTTGACATGCAGGACATGGACTATCTTTAATGCACTTAATAATGGGAGCGTCCCTTACTAAGTCTTTGGAAAATAGCATATTAATTGTCTTGTAATTAATGTGTGCCAATCTCTTGTGCCATTGTTCACAAAGAGATGCACTGCCTTTAGTAACGAGGCATACTGGGGTAGAAGAATCTAAACTAAGAAAGTCTAAACAGAAAATATTTCTGCTCCTAATGCCTGTTAATATGGTCTCCGAAGAGTCACATGATATTATCAGGCATTTATCCTTGCAGAACTTAACGTCATACCCTTTATCACATAACTGGCTTACGCTGATCAGGTTGTGATTTAACCCTTCAACATAAGCTACGTTAGTGATAGAGAGTATACCGTTGGAAATCGTACCGTAACCTCTGGTGATTCCCCGATCAGATCCCCCAAATATGACTTTGGGTCCATCCTCGACTGGAGAGTACTCCCTCAGCAGGCTTCTTGTCCCGGTCATATGACGGGAGCATCCACTGTCCAAATACCAAATGGGAGTTTTGTTGGCCTTTGGACATCCCTGCAAAACAGAATTAATTTGCCTTAGGAACCCAATCAAACTTGGGTCCTAGATTCCTTGTTAGCATACTCCCCCTCGATTGGTTAACTCTACCAGTGGTCGGCCTCGCATTGCTAACATAAGGAGTCTCGTTATACCTTGGATTAAACCAACAATCCACGGCAAAGTGACCAATTTTGCCACAGCACCAGCAGTCAAACCTGTTATACTTCCTCTTGGCCGCCTGCTTTACCCTTGAGACGTGGGGTTCAGCTGGGGCCGAAGACCTGGAGGTGGAGGCAACATGATGACCACAGTCACATGACTTCTTCACCTCTTGGCTTTTCAGTGTAACATGCTTGGCCTTAGGTGCCAGCTTCCTATTATGGCCGCTAGAGAATTGACCATAATTTCCCAAGTGGATTTCCTCATAGGGTGCCTTGAAGACACTCTCACTGAAGTTACAGGGAAAGGTCCACCCATCATATCGGCTCTTCGGCATTGTAACCGAGGGCCTGAAGTGATGCCCATATGTTGACTTAAAATCATGTTGGTTACAGGGAAAGCTAGGCTTTCTGAACTCAACAGGACTGAGTGGGGCCTTTCCTTTCTCATCAGCAGAGGCTTTCTTGGCAGCCTTATTCTTTCTCCTGTTCCTGTTTCTCCTGGACGAGGAGCTGGATACCCCTACGTGCCCCAAGCCTGCCCCTTTGGCTTGAGCAGAGAAGGTATCAACTAATGGAAGAACAGTTTTTGGCATAGAGAAGCTCTTGACGATCTTCCTTTCTGCCGCAAGTAGTTCTTCCAACTTGTCGACTTCCTCCTGCTTAAGATCAAGGAGCTTAAGAGACTCTGAATGCCTTGAAGTCAGGTCCAAGTGCTCCTGTCGGAGGGAGATCAAACTGGTGATCTCTTCCCTCAGGGAGACACTCTCACCTTTAAGGAATTTGACTTCCTTTTTCTCCGCCTTCAGTTTCTTTCGACATTTCAGGAATGTATTGAGCAAAAGCTCATACTTATCTAGGAGTTCAGCTTCAAGGGCAGAGGGGCTATCCTCAGCATCATCATCCTGAGACTCAGGATCAGAGTCAGAGTCGGAGAGAGGGGTATGAGCTTTTACCTTCCCAGTAAATGAGGTGTAACATCCCATTTCCGGCTAGACCCCTAGGAGTCGGATGGTTGTGATAGAATCCCAGGGAGCCCAAAAACTTGAAATAAATCGACCAAGAAATCGGGTCACGGGTCGGTCACGCCCGTGACCCGCCATGTCACGCCCGTGACATAGGGCGTGACCATGATCGTCGGGTCCAGGTCGACGGTCGTCGACCCAAAATGGGCCCACGGGCATGTCACGCTCGTGACCCGCTATGTCATGCCCGTGACATAGGGCGTGACACGCTCGACGATCGTCGATTCCAGTTCGACGCCGTCGACCCAGAATTTGGCCACACGGGCCAGTCACGCCCGTGACCCGCCATGACACGCCCGTGACATAGGGCGTGACCATGATCGTCGGTTCCAGGTCGACGGTCGTCGACCCAAAATGGGCCCACGGGCATGTCACGCCCGTGACCCGCTATGTCACGCCCGTGACATAGGGCGTGACACGCTCGACGATCGTCGATTCCAGTTCGACGCCGTCGACCCAGAATTTTGGCCACACGGGCCAGTCACGCCCGTGACCCAGGTGTCACGCCCGTGACCACCCTTCGACGATCGTCGATCTCAGTTAGACGATCGTCGAACCCAGAATTGGCTAACCGGGCTTGTCACGCCCGTGACCCATGTGTCACGCCCGTGACCAAGGCCGAAACGACAGCCAGGTTGGAAATTTCGGTAACCGACGCCATAATAAATTCTGACCACGGGAATGAAAATCAAGAGTATTTATGGGTCGTTCCCTACTTTAATTATGTTAATAATTAAGGAAAAATGGGTCCAATAGGAAATTGCCACCTGGCAAACACCTCTTCACCTCCAACTTTTCAACTGCCATTCGTCATAACCGAAACGTCATAAGGGTGTTAGTAATGGCCGCCAACGTTTCATCTCCAACGTTTCATCTTTTCCCCTCCCCATTTGCTGATCTGTAAAAGACTCCTAAGAGCAAGAGGAAAAGGTTACACTCCCTCAAACTGTTTCAGACCTCCGCCTTGCTGTTGAAGAGTTTCCGACGACGCCACCACCGCGCAAATGGCTTCCCGACGCTCTGCACGCCTCCAACCCGCGAACAAGGTCCTCCCCTCCCTCTTCTTCTGCGGATAGATCTTAGGAATCGTTAGGAGAGATATCGGGCTCAAAAGAGCCAGATCGTGTGAGCGTATTCGTGGTTTTCCAAAAATTTCATGGTGGCGGGTTCGCCGGAAATCGCCTCTCTGGCGGCCGTGCCGCCGCCCGACGATAGCCCTCACCTCAACGGAGGTGGTGGTGGTGGTGGCCGGCCAGGGAGATGACTGGATGGCCGGGAAATAGCTTGGAAAAGCTACAGGAAAATTAGGTTTTTAGGCCTCTGGTTCGGGCTCTGAAGAAGATGAACAGTGCCATGAAAATTGTATTCTATTTTTAAAACAATTTTTGAATGAAAATATCTGTCACCTTAAATATTTTGGGAAAAATACTTAGAGGCTCTTAAGGAAAAATGGTCAACATAGAAAATGTAGCCCTTGAGGTCTACTTTAATTTAAAATTAAGTTCACTCGATTTGGAATCCTGGTTAGACCACAGCACCCTTTTTGGTGAGGTCTATCCAGAGGGCCGTCTTGACCTTAGAAAAATTCCTCACTCTAAACCAGTCATCAAAATGACTTTCAATTTGGGGTGTGGTCTAATCTTACATATATCTAGGTGCTATCCAAAAATGAGAATTTTTGGAGAATATTTTTCTATAGTTTTTAGAAAAATTCAATAATCCTAGCCGAATTTAATTAGATAAATAAATAATTTCCAAACCCTCCCAAATTCTGGTGAGTGGTCCCTGGGGTCACCATAAGGTTCTGTATAATTTTCCATCTCATTTGTAGATTGTTTGGACTAGAAATGATCAACCCTAAGTTTTGCCCTAATAAGGGGTCTTAGGTTAAAAGTGCACTTTTGAAGTTTGAGTGGTGAGATCACCTCAACAGAGGCTGAGATTTTTACCACTGGCTAGTAATATTCTCTAGAACCCACTCATGGAGTTTGAGGTGGATCGGGGTGAGTTTACCCTAAGGACCAAGGCCAAACCATAAGGATGGATCTTGGTGGTTTGTGAAGGTCATGTGGTCAAATGACCTTGGATTGACCCGAAATTGGGTGAGGAGAACCATAGGGTCAATATAGTTCTCTGGATGAAATCTTAGTAAATTTGGAGACCGTTGAGATACCTGAAAGTCTAACCCTAGTTTAGGGCGCAAAACTTGTAGAGTTAGGAAATGACACAAAATCCCATTGAAAAGTGATAAGAATTGGGTAAAGTGAATTATAGGGATGGTACAAGCTCTGGATATTTTTCTATGAATTTTATGTTCATTATTTTGGATACTTCCTTTAATGATGTAGTAGTAGTATGATTTGCTTGAAAATTTATTAGGGAATACACACTCTCTGGAAAGTGATGAAATTTAAGCAGAGAACGTTTATTATGATTTTAAATCTCGGTGAATTTTTATGGGACTTTTGGAAGATTAATTCTAAGGCTTGCTTCTTTAAGTATGTTTTACCTTGATTATTTGATTAAATCTTTAGTGTTGTTTAGCAAGTTAGTAAAATTATGATTCTCTGCACAAAGATCTTTTATATATCATACTACTGACTAGTGATTTTTCTATAATTTTTAGATGAATAATTTCTGTACTTCCTTCATTAAGTAGGATTAACGTGATTATACTGAATAAATTATTTAGAGGTTAAATACTTTCTATAAAATTCTGAAAATTTGTATTTGAGGTTATCTTGCTGTTAATTAATGAACTTAATTTTTGGGTGGCCATTACTTAAGAATATCATGAAGTTCATGTTTAAAATTACCCATGGCCAATCTTTGGGAAAAATTAAATAAATATCAGATTAAATAGGAAAATTATAAATTTCTGGATTTAAGCTAATTATGTCATGATAGACCTCCATTAAATTTTATAGGAGATTTGGAAGATAATTCGGTGTACCTCCCCTTGTGTACCTCATATAGCTTAGGATGGTCTGCATATAGTAAAACCACGGAACTTTGATAATTGAATATTGGTAGGGTAAGTTAAGATTGAGTTCATCATTAGGAGTCAGGATAAGTAGAGAGTGGGACTGGTTAGGATAAGGGAGTACGGGAACGACGAAAGATCGTCCATCCCGGGAAGAAGAGGAAGAGTCTTAATACTCTAGGGTTAGAACTAAAGTAACTAAAGAGGATCGGGATAAGGGACATCAACCAATAATAATAAGTGCCTTGCGAAAGGGAACTTCGGGCCGTAATGCCGCCGTCTTGGTTCCTAGTGCCCCTTGAGAGCCCTTCACGGGGTATACCGGGGGCAGTCCTGGGCTAACGTAAACCATAGGGATAATAAATTAAAAGAGCAACTAGTATAACTAGGGTTACACATGCACACTCCCCGATAGCTAGGAAGGTAGAATAATAGGACTTGTTGCCGTTCAGACAGTAGCTCTGAAGGTAGATGCACGGACGGGACTGTCCGGGGGGCCGCGGGCTCGAGGGTTGGAGTACAGAATAAAAGTGGTGGGTCATCGGTACTAGGCGATCGATCACACCGACAGCGGTACGATGACTCGGCGAAAAGTCTGGAGGGTACATCCAGCAGCAGTACAGGGATACTCTAGGTTGCGTTCTTCTAGGGGCGTACGGAAGGGCTAGGCCTGGTAGTGTGGTTACCCGCCTAGGAGTGGGGGGCCCGACTCACAGTCTCCGTTTGCCACAACGGAGGTTCCTGGGGGTGAAGCTAGCCTCCCGAACAGGGGGAACTAAAGGTCTGTGCGCATAGAGTCGTGTGCGTGAGTTGCACTTGCATGAATCATGGCATAGCATATCACTACACTCATAATTGCATACAACCGTCACCCCAACGTATAAATCGGTATGGGACTTTTTATACAATGGGAGCCTTGCAGAAGACCCCTTAACTTATAAGTTTGTATGGGCATTCATATAAGTTAAGGTAACTTACTTACTTACTTTTTTGTATACTTACTGTTCTCTAGCTGCCTTCTTTTATACAATTTGATATTTAATAATTGCTCTACCTATTACAACACTCTTATACTGTTCACCTATTATCTTGCTAGTTAGGTCCACCGTCACCTGCTTGATTATTCTCCACTTTTGTAGCTTCCCTTTCCTCCTCTCCGCCCGGTACTTAGGAGCCGTGGTGGGAGGGGTAGGGGATGATAGGGCTTAGTCTTTATGACTAATGGTTTTCGAACCAAACATTACAGGAGCTCCGGATGGGAGACAGGGACCAGCACCAGCGGAGTACGGTGCGCATGGAGGTGGGACAGTCTAGCACCGGTGCACCTGCGACCAGCTCCGTGAGTGATTAGTATTTTCTTAGCTTCCGCGAAGAGTGACTTGTAGTGAGGACTCTGATGTACTGGGCTTGAGCCCATTTATCTATTTTCCTTTTATTACTATTGTGGACTGGTTATGATTTCACCTTATTTACATGTTTCTGTAGACTTGTTTACATTTTTGTATAAATGCTTCTCTCTCTTGTGATCGAAAAGGGCCGGCAGAATTGGCGTTTTGTAGTGGTTGCCTTCCCGTGAGTTGGTGCCACCGCAAAGCGGCAATTCTGGGCTAAGACCCCGGTGGTTGAAAAAGGAAAAAAAAGGGTGTCTTACAAGTGGTATCAGAGCGAAACCTCGATCGAAGAGAAGTAGTCCACAAAGACCTTGGGCCACCCCCGTGCGAGCTTAGTTTGTGGACAAACTAGCAGCGGAAGCAGTGGTGTGCCCATAAGGGAAATCACATGTGAAAGTCCATCATAACTCTTCTTAAATTCCATTCATTCGCTCTCTAACAAATGGAATTTTTGCTTGTAGCCTGCGACGAACCCTACATCGCAGCAGGGGACACCTCAGGCTCCGAATGTGGTCCCGACTCCGCCAGCACCCGTTCCGTTCCAGCAGACGGAGATGGGGCAAACATTGACGGCCATCCTGGAGGCCTTCAGAGCTCAGCAAGCCCCGGCCCCACAGCCAAACCCCGGGGCCAATTGGATGACTGTCTTCTGGGGACTTTCCCCTCCATCCTACCAGGGGACGGAGTCTGCAGTACGTACGGAGGAGTGGTTGGATACTATTTACGAGATGCTGGCAGGGATTCGATGCCCCACGGAGGAGGCAGTCGCTTTGGCAGTCTCCTGCTTAGAGTCACATGAAAAGAGATGGTGGAAATCTCAGCTGGACACCACCTTCGCAGGGATGGACTGTGCTGATATTGCTTGGGAGGAGTTTAGGGCAGCGCTCTTGGGACATTTTGTGCCTCGGTCGGCGAGAGATGACCTGGAGGATAGGTTCCTACGGTTGAGGCAGGGGAACAGGACTGTGGTGGAGTACTATTAGGAGTTCACTCACCTGGCCCGTTATGCGGACGCTTACCAGTTAGACGATGCTGGCTACGCCCGGAGGTTTTATAAGGGGCTGCAGGATGACATGAGGCAGGCCCTCCTTTTCGTTTCAGAGGGGAGTCTGGCCAGGATTCTGGAGATGGCTAAGAAGAGAGAGGCGGAGCAGCTTACAGTGAAGAATCGGAAGAGACCGGCTGATGATTCAGTGATTGGAGGTCGTAGAGACCGTCCTCGGGGCCAGGTTATCGGGGAGAGAAGGAACGGGGATCAGCCTCGTCAGGAGTTTGGGCAGGAGCAGAGGACTCAGGGGGTATTGGCTCCCCAGCCTATACAGATGCTGGAAATGCCAAGGACGGCAGGGCAGCCACCGGTATGCTATCAGTGCAACCAGCCAGGACATATCAAGCGGAACTGCCCTGTGGGGCGAGCACCCCCACCAGCACATCAGGGCGCTCCACCTCACCGACAGTTTGGCGGACGAGGACAGGACCGAGGACGGGGATTCCAGGATCGAGGTCGTAGGCCAGAGAGAGAGCAGGTATATGCTCTAGACCTGACACAGCCCCGGGACCCAGAGTAGGTTATCACAGGTATGGCAGTACTTTTCAAATTTTCTTCATATAAACTACTATTTTTTAACATAACCTGGTTAGAAATTAAGAGAAGATAAACTACAATAAGAATACTAAGACATTTAATTACCCCAGGCATAGTGTTCGTGAGCGGCAAGCCCGCTCACACCCTCTTCGACACTGGTGCGTCGCAATCCTTCGTGTCGGAGGATTTCGTGAAAGGACTGGCAGGAGTGGAGCCATTCACCGGGAAGATGATGAGGGTGCGCCTACCCGACGGGTCAGAGATATTGACCTCTGCTCATTGTAATATGGAAGCAAGAATCGGCGGAAAGGCGTTTGAGGCACCAGCGACGGTTCTGAAGATGCCAGATTATGATCTGATCCTGGGCATGACTTGGCTCTATTGGAACCATGCCCAGATCGATTACGTGGCGAAGAGGATCGCCGTGAGGCACGTCGACTCCTTCATTGTTATCGAATGTATTATACAAGCACCCCGTACCTTGCTATCGTCTGTGCAGGCCGTTAAGGCCCACCTGTAGGGGGAAGAGGTTTATCAGGTCCTCTTTGAGGCGGTCGTAGCCAAGGACTCCATTGCAGATATTCCAGTAGTGCGGGACTTCGCCGACGTGTTTCCGGAGAAGCTACCAGGGTTACCCCCGCACCGAGAGAAGGACTTTCAGATTCAGCTCATACCGGGGGCTAAGCCGGTATCCAGAGCTCCCTATCGAATGGCCCCAAAGGAGTTGGTGGAATTCCGAAGCCAGCTTCAGGAGTTAGTGGAGGCCGGGTTTGTTCGGCCTAGCTCATCACCGTGGGGAGCTCCGGTGCTGTTCGTTAAGAAGAAGGACGGGACCCTTCGACTGTGCATCGATTACCGTGCTCTGAACAGGTTGACAGTTCGGAATACTTATCCCTTACCACGGATAGACAAACTTTTTGACCAGCTGGAGGGAGCCCATTGGTTCTCAAAACTGGATCTGAGGTCAGGGTACTACCAGCTTCGTATTCGGGAGGAGGACATCCCGAAGACGGCCTTCAGCAGCAGATACGGCTTGTACGAGTTTACCGTGATGCCGTTCGGGCTCACGAATGCACCCTCCGCATTCATGTCTTTGATGAATCGGGTGTTCGAGGAGTATCTGGACGTCTTTGTCATTGTATTCATCGACGACATTCTCATCTATTCAAGGACGGAGGAGGAGCACGTGAGGCATCTGGCCTTGACCTTGGGGAAGCTGCGTGAGCATGAGATGTATGCCAAGTACAGCAAATGCCAGTTCTGGCTAAAGGAGGTGGCCTTTCTGGGCCATGTCATCAGTGGAGCAGGTCTGGCAGTGGATCCTGCAAAGATCCAGGCAGTGCGGGATTGGCCATCGCTAAAGTCGGCCACGGATGTTCGAAGTTTCTTGGGACTGGCCGGTTACTACCGGAAGTTCGTCGAGGGGTTCTCCCAGATTGCCCTCCCTCTCACGTCTCTGACGAAGAAGGAGTCCCCTTTTATATGGACGCCTCGATGCGAATCTGCCTTCCAGGAGCTAAAGGATCGTCTCACCTCGGCTCCCATCCTTGCTCTTCCATCAGGGAAGGAGGGATTCTAGGTGTATACAGATGCTTCCTATCAGGGGATGGGTGCCGTTCTGATGCAGAACGGGCACGTAATAGCCTACGCCTCCCGTCAGTTGAAGCAGCACGAGCAGAGCTACCCCGTGCACGATTTAGAGATGGGGGCAGTCATTTTTGCTCTTAAGATCTGGCGACACTATCTCTACGGAGTACATTGTGATATCTTCTCCGACCACAAGAATCTGAAGTACGTCGACACCCAGAAGGAGTTGAACATCAGATAGAGACGCTGGGTGGAGTTTCTGTCGGACTACCAGTATACCATGCACTACCATCCTGGGAAGGCGAACGTGGTCGCAGATGCTCTGAGTCGGAGAGCGAGTACGACGTGAGTAGGCCCGCGGCTGATGGCCTTGGAGTTGTTTAGATCATTCGAGGAGATGCAGATTTCGCTAGTGTCTGAGGATGACCCGGAGCTGTACATGGAGTACTTGGGGTCGATGGCTACTACTGATGACATTCGGGACCGCATCAGAGATGGGCAGATGCTGGATGAGAGAGCTGAGCCGATATTCCGAGCCTTGGAGGAAGGCACGACGGGAGATTACTCTTTGAGGGATGGGCTCCTGTGTTTCCGAGGCAGAGTCTACATACCAGCAGGAGGACGGATCCGGGAGGATATTTTGACGGAAGCTCATTGCAGCCGATATTCGGTACACCCAGGGATCACCAAGATGGTAAAGGATTTAAAGAGGACGATGTATTGGCCGGGTATGAAGAAAGATATTACGTATTTTGTGACGCATTGCGAGGCCTGCCAGCTCGTGAAGGCGGAGTGTAGGAACCCGGCAGGCTTGCTGCAACCGCTTCCAGTGCCGGAGTGGAAGTTTGAGGATATAGCCATGGACTTCATACATGGGCTACCTAGATCCCGTGCGGGGAACGACTCGATCTGGGAGATAGTGGACAGCTGACAAAGGTGGCCAGATTCATTCCAGTAGCAAAGGGGGCACCAGTCAGCGTATTAGTACGGAGGTTCATTGAGCAGTTTGTGCGTTATCATGGGGTGCCCAAGACTATCGTTTCGAATCGGGATGGGCGGTTTACATCCAGGGAGTGGAGGTCAGTCCAGGCCCATCTGGGTTCCCGGTTGACATTCAGCACAGCTTTTCACCCCCAGACCGACGGGCAGACAGAGCGCACCAACCGTACACTGGAGGATCTGTTGCGACTATGTATTTTGGACCGTGGCGAGCCTTGGGAGAGATTGCTGCCACTGGTCGAGTTTTCGTACAACAATGCTCATCAGTCCAGCATAGGCATGGCTCCATACGAAGCGTTGTACGGAAGGAGGTGTAGAACCCCACTATCATGGGTTCAGGATGAGGATCCGCAGGCACTAGGCTCGGAGTTTGTGGGCGATACAGATGCTAAGATTAGATTGATCCGAGACAGGATGTTGGAAGCCCAGAGCAGACAGGCGAAATACTACGATGCGAGGCATCGCCAAGTGGAGTTCCAGGTAGGAGACCGGGTTTTCTTGAAGATACGGCCGATGCACGGAGTCTCGCGGGTTCGCGGGCGGAAGAAGCTCAGTCCGAGATATATGGGGCCCTATAGGATCCTGGAGCGGATCGGCCCCTTAGCCTATAGACTGGAGCTACCGCCGGAGTTAGCGGGATTGCATGACGTCTTCCACGTCTCCTCACTTCGGAGGGCTCTGCTACGCCCTGAGCAGCTGATTTCCTCGGCAGATGGCCCAGTGGCCTCGGATCGGTCAGTCGAATTGGAGCCTATCAGGATTGACGATACAGCAGTGCGGGTCTTGCGACGGAAGAAGGTCCCGTTAGTCAAGGTTCTGTGGAACAATCATGGGCAGGAGGAGCATACATGGGAGCCACAGGACTTGATGCGGCAAAAATACCCGGAACTTTTTCGTCAGGTATACCTCACAACCCCTCTGGACAATTAATTTGCCTTCCTATTTTAAATCAAAGGAACTGAAACTTCAAAAATAGGGGCTAATCTTTTGTTTATTGGGGTGTATATATCTAGTTAAGTGGACGAATTAACCTTAGACTTGAAACCGCATAAAGCGAACATAACATATGGATGTAATTTCTTTAATTCTCATGGGATGTTACAAGCTTATTTTCCCGATTTGAGTCCCGTAGGCTTAACCTTGATTTCGGGGACGAAATCTTTGTTTTGTTTATTGGGATTTGTAACATCCCATTTCCGGCTAGACCCCTAGGAGTCGGATGGTTGTGATAGAATCCCAGGGAGCCCAAAAACTTGAAATAAATCGACCAAGAAATCGGGTCACGGGTCGGTCACGCCCGTGACCCGCCATGTCACGCCCGTGACATAGGGCGTGACCATGATCGTCGGGTCCAGGTCGACGGTCGTCGACCCAAAATGGGCCCACGGGCATGTCACGCCCGTGACCCGCTATGTCACGCCCGTGACATAGGGCGTGACACGCTCGACGATCGTCGATTCCAGTTCGACGCCGTCGACCCAGAATTTGGCCACACGGGCCAGTCACGCCCGTGACCCGCCATGACACGCCCGTGACATAGGGCGTGACCATGATCGTCGGTTCCAGGTCGACGGTCGTCGACCCAAAATGGGCCCACGGGCATGTCACGCCCGTGACCCGCTATGTCACGCCCGTGACATAGGGCGTGACACGCTCGACGATCGTCGATTCCAGTTCGACGCCGTCGACCCAGAATTTTGGCCACACGGGCCAGTCACGCCCGTGACCCAGGTGTCACGCCCGTGACCACCCTTCGACGATCGTCGATCTCAGTTCGACGATCGTCGAACCCAGAATTGGCTAACCGGGCTTGTCACGCCCGTGACCCATGTGTCACGCCCGTGACCAAGGCCGAAACGACAGCCAGGTTGGAAATTTCGGTAACCGACGCCATAATAAATTCTGACCACGGGAATGAAAATCAAGAGTATTTATGGGTCGTTCCCTACTTTAATTATGTTAATAATTAAGGAAAAATGGGTCCAATAGGAAATTGCCACCTGGCAAACACCTCTTCACCTCCAACTTTTCAACTGCCATTCGTCATAACCGAAACGTCATAAGGGTGTTAGTAATGGCCGCCAACGTTTCATCTCCAACGTTTCATCTTTTCCCCTCCCCATTTGCTGATCTGTAAAAGACTCCTAAGAGCAAGAGGAAAAGGTTACACTCCCTCAAACTGTTTCAGACCTCCGCCTTGCTGTTGAAGAGTTTCCGACGACGCCACCACCGCGCAAATGGCTTCCCGACGCTCTGCACGCCTCCAACCCGCGAACAAGGTCCTCCCCTCCCTCTTCTTCTGCGGATAGATCTTAGGAATCGTTAGGAGAGATATCGGGCTCAAAAGAGCCAGATCGGGTGAGCGTATTCATGGTTTTCCAAAAATTTCATGGTGGCGGGTTCGCCGGAAATCGCCTCTCCGGCGGCCGTGCCGCCGCCCGACGATAGCCCTCACCTCAACGGAGGTGGTGGTGGTGGTGGCCGGCCAAGGAGATGACTGGATGGCCGGGAAATAGCTTGGAAAAGCTACAGGAAAATTAGGTTTTTAGGCCTCTGGTTCGGGCTCTGAAGAAGATGAACAGTGTCATGAAAATTGTATTCTATTTTTAAAACAATTTTTGAATGAAAATATCTGTCACCTTAAATATTTTGGGAAAAATACTTAGAGGCTCCTACAGGAAAAATGGTCAACATAGAAAATGTATCCCTTGAGGTCTACTTTAATTTAAAATTAAGTTCACTCGATTTGGAATCCTGGTTAGACCACAGCACCCTTTTTGGTGAGGTCTATCCAGAGGGCCGTCTTGACCTTAGAAAAATTCCTCACTCTAAACCAGTCATCAAAATGACTTGAAATTTGGGGTGTGGTCTAATATTACATATATCTAGGTGCTATCCAAAAATGAGAATTTTTGGAGAATATTTTTCTATAGTTTTTAGAAAAATTCAATAATCCTAGCTGAATTTAATTAGATAAATAAATAATTTCCAAACCCTCCCAAATTCTGGTGAATGGTCCCTCGGGTCACCATAAGGTTCTGTATAATTTTCCATCTCATTTGTAGATGGTTTGGACTAGAAATGATCAACCCTAAGTTTTTCCCTAATAAGGGGTCTTAGGTTAAAAGTGCACTTTCGAAGTTTGAGTGGTGAGATCACCTCAACAGAGGCTGAGATTTTTACCACTGGCTAGTAATATTCTCTAGCACCCACTCATGGAGTTTGAGGTGGATCGGGGTGAGTTTACCCTAAGGACCAAGGCCAAACCATAAGGATGGATCTTGGTGGTTTGTGAAGGTCATGTGGTCAAATGACCTTGGATTGATCCGAAATTGGGTGAGGAGAACCATAGGGTCAATATAGTTCTCTGGATGAAATCTTAGTAAATTTGGAGACCGTTGAGATACCTGAAAGTCTAACCCTAGTTTAGGGCGCAAAACTTGTAGAGTTAGGAAATGACACAAAATCCCATTGAAAAATGATAAGAATTGGGTAAAGTGAATTATAGGGATGGTACAAGCTCTGGATATTTTTCTATGAATTTTATGTTCATTATTTTGGATACTTCCTTTAATGATGTAGTAGTAGTATGATTTGCTTGAAAATTTATTAGGGAATACACACTCTCTGGAAAGTGATGAAATTTAAGCAGAGAACGTTTATTATGATTTTAAATCTCGGTGAATTTTTATGGGACTTTTGGAAGATTAATTCTAAGGCTTGCTTCTTTAAGTATGTTTTACCTTGATTATTTGATTAAATCTTTAGTGTTGTTTAGCAAGTTAGTAAAATTATGATTCTCTGCACAAAGATCTTTTATATATCATACTACTGACTAGTGATTTTTCTATAATTTTTAGATGAATAATTTCTGTACTTCCTTCATTAAGTAGGATTAACGTGATTATACTGAATAAATTATTTAGAGGTTAAATACTTTCTATAAAATTCTGAGAATTTGTATTTGAGGTTATCTTGCTGTTAATTAATGAACTTAATTTTTGGGTGGCCATTACTTAAGAATATCATGAAGTTCATGTTTAAAATTACCCATGGCCAATCTTTGGGAAAAATTAAATAAATATCAGATTAAATAGGAAAATTATAAATTTCTGGATTTAAGCTAATTATGTCATGATAGACCTCCATTAATTTTTATAGGAGATTTGGAAGATAATTCGGTGTACCTCCCCTTGTGTACCTCATATAGCTTAGGATGGTCTGCATATAGTAAAACCACGGAACTTTGATAATTGAAGATTGGTAGGGTAAGTTAAGATTGAGTTCATCATTAGGAGTCAGGATAAGTAGAGAGTGGGACTGGTTAGGATAAGGGAGTACGGGAATGACGAAAGATCGTCCATCCCGGGAAGAAGAGGAAGAGTCTTAATACTCTAGGGTTAGAACTAAAGTAACTAAAGAGGATCGGGATAAGGGACATCAACCAATAATAATAAGTGCCTTGCGAAAGGGAACTTCGGGCCGTAATGCCGCCGTCTTGGTTCCTAGTGCCCCTTGAGAGCCCTTCACGGGGTATACCGGGGGCAGTCCTGGGCTAACGTAAACCATAGGGATAATAAATTAAAAGAGCAACTAGTATAACTAGGGTTACACATGCACACTCCCCGATAGCTAGTAAGGTAGAATAATAGGACTTGTTGCCGTTCAGACAGTAGCTCTGAAGGTAGATGCACGGACGGGACTGTCCGGGGGGCCGCGGGCTCGAGGGTTGGAGTACAGAATAAAAGTGGTGGGTCATCGGTACTAGGCGATCGATCACACCGACAGCGGTACGATGACTCGGCGAAAAGTCTGGAGGGTACATCCAACAGCAGTACGCGGATACTCTAGGTTGCGTTCTTCTAGGGGTGTATGGAAGGGCTAGGCCTGGTAGTGTGGTTACCCGCCTAGGAGTGGGGGGCCCGACTCACTGTCTCTGTTTGCCACAACGAAGGTTCCTGGGGGTGAAGCTAGCCTCCCGAACAGGGGGAACTAAAGGTCTGTGCGCATAGAGTCGTGTGCGTGAGTTGCACTTGCATGAATCATGGCATAGCATATCACTACACTCATAATTGCATACAACCGTCACCCCAACGTATAAATCGGTATGGGACTTTTTATACAATGGGAGCCTTGCAGAAGACCCCTTAACTTATAAGTTTGTATGAGCATTCATATAAGTTAAGGTTACTTACTTACTTACTTGTTGGTATACTTACTGTTCTCTAGCTGCCTTCTTTTATACAATTTGATATTTAATAATTGCTCTACCTATTACAACACTCTTATACTGTTCACCTATTATCTTGCTAGTTAGGTCCACCGTCACCTGCTTGATTATTCTCCACTTTTGTAGCTTCCCTTTCCTCCTCTCCGCCCGGTACTTAGGAGCCGTGGTGGGAGGGGTAGGGGATGATAGGGCTTAGTCTTTATGACTAATGGTTTTCGAACCAAACATTACAGGAGCTCCGGATGGGAGATAGGGACCAGCACCAGCGGAGTACGGTGCGCATGGAGGTGGGACAGTCTAGCACCGGTGCACCTGCGACCAGCTCCGTGAGTGATTAGTATTTTCTTAGCTTCCGCGAAGAGTGACTTGTAGTGAGGACTCTGATGTACTGGGCTTGAGCCCATTTATCTATTTTCCTTTTATTACTATTGATGGACTGGTTATGATTTCACCTTATTTACATGTTTTTGTGGACTTGTTTACATTTTTGTATAAATGCTTCTCTCTCTTGTGATCGAAAAGGGCCGGCAGAATTGGCGTTTTGTAGTGGTTGCCTTCCCGTGAGTCGGTGCCACCGCAAAGCGGCAATTCTGGGCTAAGACCCCGGTGGTTGAAAAAGGAAAAAAAAAGGGGGGGTCTTACATGGGGGGCATTCTCCTTCTGAGTCAGAGAGACCCATTAGCCCAAAGTAGGCTTCCTCATCATCACTGGTGTCTGACGTGTCAGATTCACTCAGCGTCTTTGGCTTCTTTGCGATGTAACTCCTCTCCTTCTTCTTGTCTTTTGAGGACCTGTGCTCCTCTCCCTTTCCCTTTTCCCTCTTGCCTTGATGGCAGTCGGCCACGACGTGTCCTGGCTTGTTGCAACCAAAGCATATAATGTCAGAAGAGCGGTGTTTGTTCGGTTTGGAAACATACCTGTCAGAAGAATAGTTCTTCTTCTGATCCCTTGAGGAGGAGCCGTTTCTCTTTCTCTGATTCCTCAGCTTGAGGAACTTTTTGAATTCCCGTGTGATAAGGGATAAATCTTCCTCAGATAACTCTGATCCGGAGGAGCTCGGCTCAGAGTCTTCCTCTTCATCCCTCTTCCACGCACGGGAGGAAGCAACACCCTTACCCTTTCTGGATTGAATGGCTTTCAGAGCCACCGTCTTTTCCTTGTCCGCGGCTTTTTCTGCTTCCTCTTCAGCCTTCCTTGTGTTCAACTGAAGCTCATAGGACATGAGCTTCCCGAACAGAATCTGAGGGTCGGTTTCCGCAAGTCTGCCAAACTCGCGGATGGCGCAGATCTTTGTGTCCCATTCCTTAGTGAGTGACCTAAGGAATTTATCATTGAGTTCACCGTCAGTGAACACTCTTCCATATCCTTTGAGTGCATTGACGATCTTGAGGAAGTTTTCGAAGGTGACTCCGATCTCCTCCTTTGGCCCTTGTTTGAAGGCCTCATATTTCTGATTGAGGAGGGATCTCCGATCGTCCCTCACTTCATCTGTGCCCTCCATTAGGACAATCAGACAGCTCCAGAGATCCTTGGCTGTCCTGCAGTTGCTGAAGTTCTGCATCATAGAGTCGTCAACTACGTTCACCAGGATGTTCTGAGCTTTCTTGTAGAGTCCGAACAGCACCATTTCGTCCTTGTCCATTTCCGAAAGTTTCTTGGGTACTTTCTTGGTAGGATCAATAGTGGAGGGCTTAGTGGGAATGTAAGGTCCCTCCTCCACTATCATGAAGAGTCGGGGGTCGACTGCTTCCATGTAGAATCTGATTCTTTCCTTCCAGATAGGAATGTTCAGTCTGGTGCATACTGGGATTTTGCCGGAGTGCTTGAGTCCGTCCATGGAGGATATCTGTCTGCTTCTTGACACTGGTGGCAGGATTCTACTCAAGGTGTGAACCTTTTTGATGAGCAACCTCCCTCTGATACCACTTATAAGTTCACCTAGTGTCAACTACCTTCACCTATGGGGGGGGGGGAATAGGTGTCTCTGCAGCTTATTAGCGGAATTAAGATTTTACCTGCACAAGAAAACAAAACAACCAAGCACAGAAAATACACAGGCAATTTATAGTGGTTCCCTGATTTGGGTACGTCCACTTTCCCCCTTCGACCTATCTCCCTACAAGGGACGACTCGGTCACTTCACCAACAGGATTGAAATCCAATCCTTGTACTAACGGAAGGAACCCTTCCACACGTAGGAGTCCACACTCCCACAACCCGGGTTGCACCCAACCCTTACAACTAAAGACCAATCGGTCCGTTACAAAGAAATTGAAAATGCTTGTAAGAAATACAAACTACGTTTGGAGAGTAAGGTGTCCCTCTTCGTTCGACGACGTGTTCTTGAAGTCAACGAAGAGTCCACAACCCTAGATCTCTCTTGGAAAGAATCTTCCCGAAACCGGCGGCGGCTTAAAGCGACGGCAAGGTTCTCGGAATCGGCGGCGGCAACGGAGAGCAGCAGCAGTGCCAACTTGATTCAAACTACATAGCGAAGGAAGCAAGGTCTTCCAACAGTCACACTAGGATCGATCGTCTCGATCGATTCGGAAGGGGAAGGATTTTCCCGATCAACGAATTAAGAGACAAGGGATCTCTGGTTAGACGCGTGAGACGCTATGCTAGCCTAAGCTTCAGTTGCCGGAGATCTGGAAGAACCTGAGATCAGCAGCGGCGACAAGTGCACGAGCGGCGGAGAGATCGGCGGAGCGTTAGGGCTTGTCGGAGGCTCGTGCTTTTTGAAATCTCGTCACCTGTTGTTTACTGTTCATACATACGGAGTTTATATACATTAGGTCAAGTATATGACCGTTGTGGGTCCCACCAATAAGAAGGCTTGAGCCCGGTTCGAAATAGTTCAGATAGTTTGAACCGGTCCAGAGAACAACAGGAAACTGCCTAAGTCAAATTCGGCGAGAATCGTAGGTGATTCTCGCCGAATCGGCGAGAATCACTTGCGATTCTCGCCGACTTCTACTTAGCCGAAATCTGGCTGAACTGATACAGAAGCCGGGGAGAATCGGCGGGAATCACTTTTGATTCTCACCGAATTGTCGAGAATGCAAGGTCATTCTCGACGAATCGACGAGAATCATAAGTGATTCTCGACGATTCTGCCTTAGAAAATTTCCCTGTCTGTGACGAAGCTGCCGGCTTCAACCGGCGAGAATCAGCTAGTGATTCTCGACGACTCGGCGAGAATCATTAGTGATTCTCGTCGATTTTTACTTGGGCTATATCTCCTCTTTCTTTCCTTGAGCTGGTCTTTGGCCCATCCTTGCTCCTTGTCTGCTCTTGCTTTATCATAGCCCTGTACTTGAAATTAAGTACACCCCAATAGAGAGAGTACACGTAGGCCAACACACTGATCTGCTCAACGAGGGATTACGTTGCACAGACCCGTGTATATTGACCCACTGCACCCTGACATTGGTGTGTACTTAGCATGGAATATCTGCAAGTACAACTAGAAAATATTTCATCAAATACATTGTCTATTTACCTTGGCTTGCACAGGGGCTTCTTCAAATTAGGTACATTGAGGATGCAATACCCAACATCCCCCTTTCTGAAATCTTCATTTGGATTTGCAAAATTTCTCTTCCTTTATCATCTCTAAATTCCATTTCCTTTTGCTCTCCCCCTTTCTGACCTCTTTAAATAGGGGACACTAGAAACTCCCCCTTAATCTTCTAGTTCCAAGAAATTTTTTGGAACAACTACTTGTCCAATTGCCAGATAAGAATTTTATTGGCCTATGGACATACCTGCATCAACAAGATTAGAATCCCTTTGGAGCCCAAACAAGATTGGATCCTAGGTCTCTTGTTAGTATCCTCCCCCTATGAGAGTTAACATTATGAGTGGTCTTTCTCACATTATCAACTTGAGGAGTTAAAACATAGCTGGGATTAAACCATCAATCTATGGCGAAGTGACCAACCTTGCCACAACACCAACAGTTAAACCTGTTGTACCTTCTCTTGTTCTCTTGCTTTACCTTATGGATGGGGGGTCTAGCAAGAGCAACTAACTTGGAGAAGGAAGCCTCATGATTGCAACAAGTGCATGGCTTCCTTGTCTCCTTGGCCTTTGTTACACCAGTTTTAGCTTTTGGTGTCTTCTTCTTATTTGACCCATGATTGTAAGGATCATATTTCAGTAAGGCAACGGTTTGGCTTGGGAAAGCCTTGCCTTTACCTTTGGCAGATTTATGTCCTAAACTGCTATTTTTCACGAAGGAAGCTTCTCCATTAGTGATTGGAAGCAAAGTTGTAGGCGAGGTGAGAGTTTCAACCAGCTTTCGTTCAATGACTAGCTTTGCTTCCAGTTCATCCAGGAGGGATTCCTTATGATTTACTAATTCAGTGAAATCTTTAATTTCCTCCTTCAAGGATTGAACTTTGTCTCTGAGAGGGGTTAATTGGTCAATCTCCTCTCTCAGATTTGATTCCACCTCTTTGAGGGATGAAATCTCTTTTGATTGCGATTTCAGTACCTTCCGGCATTTGTCAAATGCAGTCAATAAGACTTGATACTGATTTACCAATTCAAAATCATCCTCCCCAGAAGAATAGCCATCATGACCATTTGAGTCAGAATCTGAGGCAGAAAGAGGTGTGTGAGAATTTATCTTCCCGGTATATGAGGAGTTACCGTTGTCTTTGTCCTCTTGGTCAGAAAAAGCCATAAGCCCGAAGTAGGCTTCTTCATCCGCACTTGACTCAGATGAGTCAGAGTCACTGAGGGTCTTTGGCTTTTTGGCAATGAAGCTTCTTTCTTTCTTCCTTTTCCCTTGAGGGGAATTCTTTTCTATGCCTCTTCCTTCTTTCTTCTTCAGAGGGCACTCAGTGCTTATATGCCCTGGCTTACTACAGGAATAACAAACAATGTTAGATGAAACATGTTTGTTCGGTTTAGATTTATACCTGTCATGTCTGCTGTGACGATCACCATCAGGACATGATCTTCTGGACGAGGAATCATTTTCTCTCATTTGTTTCTTATTGCTAAGAAACTTCTTGAATTGTCGGGAGAGAAGATGAAACTCTTCATCTGATGAATCTGATCCTGAGGTGCTTGGCTCGAATTCTTCTTCTTCATAGTCTCCTTGAGTGGAAGCAGCTTTGGCCTTTCTTGAGCTGTCTGCCCTTAGTGCAACTGGCTTATCTTGGAATGAGGAGTTGTTGCCCTCTTCTTCAGCTTTTCTATTATTGATTTGAAGCTCATATGACATAAGCTTTCCGAAGAGGTTCTGAGGGTCAGTTTCTGCTAATCTTCCAAACTCTCTGATGGCACATATCTTGTTGTCCCAATCCTTTGTCAAGGATCTTAGGAACTTGTCGTTTAGTTCACCATCTGTGAACACCCTGCCGTAGTTCCTCAATCCATTGACAATCTTGAAGAAATTTTCATATGTGTCAGCAATAGCTTCCTTTGGTCCTTGCTTGAAGGCTTCATACTTCTGATTTAGAAGGGATCTTCTATCATCCCTTACTTCTTCTGTACCTTCCATCAAGATAATTAGAGATCTCCACATTTCCTTGGCAGATTGGTAGTGAATGAGGTTTTGCAACATAGAATCATTGACTGCACTTGCGATGATGTTCTTGGCTTTCTTGTCTAAGGAGACAAGTGCAATCTCATTCTTATCAAGATCCATCAACTTCTTTGGCACCTCCTTTGTAGGATCACTAGTGGAGGCAATCATAGGGATATAAGGGCCTTCCTCCACTATCATGAATAAGCGGGGGTCAACAGCTTCCATGTAAAGTTTTATTCTCTCTTTCCATATGGGAAAGTTTGCCTTATTGCACACTGGGAGCTTAGAAATATCCTTGGCTCTGTCCATGCTTGATTAACTCAGAAAGATAACTAGGAGGGATCAGATCAAGGTGTTAACCTTTTAAAGATTAACCTCCCCTCTGATACCAATTGAGAGAACTAAGTTGTCAACCTAAATCACCTAGAGGGGGGTGAATAGGTGAAATGCGTGCCAAAAGCGGAATAAAAAATTAACACAGCACAGATCAAGCAATCACACAGAGAACACAGGATTTATAGTGGTTCCCCAACCCTGGGTACATCCACTTTCACCTCACCAATCTAGTAAACCACTAGACTTGGCCACTCCACTATCTCAGATCAAAACAATCCTACAACTCGGAACAACGTTCCTACAAATCTCGATCCAAACCGGATCTACACTCGGAAGAAAACCTTCCTACAAATCTCGATCCAAACCGGATCTACAGAACTCGGAGTCAAGACTCCTACAAGAATAAAAGGTTGTATAAAGAAATATACAAACAAAACCGATCAGATCTGGATCTTCAAATCTTTCTTCATTCTTCAGCTTTTAGAGATCGGCGGAAATAAATCGAGGAAGACAGAGGCGAAAACCCTTGGATCTGGAAACCTGGAATCAGCGTGATCAAGCACGGGATCTATCGATTGAGAGTAGCTTGATCTTCTGAAACTTCTTGGCTGAATCTCTGTATCGGAGAAGACCGGTGATGAAGAAGATGAACAGTATTTTGTCGGCGTGAACTTGTCAGCTTCCCTATGTCGGCGATAAAATCAGATTCAGAATTCTTATCTTTTCTTCTTAGGGTTTGTCGACTTGACAAGACCTATTTATAGTACTTCTGCAACGGTCATAATACTTAATCAAGTACACGTGGACCAATCATATGAGAGGATTTGAAATAACCCGCAAAGTCTGGACTTAGAAACATTCTTTCTGTAAATTGATATACACGAGTATATCAATGAACTACTCGAGTATCAGGAGAGAGAGAGACATACTCGAGTAAGCACGAGTCTAGGACTTAGAAAATAATCTGAAGGGAAAATCAAACTACTCGAGTATATCAAGCTCACATACTCGAGTATACATATAACAACTCGAGTAACTAGGAAACTACTCGGGTAATCACACACCTACTCGAGTAAGAGAATCAAGCTACTCGAGTATAAAGTAATTCACTCGAGCATATCAGGGAACTACTCGAGTCTGCAAACTGACATACTCGTGTAAAAGGATATACTCGAGTACTTGGCTGGACTACTCGAGTATATACATGAGCTACTCGAGTATCATAGGGCCTACTCGAGTAAGAGGAAGAATCTGAAGACTCGAGTATGTCCTTTGGATTACTCGAGTACTAAGTTACTTACTCGAGTATATGAAGCTATCTACTCGAGTATGTAGACTTAGAAAAATTTCTTCCTTGAGAACTCATTTCTCCTACTAAAGATCAGCAACACTTCAAGGTTCCATTTGTCCATGCGCTTATGAAATGAAGTGCATCCCAATAGAGAGGCTACACTTGAGTCAACACCATGGATCACACAATGAGGGATTATATTGTATGGTCCTATGTTAGGTGACCCATTGTAGACTGACATTGGTCTACACTTGGCAATATAGTCCTGCATACATAACTCAAACACAGAATCAAATACAACTGCAATTCACCTTAGTTTTAGGAGGACTTCTTCAAATTAAGGTCATTGTGGAAACAAAACCCAACAGTGTATGCATGTATGATGTGATTAACCTCCCTCTAATACCAATTGAAAGATAGGGTAATCTCTTAAAAACTCTAGGGGGGGTGAATAGAGTTTTTAAAATCTTTTTTATTTTTGCTGAAATAAGAAATCTTTAATAAAATATGTTACTATGATGTAGGTGTATGAGTGTATAAGTGCAACAGATTAACTAGAGAAAAGATAAGTAAGCTACATAACAAAACATATCATAGCACGAGCCCACAGGAAGATCACAGCCACACAGACAATACAAGAATTTTTATAGTGGTTCCCCAAACTTGGGTACATCCACTCTTCTACCACCCTAGGTAGGAATCAACTACAGGTTTTGATCAGGTTACTACCACCAATGAGCTTTTGATCAGGTGCTCAAAAATTAACCCAAGTCTTTTGGAAGGAGACTTGCAACCAGAATAATTTTGAAGGGAATTAAAACCCTGTACAGAGGTGGGGAAGAGAGGATGATGGAAGTCTTCTTTTCTCAAGTCAAAATGAGAAGAATATGTGGATTCTGTGGTGTTGTCAAAGCTCCCCCTAAAATCTTGAATGGTTCAGGAGTGGAAGCTTTGCTAAGGGTGAGTAGGTATTTTGCTATATGATCAACTCTCCAGAGATCCTTTGACTGATTTGAATATTCTTTTCCCTTGAGGTCTCTGAAAACAAAGAAGGTGAAGAAGAAAGACTCTTGATTGTGATTGTTGTTCTTTCTTCTTCTTTTGAGAGCAGTTGATTTCCTGAGAACTGTATGCACTGCACTTATTTTATTTTTCTGTCTGCTTCTTTTCGTGTTCCTTCTTATTGATCTCAAGGAGTTTCTGAATTGACTTGTTTCTGGCAGGGAGATTATCAGATTGATAACTGCCTCAAGGTCGAATTCAAAAACCTAAAATAAATGCTCAGCCGAAATCTGGGAAATGAAAACGGAAAGTGTGGTGTCATATATTCTATTCTATGTCTGTCCCGAGATATAAGCAATTAACTCCATGGAGGATATTTGCAATCAATACTGCCAGTAACGGCTTGATTCGAAGGATATAAGTGCATTTATTATCCAGGGAATTAACAGCCTATAATAGATATAAAATAAGGAGACAGAAAAGGAAAGAATAAATAAAAATATGCCTTACAATTTTCATCGACCAGAGAACAGCTTTCGTCGACCTAAGATCATATAACAACTGCACTGCATAAACTAACAGATACTGTGCTCTAAGTTTGTCGACCTGAGAATGTGAAATTAGTCGACCTTAAAACTTGGTCAAACTGACGGCGTTGAGATAATAGCACATTTGGCGTTAAGTCATTTGAGAGTGTTAAGTCATTGATAGCATTGAGAGCGTTGAGTGATCTTTGGCTCTGAGTAAGCTTAGACTTTGAGTGAATTATGGCGCTGAATCAATTATGGAACTGAGTGATCTTTGGCGTTTAGAGTTGAAGTTTTAGTCGACCTGAGAATAGAGTTCGTCGAGCTCAGCTCAGAGAATTTTATCTCTGAGTTAGTCGAGCTTAGCACGACTTTTGTCGACCGGAGATTGACGAACGTAGATCTCCTTTATCTAAAACTTGAATTCTCTGAGTCTTGAGTCTTTGGCAGTGTTGGAGGCTGGTCCTTTGTACTGTTTACTCTAAGGACTTGACCTAGACTCTAGAAACACATAAAACTTGACCCTTCTATACAACATGGGTCACACCCTAAGAAGAGAACCTAGCGCAAATCACCTAGGGGTTCCAACAGCTATTGTGCAGGCTTGTCGGGGGTCCTACCGGAGTTTCAACTTGGGGTCTCGTCGGAGGTCCCACTGGAAGTTCAGCTGGGGGTGTAGCCAGAGGACTCGCTGGGCGAGCTGTGGACAGTTTCCTTATCCAAGACCACCTCTGTCGTTTTGATGGTTGGAGAGATGTCCTCTCCCACAGGTCTGGGATTGGCTCGAACAACCAGGGCAAAACCCCTTGCGCCGTCAGGGTATCGCCTCCTTCGTTTAGAAGCTCCATCTCCGGTAACACCCTGATTACCATCTTGGCCGTAGCTTGCGCGTTCTCCAGTATGATCACCTCGAGCTTGTATGCAGAATAGTGGCGACGCTCCACTCTCTCCTCCATCAATGGTCGGGCCTACGCTAGGGCCAGCGCCTCCTATAGTCGCTTCATCTCGGCTCGCAGCAACTGGTTCTTGTACTCGACGTCGGCCACTCTGGCGTGAGTCAATTGGGTTTGCGTGGAGTCCTACGAGAAGGTCCTATTAGACAAAAATTTAGGGGCTAAATATACGTACTAAGGGAGTGTGAGTGTTGGAAGGTCCCGCTTACCTCGGTGGTCGGGCGAAGGGAGAGAAGCTTTTGGGCGGCCGCTAAGTCGGCCTTCAGGCTGGCCACCTCAGCAACGGCTGCATCCCTCGACTTGATCATATCAACGAGGTTGCGCTCTATTGTTAGGGTGCGGCACCCAGCCATGAACGAAAGCTGGACCGCACGAAGTTGGGCCTGGGCAGCGTCAAACACGAGGTCCCGGGATGTCATCCAGTCAAACGTGTGGGCGTCCTCCTGCTTGTAGAGGTCATAGCCTAGCGCGAAGGCATGGCCTATGCTTGAATCCTGCTCCCTCCAAGAAGGAAGAAGGGTGGAAAATGCGATGTGGTTGGAGGTGTGATCCCACTGGAGCATAGGCAGGCCCTCTGTATCCTTGTACTTATCGCGGAATCTGAAATTCCGGTGCCCTTTTGGCACCATCTGGCGAGAGGACATGGCCGGGGTCTCTGCGGCAGGCTGGATGGCATCTGCCTAACCGACAACTGAAGGGATCTCGGCAGGGGTTCATGCGGAAGCCAGTACGACAGATTTACCCTTATCGGCAGCCAATGGTTTTGATCTCTTGAGAGGAGGGGCAAGGTGGGGACTCGTCTTTCGCTTTTGGGCCTTTGGCGCGGAGGAGGATCTTGGCTCCTCCCGGCAAGCAGCTGTGGCAGACTTGGCGAGAGCCAAGGGGTCGGCAAGTGCCCTAGTCTCGTCAAAAAGTTGGTGGAGGGGGATTTCTCGTTCACCTACGAGACCCATGGCTAAGTAACCCTATTTATCAAGTCAAAATAAAGGATTGCGAGAATACACTGAGATAATACCTTCGCTGGGAGGAACAGGCAGGAGAGAATCCAGGTCTCGCAGAAGGAACGGGACATCAAAAATCTTAGTCCCGAAAAATTCGACAAGAGCGCCCTCTCGCCCTTCGAGAGCGGGATGCTTATAGGTCGCGTCGTCATACTGAACAGGCGCGAGCGGAATGTTTCCAAAGTCACCGGATACAAAAAACGATCTCTGTCCCCAGTGGTGGTTTTTGTTGGCGAGACAACTCGTCTTCAACAATTGTACCGAGAAGAAGACTACTCCGCCTTTCGCGCGAAAGTTGAACAGTTTTTGGAAGATGGGCAGGCTAAATTTTATCCCTTCCGCCCGCATGTATTAGATGAAGGCCACCAGAATCACGATGGAGTTTTGGTTGAGAAGGGCCGGCACCACCCCATAGTACCGAAGGGCCTGGCGCACTTCCGACAAGATGGGGAGGCGGAACCCCACCTCGAAGTGCTCCAGGGGAATGGAAAGCTCCCTGGCCAGTGTGAGGTTAACTCTGTCGTCGTTCCTGGGGTTCCACACTGAGAACCCAGTGGAGATGAAGTTGGTGACTATCATGTCAAACTCCTCCAAAGTAAGCCGACAGGGAGGGAAATTGTGTTTAAGAAAGGATTGCGCGCACTTGGAGCGGCTATCGCCCTCGCCAGGCATTTCGAAGAGAAGTCGAGATCCTTTGCGCTGCAGAGGTCGACGAGAGCAGTCAGGAGATGTACAAAGGCTTAAAATCAAAGAAGTAAATGTAGAGAAGTAAATGTGGTTGGTTGATAGGCCTATTTATATAAGATACGGTAATCATGAGTCTTTTCTTAAGAAAGGTGGAAAGGGAACGGTCAACGAGTCAGTAAATCTTGATGTCCTGACTCCTCCATTTCCGTTCTGCCTAGTTAGCTCTCCTTGGACCTACAGGAAGTGAGAATCTCCCGAGAGGGCTAGGGAGAAGACAAACGATCTAAGCGCGCGAGAAGTATTGAGCGAGGTGTATAGGACAGGCATTCTCAAAGTATCAAAGATAGCATGAAAAGAACATGTGAGGACACAGTTATAAACGGGGTCTCGCTGAGCGAGAGCCTCCAAACAGAAAAAGATAAAAAAGGAAATAATAATAACAAATAATACTCATAATAATTGTCAGCTGCCGAAAGGCACAGGTGGTACAAAGAGGAAGGGGTAGGTTGGGCGGGGTTGGAGAGAGAAGAGATAAAGGACACAAGTCTCAGTACGGCTCCCACCTCCAACGACCCCGATCTCACCTCCCCGGACTTGGAGGTGCCCGCAAATTGTAGAAAGCCGTCAGAGAATTCAGCCCTTGGTTAGCCAAGTGGAGCTGACCCTGAACCTGCGCGATATATCTTCTGGGGGAGGTATCGGTGGAAAATGTCTACTGGGACTCCATTTTGCCGATGAGGTAGGCGCAGTCCCGCTCGACATTCCCCGCCGCCGCTCCATCATCCCCAATCACTGCTCCATTGTATCTTTGATTCCCTTCACCACCGCAGAGTTGGCTCGATGATGTCGCGCAAGCTTCGATAGGATTGATGCAATCCTTTGGCATCACGCTTTTCCACTCTCGGAGGCTTCATGAAAGTCTTCCATCTCTTCAGGAGAGGGGAGGGATGAGTCTCCCCCATCTTCCTCTTCCTCGTCTTCATGCTCATCTTCATCTTATTCCTCTTCAGCTTCCTCATCCTGCACCCTTGGACCTGAAGGTCAGTCAGTCAGATCAAAGAAGGAGCGAGAGGGAAAATGATATATTCACGCATACCTGAGTTATGGTCGGGGGTTCTCACCAATGGTTAGTGAGAGGGACCAGGCACCCTTTTTGACCGGAGGCTGGGACTCCGGCGCGGAAGTTAATGTTTCCGAGACAACCCCTCCAGCTACGGAAGCGGTTTCAGCCATTTGGTTGAAGGGATCTTCGGTAGTTGAAGCCCCGGGCCTCGGGTAAACGAGGTCCAAGTTTCAAAGAGAAGGCACTGTGAGAAGCATAGTCAGCGGAAGGTAAGAGTAGACCAGTTAAAGTGAAAGCCATAGAATGAAATACCAAGAGTACTTGGGAGATCATCCAGAGTAGTTTGATGGGCGGCCCCCGAGTTGGATGACGGAGCCTTGAGGAGGTGGCGAGACGCCTCAGCATCTGCCAGAGGGTTGTCGACGACGCCTTTTGGCACCGTCCCCTACGAGAAGGGTGATACATAAGTACACTATGCAGTTCATTTATAAAGTTCGCGCCTATGGACGATGCGAGAAAAGAACCTCTGGTAGGGAAGGGAAATTCCCGTTATGGTTTGGAGTAAGGGTAGGCGAGGCTCGGTTCTCCTTTAACAAGTCGTGCTTGAACAATTTGGCTTTCTTCTTTTTCTTCCTTAAGCGGGAGCTCTCGCCGGCTGGTTTTTCGCCAGCTGACTTCTCGCCCACTACCTTCTAGCATGCATACCTCTTACCCATCAACCAAGGGGAGACCTTGGCATAGTTGGTATGGGCCCGCGCCTGGGCCGCGGCGAGGCGGGCTTTAAGATCCGCCGAGAGCGGCTTTTCAGCATTTTTGGCACACATCTTCATGGCCCTGCATGGGCTCGAGCAGAAAGTAATGATGGAAGAGATGGCCTAAAAGATAAACTTAGCGGTGTATTTATTGGACGTGTCTTTCCAAGCGCAATGCTAGCTCGCAAAGAGCGGGGATTGTGTACAACCCCATATTCGCTGGGTAGGACCAAAATCTCCCATTGACCCATACTGGACTAGCCGTGGGCTAGCATTAAGCATATTGGGTCGGGCAAGTGGACTAGGCAGGAGGGTTCTCGCTGGGAGCAGGCGGGAAGAATCTCGCCCAAGGGTTATGTAGCGTTGGTTCATCGAGCTCAGACCATCGAGCCAAGAATATCGGTTCGTCGAGCTCAAATCGTCGAGCTAAGAGTGCCATTTCATCGTGCTAAGATCATTGAGATGAGAATGATGGTTCATCGGGCAAGCAAAAAGGCTTCCGCCCTAAGATGGAGGGAAGGCTCCCATCCTAGGCAGGCGAAAGGGCTCACGCCTCTCTTTCACGGAAGCTCAACGCCTCTTTTATTTTTTGTTCCCACTTGGGGCAGGCAGGAAGGCTCGCGCTCAGAGCAAGCAGGGTTCCCCACAGAGCTCAGCAGGAAGAGCTTACACTACGAGGAACCAAGGTGGGACCCAGATGTGGGACCCAGACCTAAAATTACCTAAATATCCTTTGGTCTGCATTTAGCTCTTCAGAATAACGGATTTTGGCTATTAGCAGATCAACCCGGGAGTTTGATAGTAATTTTAGGGCAGCAAAAATATGCTTTTGGCATACCAGACTTTGAAAACTTATAAATAGATGCATGGAGTTCTTCAGAAAGAAGCCATCATCATTTCTACAATTCTCTAGTGTGCTTTCTGAGGTTCTCCTAGACCAGCTATTGACTTTTGAGGGGAAGAGCTCAAAGATCTTTAGGTTTATGGAGACATCTTTTGTACGGGGTGTCATGTAAGATTTATACGGCTCAGAAAAGTCTGAAATACGTCTTCACTCAGAAGGTTCTGAAACTGCGCCAGCGTAGATGGTTAGAGTAAGTCAAGGACTATGAGGTAGATACCCTTTATCATCCGGGCGTGCTAATGTGGTGGTCGATGCCTTGAGCAAAAAAGCCACGCATGTATGGTCTTTCCGTGCAATATTTGGAGTATGAGTTATTATTGATGAATATAATGGTCGAGAGTAGCATTATGTCGACTAAACTTGAAGTTTAAGAGCCTTCATGGATTACACTTACAAGGTTACACCAGAAAGATGATCTAGATTTACAGCATATTTAGAGTAGAGCTGAAAGGGGAGAACTAATGGACATCTCTATATATGGTGATGATACCTTAAAGTATCGGGGTAGATATTGTATTCTCGCTATTGAGGAGATTCAGACTAAGATTTGTGACGAAGTGCATGGTTCTAGTATTTCCTATCATCCTAGTTCTACGAATATGTACCAGGATTTGAAGCAGATTGTTTGGTGGTCAAGTATGAAGAATGATATAACAAAATTTGTATCAGAATTCTATACCTATCAACGTGTTAAGGCAAATCATAAAAGAACTGAAGATAAGTTGGCACCTTTTGATATTCCAAGATGGAAGTGGGAGACAATTTTAATGGATTTCATTACCAGTTTGCCGAGGTCTCCACGAGGGCATGATTCTGTGTAGGTGATTGTTGACATATTAACGAAGTGTGCTCACTTTGTGCCCTTCAAGATTGACTATTTCATGGAGAATATAACAGAGCTTTATTTGGATGAGGTCATCAGATTGCATAGTGTGCCAGTACATACTGTGTCAGATCAGGATTCCAGATATATGTCATGTTTTTGGCGAAGCTTGAAGGGAGCTTTGGGCACTGAACTTAATTATACTATTGCTTATCATCCGCAGAATAATGTTCAAATAGAAAGAGTTAATAAGATTTTGAAAGATATGATTAGTTGCTATATTCTGGACCACGATAGAGCTTGGGACAAGCGTCTTGGACTTATGTAGTTTGCTTACAACAACAATTATTAGGAGAGTTTGCAGATGGCACCCTTTGAAGCTTTGTATGGGAGGCGTTGTCGAATTTCCGTGTTCTAGGCTGAGGTTCGTGAGAGACTGTTGTTAGGTTCAGAAGCCTTCGAAGAGATGATTATTGGTGTGCCACATATTTGTGAGAAGCTTCGTGTGGCTCAAGAGCATTATGAAAAGTATGTAAATCGGTAGAGGGTTGATCTAGAGTTCGTAGTTGGGGACATGTTTTTTTGAAGGTTTCTCTGATGTCATGTGTTAAGAGATTTAGAAGGAACCACAAGTTGGATCCCATGTATCTGGGACCTTTCTAGATTATTAAGCGCATCATAGTCGACTGAATTTCGAGCTTGTTGGAGTGTAGATTTTTCCGAGTTTAGAAAATTAAAGTAATAAATTTTAATCGCGATTGCCAAGTTCCGTTGTCATCAACTGTGAAAATAAATTATAACTCATTATCGGCTTGTCGAACTCTAATTTTGACTTCATCATTGGATTCGTAAGGACCGGTATTTACCTTCGATATAAATTTCGTCGAAAACCAAGTTGGCCTAAGTTCAAATCATCAAATAAAAGGTTAAGACCATTTATATAACATATTATATAAATAAACATACATAAAAGTCCTTTAAAAAGCCGATCAACCCTTAGATTTAGGGTTTTCCGATTTCATCTTCCTGTTCCGCCGAACCAGAGCCGCGAGAGAGAGGAAGAGGCATTTTTTATGACCTTTCTGATTGCCGTCGTGGGAGCTCTAGTGTACGAAATATTCGTCGGAGTATAGATTTGGAAAGCTCTCGCCGAGATCAACGCGTGTGCGGTGAGTTTCTCCGATTTTGTGGATTTTTGTTTAGGAGTGAGTAGCCCTAACCTTCCTTTTCGTCCAAATCATTTCATAAATTTGTTGTCGGGGTTTTCTGTCGGCCGATCCATGACGTGGAGTGCTTAGTTGGCCGGAAATCAGAATATTTGAGATAAGTGGGAGACTATCTCTCTTGCTTTGTCTTCTTTCAGTTCCTCTTCTTCTTTCCTTTAAAATTCCAAGATCGGTGATATTGATTTTTTTTATTTCCTAGTGTTGGTCTTTTCTAGTGATAATGATTTTTGGTTGTCTTTAGTTAGAATTCGTCAAGTAGTTGTCAAATTCGTCAAGTAGTTATTAAATTCATCGAGTGGTCACGTAGAATTCGTCGAGTAGTCATGCAGAATTCATCGAGCAGTCATGTAGAATTCGACGAGTAGTCACGTATAATTTTTCGAGTAGTTACGTGAAATCCGTCGAGTAGTTACGTGAGGTTCATCGAGTTCTTCGAGAAGTCCGCTGAGTGTGTCGAGTAGTTAAGTCAATTCGTCGAGTGGTTAAGATGAATTCGTCGAGTAGTCAAGCTGAATTCGTCGATTAGTTAAGTCAATTAATCGAGTAGTTAAGACAATTTGTCGAGTAGTTAAGTCAATTCATCGAGTAGTTAAGTCAATTCGTCGAGTAGTTAAGCCGAATTCGTCGAGTAGTCAAGCCGAATTTGTCAAGTGGTAATAACAAGTTCATCGAGTACTCTGGTAGGATTCGTCGAGTTGTTATGATGATTCGTCGGGTGATAACGCTGAATCAACGGATGGTCTCGACAAATTTGTCGCGAGGACTGTTTTTACTTATAATTTTTGGGTTTTCTTTGTGTCGTCGTGGTGATCTAATATCAAGTCTTGTGTGGTGCCAGATTTTTATTTTTTAATGGACTGTTGGTTGGGTTTGAATGGATGACCACAACCACCACAGTACATGTTTATGAATCATTACACCGGTGTTTTTGTTTATGGACTGTTGGTTGGGTTGGAATGGATGACCACCACCACAGTGTATTTTTCCTTGGATGTTTTGGTCTGATGGTTTGTGTTGGAAAGAAAGTCACCATCTCAGCATTGTTTTATGCCCAGTGTTAATGATTCAATTCTATGAGCCAATCAGTCTCTTCTTTTATATAAATATATGATTAATTATATAAATACCTATCGCACTTGGTGCAAGTCTTTCTCTCATATAGCAATTTCGTGCTTAATTATTTATGCTTATTGTTCATATAACCATTGTTTGTTATTGTTTCACAGCTACTTTTGTTGGGTTGGTAACTTTTTTAACTAGTTAACCTTTTTAACTCTATTTGAGCTGCCTTTTGTGCCTTTGTGTTGAGATATTTATTTCTTTTTGAATGCCTCAGGTTAGTACCATTAGCAGTTAGAGCTGTCCGAGTTGATTCTTTGATGCTTCTGTAGTTGATTTCTTTTCCTCTCATTAGTGAGAGGTAGTCTGTTATTTTACTGGCTTTGTAGTATATCTCAGACTTGTACTGTTGATGTTATGGGTTCGTGTCAGATTGTTGGCGCCCAAAGCATTGTTTCTTTTGTATAAACTATTTATTTGTTGTTTTACAGCTACTACTGTCTGCTGTTGATGCATTGTTCCCTAAGAAGGTTTTAGGATAGGACGCATATTTGTTATTTTATATTTATAAAAATATGCACCTTTACTCATACTCATGACATTCGTTTCAACAAATTGTCACTCTATTTTGAAGATCTTAAAAGTTCTTTTTCTGCTAATACTAAATTTAGAAACTTGAATATCATTATTTCATTGTTAGGTCTTCATGCTCATGTAGGATAAAATGAATTAAACTTTATATTTTCTTTTCTACTGTATATATATATATCTTTATTATATAAGCAAAGAGGAAAAGCCCCCATAGTGTAACATTTATTCCCAAAATATCCCTATGGCATAAACAATTTTTTCTATTCAATTCAAATACATCGGGGTATAATAGAGATTTTGAATTAACCGAACTGTACCAACAAAGGCAAAGCCCCATGGTTTACACTATAGATGGCCTCACACCTCATCTCGCGCTTCTCTAACGCGATCCGCAAACACTAGGGCTTCGCTCCGCCGAAGTCGTCCTTCCATCTCGCCGCCTCCGGCGTCGAACCCTTCTATTAATGAAGATCCCTGCAGCCTTCTGGCGTCGAATCCATCATATAGCAGCCATCTCCTCCGCAAGACCGCATCTTCATCCCCGTAGGACCGCATCTCCTCCTCGGTTTCTCCACCTCAACCTCCTTCGTTTCTGATCGAGGTTCCTTCTTCTCCTAACCTTCATATTTGTCTTCATTGTAGGGGCATTGATTCCATTTATTCTTATTCTAACCTTCACATGTTAATTTGTAAAAGTAGGGTTTGATTCCGGCAAGCTCCTCCTCCATTATTGCTACGAGCTTCCTTCAGGTGCTTTCCTCCCGAACCCTTCATTTAGGTGATTTTTTCTCTGTTTCGGGCTCTATTTTTGCCTAGGGCATCATCCAGGTCTGTCTCCTCCTCCCCTCAGCTTCCATGTTTACAATTTCCATGTTTAGTTGCAAGTTTTTTGATGCATTTTTTCCATTTTATCTTAGCTATCTGCATCTTATAGACTGAATCACTGATCATTATGCTTTGGAATTTGTTGTTTGGGTATTTTAATCTACACTATTGATGTTTTGGTATTTTAATCTACACTATCACTGTGGTTGGATCGAATTTTTCCACCCTTGCAATAAAAAAAGGAAGAAATGAGTTCTGATCATATCTCTCCATATCGATCTTCCAGCAAGACCTGTACAGGTACCTCTTTTTTTTAACTTTTGACATTGTTTAAACTTAAGGCTCAATACTTTCATATTGTGATAGTCAACTGTGAATTGGGTACAAATTTTAGAATGTCTCACAATGATTAAATTCATCCAACTCTATGCCCTTTACATGTTCGATGAAATTCTTAACTTAATTTCAACTTCATGGAAGATATAAGCTGCCTTCTCAATCATGGAACGACGGCTCATGGTAGATCTGATCAGTATCATTGTCGAAATACCTGATGCACTGTAATGTATTTCTAAGAGCATTTTATTTTATTTTATCATCCAATCCTTATCAGTAAGCATCCACATTTACATATCATTTGCCTATGTTCATATTTGGAGGCATTTTTTACCTGAAATTATTCAATGAGGGCATTAAATTTGGTTAGTTTTAGTAAAATGTTAATATGTCAGATTTTTAATTATGATGATGAATCAATAGCTTGAGAATCCTAAAGTGATTTATAGGAAGGTTCAAAATAGAATATCATTTTGCTCAGGGGACATACTTCACCATTAGTATTGGAGAATTCCTTAATTTAATCAATTGCAGATGTATATGTAACATCCTTCACCATTAGTATTGAATTACTTCCAATAGTTTGTTGATGTTGTCTTTAAAAAAGGGATTTACATGTTGAGAAGTAAGGTTGTTTAATTATTTTGCCTAAAGTGAATTTTGTAATTAAAAGTGTTTTTCATTAAACTCAAATGACTTTAGAAATGATGATTTCCCTTTGTTTGCTATAATTTTAAACTGCTTCAGCATCAACGATGTAAAGCAGCTTGAGTAGCAGTTGGAGAACTCGGTAAAAATATTCATCATTGTAAGGTTCCTTCTCACTAATCATATTAATATTTATAATTCACTCATAAATAAAATGTTTAGATGTCCTCAATTGCAAACTAAAAATTTGATCTCTCACAAGACCAACTCCTGGAACAACAGATTATAAATAGATGGTGTCGCCACAATGTGTTGTTACTTCCTTTTTGCAAGTTTACATTTCTTTGTTTAGGTTTGATCTCTTCAAACATTCGCTTCCCTCTTCTTCATTAATCTTTTTTGATCTTTTTGGATCATCTGAGGTTTCTTTGTTTATCAAAAACCACATGACTCAGGATGGATATCCAAACTACAATTTATGTTATATCTATGCGCATTAAAAAATTCTAGCAGCTAAACATCAGAAGTTTCCCTGAGTTTACTTCTACTAAAAACAGAGGTTCTCTGTTTTCAGGTTAGCTTGAGTTTTCTCTCTTTAACTTTCACTTCTTTTTTTCATTCTTACAAATTAATATGAGAGCAATTACATTTAATACCAAAATACATTATTTTTTGCTGATTATTTAAGAATCTGCAACTATGTTCTCCGGTAAATTATTCATCTTAGCATCAACTAGCAAGTTTTTGGGTAAATATTAGCTTCTAAACTTTTGTAGAATGGATGAATAACTTTACTTTAATCTTGAAACTATTATGTCGACTTCTACCTGATTTCTTTTTGACTTTCTTCAATGCTTGAAATGAGAATCAAGTTTAAGCAAATGAGACTCAATGGAGGTCTTGGAGGAAAAATGCTTTCAAATTTAAACATGATGGAGTATGGACACTAATGGAAGATCACTCTCAACATCCTAATTTGATTTTGTGTACAAGATATTAATGGGGGTCTTGGTGAAAACCTCTATATGCCCTCGGTCAATGTCGCAGCCCCGACCAATGTCGCAGCCCACGACGAATCTCGCCATCCACAACGAATGTCGCCTCCCACAATGAATGTCACCGCCCCCGAAGAATGTAACTGTCCCCAAAGAATATCTCGGCCCCTAACGAATGTATTTGCCCCGAAAAAATGTCTGTGCCTCCGACAAAATGTCGCCCACCACGACCAATATTGCTTCCCTCGACCAATTACGCCACCCACGACCAATGTTGCCTCAACGACTAATGTTGCCGCCCACGACTACTGTTTCCTCCTACGACTAATGTCGCCTCAACGATAAATGTTGCAGCCCATGACTACTATTTCCTCCCACGAGCAATGTTGCCTCAACGACTAATGTTGCCACCCACGACCACTATATCCGTCCATGACCAATGCCTCCATCCATGATCAATATCGCCCACACAACTAATGTCTCCCCATGACCAATATCGCCGCCCTCAACCAATGTCGCCCCCTATGAAGAATGTCGCCCCCACGACTAATGTCATGGCCCTCAACTAATTTCGCCTCCCACGACAAATGTCGCTGCCCCTGACCAATGTCGCCTCCCCCGACCAATGTCGCCTCCCTGACCAATGTCGCCTCCCCGACCAATGTCGCATCCCCGCATGGGGTCCCTTGTGCACGACTGCTTGTATATATATATATACTTTTCAACTTGTGGACTAGCTGATCCACTAAAACAAGGAACACAATCTTTGAACTTTAAACTTAAATCATGTTTTTCAACATAAAATATTTATGTCTTTTACGAAAATAAATGAAGATACAAAGCTGCCCGAGGGCCTTCAGCTGTCCCCTGCACGATGTGGCATCATAACACGTATTTTATCTTACTATGATAATTAATTTATATATTAAGAAAATGCGGGTTGTGGCATATACCAAATACAGGAATGATAAATACAACTTTGGATTTGATATTGTCAAACTGAAGAGATGTGGATCCTGAGTTCAATCAAACTCCCCCTTTTGATAATATCAAATCTCATTGATGAGATATAAATCATTAGTGGCATGGTATTGTGTTATCCAACAATAAGCATGAAATAAAATGAGGTCTACTAAACAAGATTGCCGAGTGTGATAGAAGTACGACTACCCTACATGCGTGCTCCTCCTACATCCATGCTCCCCCTATATATGTGCTCCCCCTACATATGATCTTCCCCTAGGTGACTAGCATAGGACTTACTCTTGAACACACAATTCTCCTCATTTTGATATTATCGAAAGGGCGGGAAATCAACAGTAATGGCTTGAGATTAAACAGAGAAATGAAGTTTTGGCAAAGCAAAAACAAAAGTATGGGAGAAAATAAATACGAGCTGGGCACATTGATTACAGACCTAGCCAATATAAGAAAAACATTTGATTTAAATTATTGGCTGAGCATAAGAAATTTTGGACAAAACATGTGAATCTAAATACACAAGATATCGTGTACGATGTCAGGTGATTTATAGAGTTAATACAAAGTAACATTGTAAGCTTCATGAATCGTAATCGTGTACTAGTACAATCATGCAATAAATAGAAAGTGAAGTTTAAGTATAATTCTTATGCATGGAAGTGTTAGATAGAATAATGACAGGTGTACGTGTAGCATTAAAGAAAAAACATAATGTAAAAATTATCATTAATACAAGTTTTATCTCAATAAATAAATATGCTAACACAAGAGTGATGAAGTGAAAAATTGTATCACATTTCTATTTACAATATGCCAAGAGTAGAAAAAAGATGCCCTAAATCAATTTACTATCTTTGCACAAGATCAAAATTATTCTATAGACCAAGCTGCTACTCATCAAAATGCTCATAGAGACTTATCAAGAAAAATGAGTAGTGCTTGGGGGGGGGGTATTCTTGATACATAATTTAATAGCATAGAGATAATGTAGACATATTTTTTTTCATTTCATGTTTTTCACTATCAATTATATATTTTTTTCGTTTAGTTCAAGATCTCCGAATCAATCGAAATCTACCCACACAGATAGTGTATAAAAAGACCTTACTACTGTAATTTTGGCCTAATTTTTTAAACTCTATATATATGAAAAATTAACAATGTGACATTGATTTTTCAAGTCATTCCTAACATGTTAGACATAATATCACGAGTTATAACATGTAAGCTTTGAAATTTTTATGAGAATGCATTTTCTAGAGATGTGTGATCTGTGAAATGTCATTATACAACCTAAATCCTCACGCATATTTATAGGCATATTAAACATACACTATCCTATTTAGTCATACTCAGTAACTAAGTACCAATAAATTAGAAACAACATGATATAAACATACAATGTTAGACAGAGTTTATCAATCCTAAATCACACATTGTACGGAATCTTTATGGTTTATGTTCTAGTCATGGATGTCCTAATAACAATGATACCATTTTATTGCATTTTTTAAAAAAATAAACAAAATAATTATTATTATTATATTTTTTGTTATTTTGGGGTTATATATATTTATTTGGTTTTAATATTTAAATAAAAAACAAATTCAACTAACACTGATGACAATAAAAATAAATCAAAGAAGGTGTTTTTTTGTTTTTGGAATTTTTCACATTTTTTATTTTATTTGTGTTTGTAAAACAAACTTGAAGAAAAAAAATCACATCAGACAAAGGTATAGGATAATTAGAGACAAAAAAACAACGAGGAAAGCATAAAAAAATATACTTACCGCCGACGCTAGTGGTACCGTGCGGCGGAAACTTATAGAGATTCAAGTGTACGTAAACCGACCCAAATTTTGATAGTGTTTGCTTATAATGATGATTATAAATGAATGGGTAATGTACTGTCACAATAAAATAGCAAAAATAACTGGAAAAAATCACACCTTAGATGCCAAAGTTAATAGGGATTACGCAATGAGATCCAAAAAACCCAATTCTAATCTAAGTAGAGAAAATCGAGTGTCGGGGAGGGGTTTTGTGAAGATATCCGCAAGCTAATCGGCATTGCCAATGAAGCTCACTCTCACGTTCTCCTTCTTAATGTGATCACGAATAAAGTGATGACGAACGTCTATGTGTTTTGAATGAGAGTGGTGCACCGGATTGTTCGTTAGTTCTATGGCACTCATGTTGTCGCACCTAAGTTCAACGTTCTTTAAGGAGAGATCGAAGTCCTCTAACGTTTGTGACATCCAAAGTGCTTATGTGCAACACCTTCCTAGGGTAATATATTCATCCTCTGCTATGGAGAGGGCAACAAAATTTCATTTCCTACTCGACCATAAAACTAGTGTGGGCCCAAAGAGGTGATATGTTCCACTTGTACTTTTGCGATCAAGTGAACATCTGGCAAAGTCTGAATCCGAATATCAATAAAGCATGAAGTTGGTGGTGTGAGGATGTCAAAGACCAATATTCTGAGACCATATGGGATACCTAAAGATACATTTAACTACTTTAAGATGAGATTCCTTAGGATTTACTTGATATCTTGCACATAGACACACGACAAACATGATGTTAGGTCGAGATGCACTTAGATATAATAATGATCCGATCATGCCTCTAAATAATGCTTGGTCCACTGAAATGCCACTTTCATCCTTCCATAGTTTTAGTGATGCGCTCATAGAAGTTTTTGCTTGTTTCAAATTCTCAAAACCGAATTTTTTAATCATTTCCTTTATGTATTTTGATTGACAAATAAAAATACCATCGTCTCGTTAAAAAAATTTGAAAATTTAAGAATGTCAATTCTCCTACTAAACTCATTTCAAATTCATTTTGCATCACTTTTATGATTTCTTCACATACTTTCTCGTTAGTGGCACCAAAGATTATATCATCGACATATATTTGCATGATCATTAAATTTGAGTCAATATGTTTTACAAATAATGTAGTATCCGCACTTCTCATCCTAAAACTATGCTTAACAAGAAAAACCGTTAACCTATCATACCAGAAACGAGGTGCTTGCTTTAATCCGAATAAGATTTTTATAAGTTTATAGACATGATTTGGATGATTACTATTTTTAAAATCGGGTGGTTGCTCTACATATACTTCTTCTATAATATAACCATTTTGAAACGCACTCTTGATGTCCATTTGATACAATTTTATCCTTTTACAACTACTGAATGCTAAGAACATCCTAATGGACTCAAGGCAAGCTACATGTGTGAAAGACTCTTCAAAATCCACCCCTTCGATCTGAGAGTATCCCTAAGCAACAAACCTAGCTTTATTTCTCATTATCCTAGACTCACCATCAAGTTTATTTTTGAAGATTCACTTAACACCTATAACTGGATGGTTACTAGGGTACTCAACTAATTAATGTACATACTCTATTTCTTTCAAATTGATTAAGTTCCTCCTTCATGGACAAAAACAAAGACTAATCATTTAGTGCTTCAAAAATGTTCTTAGGTTCAATTTTAGATATAAAACATAAATTTGAAAATGATTCATGCACGGATGAACGAGTTCTAATCCCATGTGAAGCCCCTCAAATTACTAGTTCTTGAGGATGATTTTTTGAAAAAATTTGTTCATTTGAAAGTTTGTATCCTTTCGTGTCATTTAATTCTTCACCTCCTACTTCCACAGCTTTCTTCACACTCTCCACTTCTTGAAAAATGATGTTATCATCGGCTATATTAAATTTAGGATCTTATTTAGAGTGTTTTTGTTAAAGTGAACATGACTTTATTCCTCTACAAACAAGTTTCTTTTATTATAAACACTATAGGCATGACTCATGGAGGAATATCCTAAAAAGATGTCTAAGTTTTATTTTTCATAATATTTCCCTAAATTATCATTGGTGTTTAAAATGAAACATGGGCAGACAAAGACTCTAAAATTATATATAGACGGCTTTCTATCATAGTATAACTTAAGTAAGGTTTGGTTTAGATTAGGGCGAAGCATGGTCTGGTTCATCACATAACAAGTAGTGTTGACCGCTTGAGCTTAAAAATATCGAGGCAAGCCGTACTAAGCAAAAATTATGCGAGCTAATTCTTGAAGTGTCCGGTTCTTCTTTTCTACTACTCCATTTTGTTATGGAGTGCGTGAGACAAAACACTCATGCCAAATTCATAAATTGTTTGATGTCGTGGCCTCACCAACACCACTTGAAGATGACGTCGAAATACTAAAACATAAAGATTTCAGGAGACATGACGACTCTTGGACCGCTAACGGATGACAACGCTACAATCTCCGCCTGCAGCGCGTGAAGCCTTCTTAAAGGCTTACTTGAAGTCAATTTTATTTAGTTTAAATGCTATTTTATTTTAGATGCAATTTTATTTGGAACTTGTAATCTTTTATTTTTTTTCATGCATTTAAAGCATTTTGGTGTGCTAATAACCATCCGGATTGATGAGGTCTCATCTTAATCTTGGATGGTTGGATCTATTTTGTAACTCTTATATATAGGAGGCTTATTAAGAGAATGATGGAAAATTGGAACCCTAAATCCCGCCTCTAAAATTTCGGCCAGCTTGAGAATGCCGCCCCCCTTGCTCATCTCTTCTCCTATTTGGCCGCCCCCTTTGTGGAGCTCTTCGACGAGGTTTCTTGGTGCGACTCCGAGGAAGAAGGACTGTAGCCCACTCATTACGATGTTGGTGAATCCATTCGGTGTGACGCTGGTGGAATCATGGAGAGAGTGATTCTCCCACAAGTTATCTAGAGTACTTAACGCCAACGGGTTGGGTAAACTCTCCCCTCTCCCTCCAAGTGCTTCTTCTAAGTAGATTTGTGGAAGGTGAACCATCGTGTTCTCCGCGGCTTTAATTTCAATCACCTTTCAAATATTTGCATAAAATCCTTATCTTTCTTGTTCCTTGTTTCCAGATCGGGTGGATCCATTTTGCTTTAGTGGATCCTTGCTTTGTAGCCTTTGTCTTCCTCTCAAAATGGGTTGGCAACCTTTGCGTTGATTTTGGGAACGAGTCGACTCAATTTTTACCGCTGATTTAGAGTTGATCATTCTCCGATTATGTTTAAGTTTTATGCGCGAGACGGTTCGCCGTTGAGAACGATAGATGCTTTTGTAGGTGTGATCGTACAAGAGTGTGTTGAAGGGTGAATTAGAGCCTCATTCCGAGTAGATCTGTGTTAAGAGCGTACGCTACATCAATTTTGTATTAGAGGCAGTCGTGTCAATTTTCTAATTGAACGTCCTCGCATTAGTCTTGTCGGCACGCACTAAAAAAACAAAAAAAAATTCTGGTCTGCCAATAGCGCTCCAAAATCTGCAATTTCAGCGAAAATTTAAAAAAAAATTTAATGTTCTACATTTTTGTCACATTGGGAAACTATAAAGATATTCTATTTTTCATGTAGGGTCAGCCCTAGAAAAATTCATCTTTCCAAATATTTTACACCTGCATGAGCACTAGACTAGGAACAGAATACTCTACACCTTCTACGTCCAAGATGGATGCGAACGAGCGTGGGGATCCCAACACCGAGACAATAGCAGGGTTACGTAATGAAATGACGTAGCTTAGGAACATGTTAGCACAGATCCTACAAAATAAAGCTAGGCCTCCCCCACCACCCATTAATGTTGAGCAGCCCAACCGGCGCCAACAAACTCCTGATTCGGATTCCGATGAGGACTTCCCCCGAACACCCCATCGAGAACACCACCACGAGAGAGGTTTTGATCTCACGAGGGCCATTAAGATTAATGCTCCCACTTACGATGGCATGGGAGATCCCCAGATCTTCCTTAACTGGACGGTGGACATGGAGTATTACTTCAAGTGGCACAACCTGACGGATCCCCAAAAGGTCCAAGTTGCCCGAATGAAGTTAATAGGTTGTGCAAAGATGTTTTGGCTGAATGAGGAGCGGAGGTTAGGAACCGGACACGGATCCCCCCTTATAGGTGTGTCGGTGATGAAGAACCTGTTGACCGATCAGTACGGTCCCGCATACCATCGGACACAGATGTTCGACGAGCTTGCCACTCTACGGCAGGGCTCAAATTCGGTAGCTGAGTATATGGGAGAACTGAAAGACCGTAATGTGCGTTGTGATCTGAGGGAGATCCCCAAGGTCACCCTATCAATATTTCGTAAGGGGCTTCACCCCGATATTCAGCGGAATCTCTTACGATATGGTCATACGGATCTGAACACGACCTTCAATGCCGCCCTCAACATCGAAAAGCACTTAGCCTCTAAGGCTCACTCCCGTTAAACCCATGCGAAAGGAAAGTCCATGGCTGGAGCATCTTCCTCCACATATCAGGACAAAGGGAAGTTTCGGTCGACCGAGTCAAAGTCTGTCGTGATCACTGCTAGGAATGCAAAGAACCCCGCTAGTGAGTGTATCCCCATCGGGAAAGTTAGCAAGTCTAATGCTACATGTTACTCTTGCGTCATTCAAGGTCACTATGCCTTTGAATTCCCGACGAAGACTAAAGCCATCGCCCTATTAGAGTCGACTACCGACCTTGCTGATTATGTCTATGAGGCTGCTGAGGAGAGTGACCCAGAGTGGGTCCCAAGTGATTTAAGGGACGATCACCCCCTTATGGTGATGTGTTGTATCTTGACCACTCCTCGTCCGTTAGATGACTAGAAGAGGACGAGTATATTTTTTCTGATCTTTAAGAGTGGCAAGAAGTTGTGCAAGTTGATCATTGATAGTGGCCATTGTGTAAACGTCATCTCTGAGAATGTCGTTACACGTATGTCCTTGACTACGCAGCCCCACCTGACTCCCTATAAGGTAGCTTGGATTAATAAGGTTACCGTCCCGGTCACAAATCGATGCTTTGTACCCCTCTCGATCAAATCCTATACTGACGAGGTGTGGTGTGATGTCCTTCCCATGGACGCTTGCCACGTGTTCTTGGGCCGTCCTTGGCTATATGACTGCGATGTGACGCACTATGGGAGAGCCAATATGTATGAGTTTAAATTTAATGGCAAGGTCATTACGTTGAGGCCGACCATTCCGAAAGATTCAGTACCTGTGGCTAAGGACACCACTATCCCAATAGAGAGGAGGACATTGAGTCTAGTGGGTAAGAAAGAATTTGTGAAGGACTCATTTCTTGATGGAGTGCTGTATGCTTTAGTACTTATGAGCGCGAGGACTGAATTGGGAATGTTTGATGACTTACCTAGTGAGCTCCGGGCATTATTGGAAGAATATAAAGATGTTTACCTGGAAGAGCTACCTTCGATGTTGCCACCACTTAGGGATATACAGCATGCGATAGACCTTATTCCTGGTTCATCCCTACCCAACCAGTCCCATTATAGGCTTCATCCTGCTGCCCATAAGGAGTTACAGACCCAAATGGAGGACTTTTTGAAGAAGGGGTTCATTAGGACTAGCTTGAGTACATGTGCGGAACCAGCCTTGCTTGCCCCCAAGAAGGATGGTACATGACGGATGTCTGTTGATAGTCGTACTATCAACAAGATTACTATCAGGTATAAGTTTCCTATTCTGCGATTAGATGACCTCTTCGATGTCTTATCTAGCGCCACTATCTTTACGAAGTTGGACTTACGGAGTGGCTATCACTAGATTAGAATCCGTGAGGGAGATGAATGTGTTGGAACACCCTATTACTATTTGGACCAGGATGACTATACTTCTATAGGGATTTTGTGTTGTGACCTACTTGTTGTTATAAAGGTCACATAGGCTAGTCAGAGTCGATCTCAGCTCGACGTAGAGTCGACCTCTGCTCGACGCAGAGTCGATCTCAGCTCGACGCAGAGTCGAGCTCAGCTCGACGTGGAGTCGACCTCAGCTCGACGTGGAGTCGACCCCAGCTCGACGTTCCGTCGAACCCAGTTCTGCTTGCAGAAAACTCTCTCTGGCTGACGTGTGTCGTGCTCATATCGACGTTTTATTGTGAGCTCGACGCTTTCCAGACTCCCGTCAGTTTTGAATAGGAATTCAAATTCCTTCTGTCAGACAATTAATGCTGAAGATTTATTGGCCGTTACAGCATATCTGGTGCATGGCTCACGGAATTTTCTAAGGAATGTCTGCCTGTCATTTCCTTTGAGGCATGGACATTTAAGGAAAGCAATTAATGCTGACTTCCAACGGCTATCAAAGAAAAGGAAGAAGAAGACTCAGTTATATTATTCATTCTTTCATATTTTCATATACAGAGAATATATAGAATACAGAGAATAACAATACAGGACTTCAGCTGCTCTCTCTGTGATATTGTTTTGAAAGCTCACTCACAGGAATTCTGATTGCTTCAGACACAACCATCCAACCTTCTTGGAGCATCTCTTGCTGGAGCAAATCAGATCTTTGAAGACCTGTCACCCTTGTGCAGAGCTCTCCTTCCTGAACTTCTTCTTGATCTCAGGGGGAGCTTTGACAACAACTACAGATCCACTTTTGCTTCTCTCTGCTTGTTGATAGAGAAGACAACCTCATCCCTTTTTCTTTTTCTTTCTGTACAGGGTTTTAACTCCCTTCAAAAGTTACTTTTGGTTTTGCTGAAACCTGGTCAAAATCAGCTCCTTTGGTTTGTGAGAACCTGATCAAACACTCTCTGGTGATCAAGACACCTAATCAACTCATCTTGAAGTGGATTCCTATCAAGGGTGATAGAAGAGTGGATGTACCCAGATTTGGGGAACCACTATAGTTCCTTGTGTCGTCTGGATTGCTTGTTTCTTTGTGTTTTGCTTTGTGCTGTGAATTTCTTTTTACTCTGATTATTTGCTATAGCACCTTACACTAAGTAAAGTCAAACTTTCTCTGCACACAAGTTTTTATTTGCAAAATTATTTTAAATAACTCTATTCACCCCCCTCTAGAGTTAGGATTGATCTTATCCTGCACTTTCAATTGATCTCATCCATCCACTTTTTCAGAGCTACTCTTTTCCTCCATCCATGAACCAGTTACACCTCCATTGTCTGCACCACCCTCAACATCTTCTACATTTACAGTTTCTGCTACTCCATCTACCTCTACTCAAGTTCCCCTTGAGCAAGTAGCTCTCCTGCCTTTGGCCAATCAGATTTTTGATCTTCTGTCCCCTAGGCTCTCCTCCCTCTTGGATGCCAAGCTGGCTCCTCTCCTCCTTTCCCTGAGAACTCTCTCTGACTCTGTCTCCTCCCTCTCCTCTCATCTGGCATGCCCTTCTTCTAGGGGCCTAGAGTCAGCTGCCACTGATTCTAGGCAGGGGGAGATGTCTGCAGAAGAAGAGCTGCCTCCTTCTACAGTTCAGTTTGTTCAGACATGTTCAGAGACAGTATCAGTTGCAGAAGTTCAGATAGTATCTGAGGCTCCTCCTCCAGCTTCAATTCAGCTCATCAGCAGTGCCTTAGACCTTTAGTGTTTGGCAGCTTCTGTCCAGAGCTTCTCCCCTCCAGCTTAGATTCAAGAAGACCTTTCCATGGCACCTGAGGCTCCTCCTCCTAATTCAGAACTGCTTCAAGAAGATCTGTCTAGGGCTATTGTCCCTTTTCAGAAGATCCCTGATGTAGCAGTGGTAGCAGTGGCTCCTGCTAATGATGAAATTGAAATGTTAGCAGCTGTTGAAACTTCAGGTGAAGCGATTGAGACACCTGATGCAGTTGAGACACATGTCTCCCAAGCCCTTCAGGAACCAGCCTCTTTAGTCTCTATGGCTCCTGAGGCTGTGCCCTCTCCTATAGTGGTAGACTCCTCCTCCCCACAGACAGCAGATCTTCCTTCAGTCTCCTCCTCAGCAGCTCCAGACTCCATCAGTTTTCCTACCTCTAAAAGGAAGTACATAGATCCATATGAAGAATCTCAAAGTTCAGAAGATGAGTTTGCTACAGATTCTGATGACTCCTCTGCAACTATTGCAAGGAAGAGGAAAGCTAGATCAAAAGCCATGAAAAGAGTACCAATTGCCAGAGCTACAGACCATGACATTCCCTACTATATCAAATACAATTGTGAAATCACAGAGCCATGGATGCAGTACTCCCAAAATCAGAGAAAAGCAATGAAACAGAAAAGAAAATTCAATGAAGGACCATCCAAACCTGTCCATCAGCCTCCACCTCCACCTCCTCCAGATGCAGGTGCAGGTGCTAGTCTATCTTCCAATCCAGCCCCTTCAGCTCTACATGGAAAGACATATCAAGCAAGAAGATATCAAGGAGACAGTCAGCAAAGGGGAGGTCAGCAAAGAGGAAACTATAGAGGCAGGCAGTCCAGAGGAAGATCAGGTTCTCAACCTTATCAAAGGGGAAGAGCCATTGATCCAACCTCTGGTCCCTATCCTTATAGACCCAGAGCTGACCTCACCCCAACTACCTCTCAAGAACTCTACTCTAACAGATTTGAACCAGCAGTACCTTTTGAAGATCCCACCAAAACTCCTGCCTACTAGAAAGCTAGAATGACAGAAATGGCTGCTTTAAATGAGATTAATAAAGCTAGAGAAAAAGGTCTGGACACCTCTCATATCAGTACAATGTCAGACCAAAGAAAAGAGGAATTGGAGAAATATAATTCTAAGAAATTCTTTGATTCAGACAGATATATGCAACTCCATCCTGCAGCTGTACCACCCAGTGCAAGAGATCAAAAGTCTTTAGGTGCAGCTGATGATTACAGATCTAAAAAGGAAGCTTCAAATCCAAATAGAGAAATCATCTTCAAGAAGAGTGATCAAGACAAAGCCCCAAAAGGAAAGTAAAGTAAGATGCTTTAATTCTTTCTATATGCTGGACTCAGGACATTTGAACATATTACTGCTGCTATATAGTGTTATATATATGCTGCTTTTTATTCTGTCATATGTCTGGTTATTTTGTATTGTATTTTTGCTTTATTTCTCTTTGAATCCCTAAATTCATGTAAATAGTAATCCTAATCCAAATAGGGGGAGATTGTTGGAACACCCTATTACTATTTGGACCAGGATGACTATACTTCTATAGGGATTTTGTGTTGTGATCTCCTTGTTGTTATAAAGGTCACATAAGCTAGTCAGAGTCGATCTCAGCTCGACGTAGAGTCGACCTCTGCTCGACGCAGAGTCGATCTCAGCTCGACGCAGATTCGACCTCAGCTCGACGTGGAGTCGACCTCAGCTCGACGTGGAGTCGACCCCAGCTCGACGTTCCGTCGAACCCAGTTCTGCTTGCAGAAAACTCTCTCTGGCCGACGTGTGTCGTGCTCAGATCGACGTTTTATTGTGAGCTCGACGCTTTCCAGACTCCCGTCAGTTTTGAATAGGAATTCAAATTCCTTCTGTCAGACAATTAATGCTGAAGATTTATTGGCCGTTACAGCATATCTGGTGCATGGCTCAAGGAATTTTCTAAGGAATGTCTTCCTGTCATTTCCTTTGAGGCATGGACATTTAAGGAAAGCAATTAATGCTGACTTCCAACGGCTATCAAAGAAAAGGAAGAAGAAGACTCAGTTATATTATTCATTCTTTCATATTTTCATATACAGAGAATATACAGAATACAGAGAATAACAATACAGGACTTCAGCTGCTCTCTCTGTGATATTGTTTTGAAAGCTCACTCACAGGAATTCTGATTGCTTCAGACACAACCATCCAACCTTCTTGGATCATCTCTTGCTGGAGCAAATCAGATCTTTAAAGACCTGTCACCCTTGTGCAGAGCTCTCCTTCCTGAACTTCTTCTTGATCTCAGGGGGAGCTTTGACAACAACCACAGATCCACTTTTGCTTCTCTCTGCTTGTTGATAGAGAAGACAACCTCATCCCTTTTTCTTTTTCTTTCTGTACAGGGTTTTAACTCCCTTCAAAAGTTACTTTTGGTTTTGCTGAAACCTGGTCAAAATCAGCTCCTTTGGTTTGTGAGAACCTGATCAAAAACTCTCTGGTGATCAAGACACCTGATCAACTCATCTTGAAGTGGATTCCTATCAAGGGTGATAGAAGAGTGGATGTACCCAGATTTGGGGAACCACTATAGTTCCTTGTGTCGTCTGGATTGCTTGTTTCTTTGTGTTTTGCTTTGTGCTGTGAATTTCTTTTTACTCTGATTATTTGCTATAGCACCTTACACTAAGTAAAGTCAAACTTTCTCTGCACACAAGTTTTTATTTGCAAAATTATTTTAAATAACTCTATTCACCCCCCTCTAGAGTTAGGATTGATCTTATCCTGCACTTTCAGAATGGAAGACCGCGTTTAAGTCTAAGGAAGGGTTATATGAGTGGCTTGTGATGCCCTTTGGGTTATCCAATGCCCCCCATCACCTTCTCACGGATGATGACACATGTCTTTCAGCCATTCTTGGGCAAGTTTATGGTAGTTAATTTCGATGACATCTTAATCTACAGTAACACCACTGCCGAGCACATCTCCCACATGAGAGCGATTCTTTCCACCTTGAGGAAGGAGACATTGTTTCTTAACTTTAAGAAGTGCACTTTCTACGCATCAGAGGTAGAGTTTTTGGGTTATATAGTCGGGTCAAAGGGCATACGAGTTGATCCTGGTAAGGTTCAAGTAATACGGGAGTGGCCCGAACCGACTAGCCTACGTGAGGTGCGTAGTTTCCATTGATTAGCTACGTTCTATCGTTGTTTCATACGTGACTTCAGTAGCATCATGGCCCCCATTAAGGAGTGCCTGAAGAAGGGAGAGTTCACTTGGACGAATTCTGCCACCCATGCTTTCAATCGCATTAAGAAGCTTATGTCTGAGGCACCTGTCTTGCGTTTACCAGACTTCACCAAAGTCTTCGAGTTAACTTGTGACGCTTCGGGGGTGGGTATAGGAGGTGTCTTGAGTCAGGAGGGGCACCCAATTAGCTACTTTAGTGAGAAGTTAACCGACGCTAAGTTAAATTATTCCAACTACGATAGGGAATTTTATGCGGTTGTGAGATGTTTGCACCATTGGAGGCATTATCTCCTCTCCAAGGAGTTTGTGATCCTCTCCAATCACGAGGCTTTGGGCTTCATCAAAGGCCATCATAAAATCAGCCCGCGACACGCTAAGTGGGTAGCTGATGCAGGCTCGAGCTATTGGCGTCGCCGTGATGGATGTACCAAAGAGAACTCACCGAAAGCTAAAGATTTGGTCGAGGATGGTTCCCTCCCAACAAAGTAGAACGAGGGCCGCCAAGACTCACGATCGTAAATGAAGAACGATAAACACAACAAATCTAAGTAAATATTAACCACGAAAATCACGCGTTTCACAAGTTACGCTACATACACTTGCCACAAGATAAATCAAGAGGGAATCACAAGTTATGTAGTAGGAGTGTTCGTTACCCCGCTCGGATGCCGACGAGGATGAAGAGATCGTTCCTTTCCGGTTTCACCGGAGCCGCGCCGGTTGGAGAGAAATCTGTTGCCTTCTTCGGATCACGCCGGAGATGGGATCGCCCAAGTAACGGAGATGCGCCTTCGGATCTATGGATGTTGGGGGGTGGTCGGGTATGTGAAGAGGTGGTGGCTCGGGTTGGAGATGAGAGGGGTTGGTCGGTTTTCTAAGGGAGGAGAGGGGAGATCGGTTGGAGTGAGGGAGAAAAGGTGGCTGAAATTCTAGAGAGAGAGAGGGGAAAGGGAAGGTGGCGGCTAGAAAGAAAGAGAGGGAGAGAGAGATTCTCTTAAGCAAGATTAGGGTTTTCTTTTTAATATTTCATTCTACCCTAAACATAACAAGAGTTTAGCCTTATATAGGCATTACAAGAAAGGAGGCTAAACGCACTCCAAACATGGCTAAACATAGGCCATTTTAAACAAAATTAAAAATGCTGAAATTATAAATAAAAATGCACGAAATTAACTTGCAGAATTAAACAACAATAATAGTAATTTCTTGCGTAGTTGCGGAGGAACTTTTGATGCGGCAATGACGGTGGATGTCGCGGCGCGGCGATGGCGGTTGGATGTTGCGGCGCGGTGATGGCGGTGGATGTCGCGGCGCGGTGATGGCGGTGGATGTAGCGGCTAAGTCCCAACCTTCAAGCTTGCGGCAACGGTCGTCATAATCATCGAACTCTATGTGGTGACGAACATTGGCAACAATCATATCCGGTTCACCATAATCATCCGGAAGGGGATCTTCTTCAACAACATGGCGCGTGTCTTTAACATGTACCGGATCACCAACGTCGACCGGAGGGGGACGCTCCAAATCAACAAGCCGGGGGGAGACGGCTCCATCAATCCTCCCCGTCTCAAAAAATACTCATCACCGATGAGTAGGCCCGTGTGTACCCGCATGGAAGAACCACGATGGAGAAGTAGAACCTGCAAGGCAAAAGGTGGTCTTGGGGGAACCTCATAACCGCATTAGCCAAAGAAGGAAACAAAACTTCCACAACATCATCCAACGTACCTCTGATGGAGACCGAGGAAGGGAACGATCCTGGGAAACTTTCACCACCCAACCTAAGAGAAGTAATGGTGGAAAAAATAAACGGAGTGGTAGACATATCAAGTGGCATAGAAATATGAAGCGTAAAATATGAAACGGTAACAATAGGAGTTATGCCCCAATCAGTGAAAAATAATAAAAGAAGTGCCATATCATCAAACTCCAATAAGATTCGTAAAGAATTGATTTGTCACTTCGTTAATACCTTTAAGGTCCCCGAGGGCTTCCCTTTAGGGGTGAGACAAGCCAAGGCCAAATCATCCACACAACGGTGGGAGACTCTCTGATACAAACTAGCGCCACAAGTGTAAATCATATGTAGCTCGAAAATTAATTTAAGAGTGCGCTTAAGTAATTTGTGACCGTGAAGAGCGAATCCATGTGCAACAAGAAGAAAATCATACGTCATGAAAAACATGATTAAATCAGGTGGCACCGATGCCATAAAATCATGAACGACTTCTCTAGGCTCCAAGTTTATAGCTTTTATTTTAGATCTAATATAATCACGATCGTCATGAAGAAAGGCCAATGGAAAACACGCATCACAAATAATAGAGTTGGACGCTCTCAGAAGTGACTGGAAGTGCGAGCGACACAACTCAAAGTACCCAACTACCATCTCAAATGTGTGCGTAAGAGGGTCAACAAAAGGTGGTGGGTAAATGCGTACAATCGGGTGTGGTATATAAGTATGACTAGCAGGCAACACGCCCGAGTCTATACCACTAACGTCATCCACAAGAATAATTCCATCGCTAGAAAATACTCCCCACTCACTAGATACTTCATCCAAATCAGTATCGATAAAGGTCTTAGAAATAGGCAAAATTGAAACCGACAAACTTTCTAATTCAATTTGAACTTTAGGAAATGGAGATAATATCAAAGAAATATCTCTCGGTTTCTCAGCGCTAAAGTCATCCGAAACTATCTCTCCTTTGCTAGCCAAAGCTTCCCACGACGTAGGCACGTCATCAAAATCAGGAGAGTGAATCGCATCCTGGGAAATATCAAACTCAGCTGGAGCCTCAAACAACGGCGATAATATCCACGAACTATCTCTCAGATCATCCCCCGATAGACAGTCATCCCTGGGGGGCTCTTCTAGTACAGTCGAAATTTCTATCACCTTAGTCGAAATGTCTTCCAACACAGATCCAACAGAAGACTCTATAACACTCAAGCGAGACGAATCAGAACTATGGTCTAGGGGAAGTGAGATAATCCCAGGGGGTGTTACCTCAGAGGAGAAGTCCTCATCCAGGTCACTAGGATATCCAAAATCCTCATCGTCACTAACATCGTCTGTTAAATCGGCCTTGCCCTCAGTGGCGGGCTCAGTCTCAGACACATCTTCAGACTCATCAGAAGAGTCAACAACTAGATCCGGCAGCTCACGGGAATACTCTAAAGAGACTATGGGCATAGTCGTAATAGGATGCACGATAGTGCCAAGGTTAGATACACCACTAGGCTTATATGTCGAAAACGTCTGACTACCCAAACCGATGGGACTACTCTCACCCCGCGGGCTCATGGCAGTCATATGGTCAGTTGGGGATCTAGTGTTCCGGTGAAAAGAAGTCACTTCAGCCAACATCCACGCAGGAGCGTACTGGTCGGTGAGGAGACTCTTCATGATAGGCCAGTTGACACAACCTCCTAAACGTCTCTCTTCATTGATCCAGAAAGTCAGGGATGGACCAAATAGTTGAAGTCTCGCTACGGGAATCCTGTGGGGGTCCACAAGACGATATCGCTCAAAATATCGTTCCATACCCTCCACCCAGAATAGAAACACTCGCGGTCCACCAAGCCCATCATAGATGGGGGCAACGCTCCTGAAGGATCGAGACACGACGTCAACCACACGATCGGGGTGACGGCTAAACTGTCCGAAGGACTGCATAGGGGTCGTGTGTGATGGAGGTACAGATCGGTGACCACTAATTTGTGCTATCCAATCCCTAATGTCATCCAATTGTTGCTTCGTCCCATAGCGGGAAGCATCAACATCACGAGTCATAATCCAATGGGATGGGAGATTACATTCTACGCGGATCTAATGCATGCAAATAAAATTTTGAAAACAGTTTTTTTTTATAGCGTAATTCCAAGAAAAACAGATTTTGAACAAAACTTGTCCTGATCAGAAATGAAATTTTATAACTAAATATTTTTTTTTCCAACCTTACTATAGGGCTAAAATAATATGTCGTTTTAATTTCTTACTAAGATAATGACGTAGTAAGTGCAGAATATTTCTTTTTTTTTTAAAAGTAAAAATTCTGGATTCTAGCACGCTATTAGCAGACCAAAATCAGAAATTTTAAAATGTGCAGAAATTTTATGGGTGCTGAATTTTAAATTGTTTTAACAAAATTTGCCTACCTAAAGATAGAAGGATGGTGCCGATTAGGAAATCGACAACAACCTCCCTCTGATACCAAATTGATGCAGGCTCGAGCTATTGGCGTCGCCGTGATGGATGTACCAAAGAGAACTCACCGAAAGCTAAAGATTTGGTCGAGGATTGTTCCCTCCCAACAAAGTAGAACGAGGGCCGCCAAGACTCACGATCGTAAATGAAGAACGATAAACACAACAAATCTAAGTAAATATTAAGCACGAAAATCACGCGTTTCACAAGTTACGCTACATACACTTGCCACAAGATAAATCAAGAGGGAATCACAAGTTATGTAGTAGGAGTGTTCGTTACCCGCTCGGATGCCGACGAGGATGAAGAGATCGTTCCTTTCCGGTTTCACCGGAGCCGCGCCGGTTGGAGAGAAATCCGTTGCCTTCTTCGGATCACGCCGGAGATGGGGTCGCCCAAGTAACGGAGATGCGCCTTCGGATCTATGGATGTTGGGGGGTGGTCGGGTATGTGAAGAGGTGGTGGCTCGGGTTGGAGATGAGAGGGGTTGGTCGGTTTTCTAAGGGAGGAGAGGGGAGATCGGTTGGAGTGAGGGAGAAAAGGTGGCTGAAATTCTAGAGAGAGAGAGGGGAAAGGGAAGGTGGCGGCTAGAAAGAAAGAGAGGGAGAGAGAGATTCTCTTAAGCAAGATTAGGGTTTTCTTTTTAATATTTCATTCTACCCTAAACATAACAAGAGTTTAGCCTTATATAGGCATTACAAGAAAGGAGGCTAAACGCACTCCAAACATGGCTAAACATATGCCATTTTAAACAAAATTAAAAATGCTGAAATTATAAATAAAAATGCACGAAATTAACTTGCAGAATTAAACAACAATAATAGTAATTTCTTGCGTAGTTGCGGAGGAACTTTTGATGCGGCAATGACGGTGGATGTCGCGGCGCGGCGATGGCGGTTGGATGTTGCGGCGCGGCGATGGCGGTGGATGTCGCGGCGCGGTGATGGCGGTGGATGTCGCGGCGCGGTGATGGCGGTGGATGTAGCGGCCAAGTCCCAACCTTCAAGCTTGCGGCAACGGTCGTCATAATCATCGAACTCTATGTAGTGACGAACATTGGCAACAATCATATCCGGTTCACCATAATCATCCAGAAGGGGATCTTCTTCAACAACATGGCGCGTGTCTTTAACATGTACCGGATCACCAACGTCGACCGGAGGGGGACGCTCCAAATCAACAAGCCGGGGGGAGACGGCTCCATCAGTAGCCTTCCTACAAGGTTTCACGTTTAACCATTAGTACCTTAAGGGTTCAGATAACCGAGTCGCGGATGCTCTTAGTCGCCTTACCCTCCTTCTTTCCACTATGGAGGTTAACATTGTAGGCTTCGAACGCATTAGAGAGTAGTACGCTACCTACCCTGATTTTAAGGAATCCTATCTATCCGCTCAGGATAGCTCCCCCACGATGATATCTGCGTTTGTTATTAAAGACAGTTACCTCTTTAGGCATGGGAAGTTGTGTATACCACAGTCCTCTCTACGACTTTATATCATTTGGGAGCTACATAGTGGAGGTTTGAGTGGCCACTTCGGTAGGAACAAGACAATTACGCTAGTCAAGGAGAAATTCTTTTGGCCTAAACTTAAAGCGATGGTGGGAAGGGTAGTTAATAGTTGTCGTACCTATCAAGTGTCTAAGGGCACCAAAACAAATGTAGGATTATACACACCCTTGCCCATCCCTTCCACACCATGGGAAGACATGAGCATGGATTTTGTTCTAGGCCTACCCACCACTTTACGCCGTCACAATTCAATTTTTGTAGTTGTGGATAGATTTTCTAAAATGGCGTATTTCATTCCGTGCAGTAGAACCAATGACGCATCTCACATTGCGAAATTGTATTTTAAAGACGTCGTTAGTCACCGTGGAGTGCCGAATATAATAGTCTCGGATAGAGATATCAAGTTTACGAGTTATTTTTGGAAGACACTTTGGATTTAAATGGGTACCAAATTATTGTTTTCCGCCGCCTACCATCCATAAACTGATGGGCAGACAGAATTGGTTAATCGGAGCTTGGGGAATCTTCTTAGATGCCTGGTGAGAGATCACAAGGGTACTTGGGACCTACTTCTTCCCCATGCCAAATTGGCCTACATTAATTCCAAAAATCGGTCCACGGGTATGTCTCCCAATGAGATTGTCCACGGGTATAAGGCCCCTGTGCCGCTTGACTTGGTTCCATTGCCCCGAACATACAAAGCAAGTCAATTCGCACACTCCTTCGCCCAACACATTCATGACCTCCACGCACGTATACGGGCTACCTTGACCTCTTGATTCGAATCCTATCAAGCGCATGCTAATCAACATAGGAGAGTGTCACACTTTTAAGTCGGCGATCAAGTTCAAGTCCGCTTAGTTCCCGAGCGACTGCCTACTAGCACCGTAAAGAATTTAGCTCCAAAGCACGCCGGCCCCTTCGGGATCATAAAGAAACTCGGTTATAATGCTTTTATTTTATATTTGCCTGTTGATTGGGGTGTTTCACCCATTTTTAACGTCTCGGATTTAACGATGTTTGTTTCGCCTCCACAAGAGTTGACTTCTTTGTCGTCTTCTCCCTCCACTTCAAATTCTAATGGGTTGGGATGTGGTATTCCGGATGATCTCTCTCCTATGATTTCCACAGGTTTAGCATTGGATGGTAAGTTTTTTTCTCCTCCTTCTGCTGACATGTTTCCAAGGTTTCCCAAAACCTTTCTTATACCAGACAGGATACTTGCTGCTGAACCGCTTACTACTACCGATGGTGCCACCCAACGCTTTCTCATCCGTTGGCGTGATCGCCCTCCTTCTAACGACTCATGGGTACTCGAGACAGAGCTTCAATGATTGGATGCCGCTCTTCTCCACCACTATATCCTGGACCACGCATCGGAGATCAGTGATTTTGAGCGGGGGAGGATTGATGTCGCGGCCTCACCACCACCACTTGAAGATGCCGCTAAAATACTAAAACATAAGATTTCACGTGACATCAAGACTCTTGGACCGCTAACGGAAGGCAACGCTACAATCTCCGCTCGCGGCGCGCGAAGCCTACATAAAGGCGTACTTGAAGACAATTTTATTTAGTTTAAATGCTATTTTATTTTAGATGCAATTTTATTTGGAACTTGTAATCTTTTATTTTTTTTCATGCATTTAAAACATTTTTGTGTGCTAATAACCATCCGGATTGATGAGGTTTAATCTCAATCTTGGATGGTTGGATCTATTTTGTAACTCCTATATATAGGAGGCTTATTAAGAGAATGATAGAAAATTGGAACCCTAAATCGCGCCTCTAAAATTTTGGCCATCTTGATAAAGCCGCCCCCCCCCCATGCTCCCCTCTTCTCCTATTCGGCTGCCCCCTTTGTGGAGCTCTCCGGCGAGGTTTCTTGGTGTGACTCTGAGGAAGAAGGACTGCAGCCAACTCGGTGCGACGCCGGTGGATCCATTTTGTGCGACGCTGGTGGAATCGTGGAGAGAGTGATTCTCCCACAAGTTATCTAGAGTACTTGATGCCAACTTGTTGGGTAAACTCTCCCCTCTCCCTCCAAGTGCTTCTTCTAAGTAGATTTGTGGAAGGTGAACCATCGTGTTCTCCGCGGCTTTAATTTCAATCACCTTTCAAATCTTTGCATAAAATCGTTATCTTTCTTGTTCCTTGTTTTTGGATCGGGTGGATCCATTTTTCTTGAGTGGATCCAGGCTTTGTAGCCTTTGTCTTCCTCTCAAAAAAGGTTGGCAACCTTTGCGTTGATTTTGGGAACGAGTCGACTCAATTTTTATCGCTGATTTAGAGTCGATAATTCTCCGATTGTGTTTATGTTTTGTGCACGAGACGGTTTGTCGTTGAGAACGATAGATGCTTGTGTAGGTTCGAGCGTACAAGAGTGTGTTGAAGGGTGAATTAGAGCCTCATCCCGAGTAGATCTCCGTTAAGAGCGTACGCTACATCATTGTTACCAAAAATTTTAAAATTATCATTCTCAAATTCTCCTCCATGATCGGACCTATGCATTTTATTTTTAGTTTCATTTCAATTTGTAATCTAGAGCATAGATTAGAGAATTCAAAGAAAGTGTTAGATTTATTAGCAAAAAGAATGGTCCAACAAAAACGTGAGTAATCGTCTTTAATAACAAATGTGTATCATTTCCCACGTAGATTATATGTGCTAAGAGAACCAAACAAATCCACGTGAATAATTGCAGTGGTCTACATGAGAAAATATCATTTCTGCTTTGAAAGGACGATTTTATGAATTTCCCCTTTTGGCAAGGAGCACATAAAGAAGTCAAACTATCGCTTAGTTTTGGAAGTTCACGAATTAGTTTTTTTCGATAGTTTGACAATTAGTTTACTCCTAGAATGACCAAGTATCCTATGCCAAAGTTATAATTCTTCATTTTTAGCAACTAAGAACTTTAAATTAGATGAAGATGTGTCCTCAAACATAATGACATAGACATTATGGTTTCTGTGTGCAGTGAGCAACACAGTGTTCGATTTAGTGTCTATAATATTTGATGTGATCCTAAACCTAGGGCTATAGTTTTATAAATAAAAATTGGGACCTATTTAAAATTAATGTGGCGCGAGGACTTTTGCGGGCTATTTTGTAACAAAATAAACGGTCAAGGCGTCGCACACTCATAAAGCTACCACACGATCGTAGCAATGTCATGAGACATAATTCAACGAGTACAGGAATTAGGTGTTGACAATAGCATGTAAGAAAAATAAATGGTAATGAGGAGATGAAATTAACCTAGACAAACTCTCAATAATAACTATTCGTTTAATTTTAGGCATAAAATTATGACTGCAAGATGGAGTCTTGAGAGGTATACTGGCAGGGTCCCCTGGAAGGTGCAGAGTTTTCAAGAGTGGACTGCTCGGCGGCTGCAGGTAAGGTTGGGTGGATTCACATGATGGCTGCATGGAAGAAAGAGGCTTGGTAAAGGAAAAGAGCATTGTAGGCTTGCCGGATCTGGTGGAGTAGGGTGCGGGAGAGGTCGACGGAGGCAGAGGAGAGCTCAGGTTACCTTATCGGCTGCAGACGGAGCTTCAGGAATCATCTTCGCCGGGGAAGATGAACACAGGAGCTTCAGGCGGCAGTAATGGCAGTGGGAGAAGGTTCCCCTGGTGGCGCCAAGATGGACCGGAGTGCTGGACGGCGTGCTCTGGGTCGCAAGAGGCTCTGATGGGAAAAGGAGATGCAGGAAGGAGGCGGTGTCGGGCTTCCATCAAGCAGGAACAGTGACGGAAATGTGGCTTCGGGCTGAGCGGCGCTGGACGGAACCAAACCGAGAGAAAACTCCATGGTTCTGTTCTATTTCCAACTGGCTTTGGAGGAATGAAGGGGGGGGGGTATTTTATAGGAGGGATTAGGGTTTTGTTTTGCTAATGGCAGCCAAGGATTTTCACTTTTAAAATTAGCAGGTTCCACAAGTGGCATATGAAGGAAATGTGAAGGGTAAATTCAAGGTGAGGCCGACTATAGGAATAGGGGAAATTTAAGAAAATAAACAATTATTCAAGCTTGCCCTAATTAACCTATCACCTAAATTATCGGACTTATGCATTTAGGGTAGTGTTGGCCGGTCACACCAATGAGCCAACAAAATTTTGCGTGAAAGCGTGCGCAATACAAAATTACAACAAAAGCGCAAATAACATGCGCGATACAACTTTACGCTACACAATAATCCAAAAAATTCGCGAAAACGTGCGCTACAATAATAAAAGACATGTGAGATAAAAAAAATACAAGACGGCGCGGGTTCCATCAATTCTCTCGGGGTTGAAAGAGCTCGACCCCGACGAGACTCGATGTAACCTCCAAGTAGAAAGTCCAAGTATCGATCGAAGAGATGTTGTATGTTGTCCTGCTGATGCTGTGGTTGCAACCCAAAACCTGCAAGTAACCTCTCATCCCCAAAGCTTGCCATCCATTAGTCAAAATTTCATGCCAAATATGCCAAATATTTAAATAAATAGTAATTATTAGTGCTTTCGGAGGATGAAAAGGGCGGTGTGTGGGGAAAACATGTGGCAATAGGGGGAACATGAAGCAAGTGGAATCAACTAGTGGAATTAGTAACTCATGACGCAACATACTCTCATCCAATAGACTCCAACAAACGTCTGCTAGACCCAGATCGAATATCGTCCTAATTTCACACGCCAACGTTCCACTCAAGTCACAAAATTTTAAACAGATCCCAAATTTGGCGTGTAAAACTTTCCAGAAAAATCCTTTGAAGCGGGTATCCCGATGAGGAGTAAAATATCTAAGTATCATCTATACTCCCTCAATACGAGTAGACCTAGAAGTTTAATACCTCGAACGATAGTGAGGTGGTGGTATAACATGCTCGTTTATAACTAAAGAGAAGTGATTTGGACTACAGGCGTGCTCGTCGCATATGAAGTCAATGCAAGGTGGTGCCTCGGGGGCCTCAGGTGAGGGACCACCGAACACAATGTCTGTGGACTCAAGGGTTTGTGGCTGTAGTGGGCTAAGAAATTTAGGACACAAGACGCATGAGTCTGTATCACCAATGATGAGGGCCTCATCACTAACCAACTCCTCTGGGAGAAGAGAAAGTGATGTGTCATCTGAGACGAGTGACACATCACTAGTAAGTGGAGTGGTGCCACAGGAAACAACTCTGCGACTGAAGGATGTGAGTCAGTTTGGGAAAGTGGGCACACCGTGTCAATCGAGAGGAAGGGATAAGGAGGAAACTCATCTTCCTAGAGCAGGGGCTCGGGAAGAAAATCCTCGATCAAAGTGGGTGCCAAAACGGAGACGGGTAGAGACACGACTTCAGTCAGGGTGGTGGAAAGAGGAAGAAGCTCTTCTTCCTAGAGCAGGGGCTAAGGAAGAACCTCCTCCACTGAAGGGAGTGTTTTAGTGGAGACACGTAGAGTCACGATATCAGTCGAGGTTATAAATATATGAGAAAAATTTTCTTATGGGAATAGGGCTCCGGAAGAATCTCCTCGACTGAAGTGAGCTTCATAGTGGGGTGGGTGGAGCTAAACTGCTCGTTGTTAAATTTAGGAGATATGGAGGACTAACGAAATACCTAACCTCGAGTTCCACGACGTGATATGAAGTGAAAAGGTATGCATGAGCAGTATAATATGTGTGCGTCGTCACCTCCAGGTTGTGAACAAAGGTGTACAACCCACGCAGGTTTTGTCGGATGTCAGCAGTGACGTACTCAACATCTTTGATTAAAGTTTTAATGCACGCATCTAAATAACTAGTCTTTTTTTTTAATTCTAAACCTAGAATTGGAAAATGAATGGCGCTCGGCTATCCCACGATAGGAGTGAGATTTCCCAGCAGCCACACCAAATTGATGTGATCCTAAACCTAGGGCTGTAGTTTTTGAAATAATAATTGCGAGCTATTTAAAATTAATGTGCCGCGAGAGGACTTTTGCGGGCTATTTTCTTACAAAATAAACGGTCAAGGCTTCTGTTGGGAATTGTGCCCTACAATGTTCCTCAGGATTTTAAGAGGCATCACCAATCATGTTAAGGGGCATATTGTATTTGTTATGTGCTGAAGTTCATGCATGAAGGTTGTCCTTGATTGGACAGAGGAACAAAAAGATTAAGATGGAATTCAGATAATTTGATTAAGGCAAAAGCATCGAGACAGCTACGACAGTTGAGAAGAATGTCTCAGCATAACCACTGAGATAGCTGAGAAGCTCAATGCAAAGCAATGAGAGAAGTGTTGGTCTCAGCACAACCACTGATGTAACATCCTATTTCCAACTATACCCCTAAGAGTGGTTTTGTTATGACAAAACCCTAGGAAAGCCCAAGAAAGAGTCAAGTGGACCTAGTGGTGTGGATAGAGGCACTATGGTCTACAAATAGTAAACTCCAAAGCCTTAGTTTAAGGTGATCATGAAGCTTCACCAAGACTCCAAGACCCCACCCATACCTTTATAACCCTAGTAAGGGGTCAATGGGTCACTAAGGACCCATGGAGGGCAGCCAAAGGACCTAAGTTGACCAAAGTCAACTCTAACCCTAATTGGGTCAAATTGACCTACACAAGGGTCAATTGTAGTCTCTTAGCCAAATGGACCACCCCTATACCTCCATAACCCTAGGTAGGGGTCAATGGGTCACTAAGGACCCATGGAGGGTAGTCAAGGGAGCTTAGTTGACCAAAGTCAACTCTAACCCTAATTGGGTCAAATTGACCTACACAAGGGTCAATTGTAGTCCCTTAGCCAAGTGGACCCCACCCATACCCTCATAGCCCTAGTGAGAGTCCAATAGGTCACCAAGGACCCATTGGGACCAATCATAAAGGCTAGGTTGACCAAAGCCAACTATTGACCTAAAATGGTCAAAGTGCCCTAGTTAAGGGTCAAGTGACCTCCAAGGGCCAATCCAACCCCACCTTGACCCTAGGGGAGGCTAATGGGTAACCAAGGACCAATTGAAGAAACCTCAAGGACCAATTTGACCTAGGTGGGCCCTAGTCCAACTTTGGGTCAAGTTAGCCCAAATGGGCTAACTCAAGCTCAAGCCCATTGCAATTGGGCTAACCTTGACTTAAGTGACCAAATGGACTTGTGGGCTGCCATAGGATAGGGAGGAGCCAAATTTCAGGCTTGGTGACTAGGAGAGAGAAAGCCACCCATGGAGGAGAGAGAAAGAGAAGAAAGAAGAAGGAAGGAGAACTTTGTGCTCCTCCTCCCCCCTCCCCAACCTCCCCATTCAATTCAAAAGAACAAGGGGGAGTGCAGCAGCAATCCTTGACTGATTGGAGCAAGCTCCACCCCCCTACCAACCAAAGCAGCCATCTTTGACTTAGGCCAAAAATGGCATAGGGCAATTCAGCTACCTAACACCTCCCCTCTCCCTTTTAAAAGCTCTATTGGACTCCAAGGAGTAATTCCCACCATTTTCCCGAAGGAACCAGCAATTTTCCTGTGTTTTTGAAGAGGCCGACCACCACCGGCCACCACCATGCAAATCCGGCGATCAGCACGGCTACAGCCGCCACCACAGGTCCTCCTCCACTCCTTCTTACATGGGTAGTCCTTAGGAATCATTAGAGACAAGGTTAGGGCTCATTTGAGCCTAATCGGATTTTCAAAATCATGGATTTTCCATGAAAATCCATACTATCGGATCGCCGGAATAGTGCTCCCCGGCGGCCAGGCCACCGCCTGAAGATAGCCCCGACAACCACGAAGGTGTTGGCGGCGGTGGCCGGCCGGGGAGGTGGCCGGATCGGCGGCGGCAGCCGCTGGAAGATGGCCCAGGCGGGACGAATCTGGGCCATCGGCTGGAGGAAGGAGATGACCAGATCCCGTCCAAATTTTGGAGGGAGGTATGTGAGGTCAATATAGAACTCTGGTTAAAATTTCATTAAGTTTGGAGATGATTTGAATGGAAATCATGCAAACCCTAGCCTTGCCCTAAGAAGGGCATTTGGTCTAAAAATGTATTGTTGGTTTAGTATGTCCAATTCACCTCAACAGAGGTTCAAATTTGGGCCACTGAGTTGGCATGAACTTGTGCACCTTCCAATGAAATAAGAGGAGGTTTGGAATTGATTTTCCCCCAAGATCCTAGGTCAAACCCTAAGGAAGGGCTTTTGTACCTTGTGAAGGGAATGTGGCCAAAACACCTTGTATGACTATGAAATTTTGTAGGAAGGGTATTAGGGTAACTATAACCCTCTGGTTAAAATATTAGGGTGTTTTGGAAAGTTTGGGACCCACAAAACCCTAACCCTAGTTTAGGGCACAAATATTGTAGGGTTGGAATGGGCTAGCTAAACTCCTCAAACTAAGATGAAATTTTGGTAGATTGGTCATAAGGATGTTATGAGCATCTGGTAATTTAATTGGGAATTTTGGGATAATAGTTATAGTACTTCATTTGTAACACAAGGGATGCCTCAATTTAATAAATTGAACTTTATGGTTTTTCTGACCCTTGGGAGGTCATGAAAGTTTGGCAGAGGAAGTTTTGAATCATTATATGCATATATAAATTTTATGAAAACTTTTGGATACATATTTGAGGTACTTACTTCACAAGCTTTTTAAATGAGGAAATTATTCAATAATTTAATTATGACTATTTACTGATAAATAAATTATGAAATTTGGCCCAAATCATTTATATGCCATTAGAATCATACTGGAATTTTCTCTAAATTTTTGGAAGCAATATAGTCTTTTATATTTCTTTAAATGAATTTTCAAGGGATAAAATGAAATAGGAATTTTGGGATAAAAACTTACTGAAAAATTTATATATTTTGGAAGATGAGTTAAATCCTTATTTTAAATATCATATAAAATTATTGGAATGATATCTTGCCTGAAAATGGTACTTCATGTTAATTATTGGAAGTTTTAGTCACTAGAATAATTAAATAAATTATTAAATGAATAAGGAAAATTTGGGTATCTGGATTTAGGGCTTAAAGGTCATAATGGACCTCCATTAATTATTATAAGAGTATTGGATGATTATTTGATGTACTCCCCATTTTGCATGGCATTTAACCTTGTGGTCTGCATTTAGTAAATTGTTGAAAGGAAATGATTTAACATAATTGGAGTTAGCCATCTTCCTGGATTTTGCAGATGTGGATGAGTCATCCTAGAAGTTTAGGTTAAGTAGTGAGATATGAGTCGGTAGTGTTGAGTAGTGCTTGGGGTCGACGAAAGATCATCTTCTCCCGCAGAGTGAAAGGTCAAAATCACCTTAGGTTTAGTCTACCGTAATATGAAAAAGATATGGGTAATAGATATGGGATTAGTTACCAACCAACAAGAATAAGTGCCTTGCGAAAGGGAGCTTTGGGATTCACCCCATCATAGCTCCTAGTGCCCTCGAGAGCCCTTCACAGGGAATACCTTGGGTAGTCCTGGGTAAAACCTAAGTCGTAGGTATAAAATCGCCACAAGAGTAAATAGTAAACTTAGGATTTCACGCTCTCACACCCCAATGACACGGGAGATAGTTTGGGTTACTCGGGCAATAAGCCCAGTGGTTATGGTGATGGGCATGGTGGCCCGGCGAGCTTCGGCTCGATTGTAGAATATGACGGACGAGATAGTCCGGCGAGCTTCGGCTCGGTTATGGAATATGACGGACGGGATAGTCCGGAGAGCTTCAGCTCGGTTGTTGATTATGATGGACGGGATAGTCCGAGGAGATTTGGCTCGGTTGTTAGGACTCATAACTATTGCATGTGCATAAAAGTTATAAGGTGGTGGGTCTTCGGTATTGGAGGGTCGATACACCGACGCCAATACGCTGACTCGGCAAGTGTGGTTAGCACTTTGCCAACAGAAGTCCGGTGCGCCAGCCGGCAAGAGTACGCAGGAGTCCGCTTTGTGCACCAAGCGTTGAGGCGTACGATAGGTCTGACCGGTAGTGCTTTACTGGTTTAGAGGTGGGCGAGGCCCAACCCACCGCTTCCGTCTGCCACTACGGAGGTATCCTGGGAGGTAACGGCTCCGAAAGGGGGAACTAAAGATCTGTGTACACAGAGTCGAGTGGGTGAGTTGCACTTGCATGTTCACATCATAGCATAATTGTATTTCATAACATAACCATTGCATATAACCTGACACCTAATGTATAAGCGGTATGCGATGCTCTATACATTAGGCCTTACAAAACGACCCCTTGGCCTATAAGTTCGTGCGAGCGTGCTTATAAGTCAAGGTTCTCTTCCAGTATTAAATATTTAAGCCTGCTAGAAAAACCGACACCCTATCGTATAAATTGGTATGGGAATTCTTATACGATAGGAGCCCTGCAAGAGATCCCTTAGCTTATGTGTATTCACATAAGTTAAGGTTACTTATTCTAAATTTGTATCATTATTACCATACTTAGAACTGCTAGTCTAATTCCGCTGCCATCCGCTATTTGACATTCTCCACTTTCATGTCCTTTCCTTTCCTTCTCCCCGCTCGGTGCTTAGGAGCCATGGGGGAAGGGGTGGAGGACGATAGGACTTAGTCTTTTAGACTAACGGTTTTCGAACCACATCATTTAGAGGACCACGGAGCCCAGCATGGAGGAGCAGCCCCGGAGGTTGGCACGCTTGGAGATCAGACAGTCTAGTACTGGAGTCCAGACAACAGGGACTGTGAGTCCCAAACACGAGTAGTTATATTAGTTTGCTTCCGCGATGAGTGATTTGTAGTGAGGACTTGATGTACCGGGCATAAGCCCGAGATTTTTATTATATGTACTATCTGTGGACACTCCCTTCGTGGAGCTTATTTTCTATACATGTGATTTTCAGTGGACTTGTTTTCATTCTATTGCTACAGTTGTGATCGATTTTGGCCGGCGGAATCGGCATCTTGTAGTGACGATGTTCCCGGGTGCGAAGGTATCACCGCAAGATGGCGATTCTGGGCCTAAGACCCCGGTGTCGAAAAAGAAAAAAAAAATGGGGGTCTTATAAGTGGTATCAGAGTGAACCTCGATCGGAAAAGTAGCAGTCCACTAACCCTGGGACACCCCCGCTCGAGTTTAGTTTGGGGACAAACTAAGCAGCGGAAGCAGTGGTGGGCCCATATGGGAAATCACATGAAAATTGTCCACTTTTAGTTAAATCTGTGAGACTTCTTATATTTGTCTTCTATTACGCAGCCCCCAGCGCAGCCAACACCACAAGGCGGAGTTCAGCAGACTCTGACTGTTGCACCACCTCCCCTGGTCCCCACTCCATTCCTATACTCGGAGATGGGTCAAACGCTGACGGCCATTCTAGATGCTTTCAGGGCTCAGCAGGTTCCGGCTCCGCAACCGAACCCGGGGGCCAATTGGCTGAGCATCTTTCGAGGACTCTCCCCTCCATCTTACTTGGGGACAGAATCCGCTGTACGGACAGAAGAATGGCTAGATATTATGTACGAAATGCTGACTGGGATACGATGTCCCTGGGAGGAGAGGGTGGCCTTGGTTGTCTCCTGCCTGGAGTCCCATGCTAATAGGTGGTGGAAGACGCTACTAGACACAATGTTTGCTGATAGGGAGGTTGCGGAAGTTACCTGGGAAGAGTTCAGGACCGCGCTGCTGGAGCATTTTGTTCCACAGTCGGCCAGGGTTAAGTTGGAGGAGCTGTTCTTACAGCTGAAGAAGGGCACCCGGACAGTGGTAGAGTACCATCAGGAGTTCGACCATTTGGCTCGATATGCAGATTCTTACCAGCTGGACGAAGCGGGATACATTAAGAGATTCTATAAGGTCCTGCGGGAGGACTTGAGGGAGGCTTTGTTGTTTGTATCCGACGGGCCTATCTCCCGGATTTTGGAGATGGCAAAGAGGATTGAGGCTGACTGGCACACCACTCGGGGCCGGAAGCGGCAAGCGGAGGATCAGGGCCGGAGAGCCAGAAATGATCAGCGGCAAGGTGCTATACTAGGTGGGATAAGGACAGAGGACCAGCCTCGACAGGAAGTGAGGCAGGAGCTGAGGGAGCAGGTGATATTGGCCCCTCATCCTCTTCAGATGAGGGAGGCACCGAGACCCGGGGGTATGCCATTTCCCCCACCGGAGTGCTACAACTGGCATCAGATAGGACACATTCGGAGAAACTGCCCCATGAGGGGAGCGCCTTGACCAGCACCCCAGGATGCCCCGCAAGCCCAACAGTTTGGAGGACGAGGACGTGGTCGAGGACGTGGTGTCCAGGGTGCAGATCGCAGGCAGCAGAGGGAGCAAATTTATGCACTAGATTTGGCTCAACCCCGGAACCCGGAGCAAGTAATCACTGGTACGTCAGAAAATCGTAAACTTATTTCCTCATGACCTTTAAGTTTATAAAGGAGTAATAATCTAGGGAAGAAAACCATAGCTAGATTCTAAGACATTTAACTTTCCCCACCCCCAGGAATAGTTTTCGTCAGCGGCAAACCCGCTTATACGCTATTTGATACGGGTGCTTCACACTCGTTTGTATCGGAAGCCTTCGTAGAAGGGTTGGAAGGCGTGGAACGATTCACGGGTCTGATGATGAGGATATGATTACCCGATGGATCAGAGTTGTTCACCTCTGCCCACTGCAATATGGAGGCGGAGATCGGCGGAAGGACATTTGAAGCTCCCGCGATGATCATAAAGATGCCAATCTTTGATTTGATCCTAGGAATGACGTGGTTGAACTGGAATCATGCTCAAATTGACTTCACGTCCAAGAGAGTTACCGTGAGACATGGAGATTCCTACCTCGTCATTGAAGGTACTAGATCTATTTCCCCTCTCATGCTGTCATCTGTACAGGCCATCAAGGCTCACTTACAGGGGGAAGAAGTGTATGTGGTAATATTTGAAATGACTGAGGCCAAGGTCTCCACCTCGGGTATTCTAGTGGTGCGAGATTTTGCCGACGTATTTCCAGAGAAACTGCCTGGGCTACCCCCGCACCGGGAGCAGGATTTCCAGATACAGCTGGTGCCGGGGGCTAAGCTGGCAGCTAGAGCCCCTTACCGGATGGCCCCAAAAGAGCTGACAGAATTTCGAAGCCAACTCCAGGAATTGGTGGAAGCCGGATTTATTAGACCGAGTTCCTCGCCATGGGGAGCCCCGGTCTTATTTGTGAAGAAGAAGGATGGGACACTTCGCCTGTGCATCGATTATCGAGCACTAAACAGGCTGACCGTCCGGAATACCTATCCGCTCCCACGGATAGACGAATTATTCGACCAGCTGGAGGGAGCCCATTATTTTTCGAAGCTGGATTTAAGGTCAGGTTACTACCAACTACGGATCCAGGAGGAGGACATTCCAAAGACTGCTTTCAGTAGTAGATATGGGATATATAAGTTTACTGTGATGCCTTTCGGGCTCACAAATGCTCCGTCGGCATTCATGAGCCTCATGAACCGGGTTTTTGAGGCCTACTTGGATGTGTTCGTCATAGTATTCATAGACGACATCCTGATCTACTCTAGGACGGAAGAGGAGCACACTCGGCATCTGACGCTGACTCTGGAGGGACTACGGGAGCACAAGCTCTATGCGAAGATCAGCAAATGCCAGTTTTGGTTGAAGGAGGTGGCCTTCCTAGGCCATATCATCAGTGGTGCTGGGTTGGCAGTGGACCCGGCCAAGATCCAAGCAGTCCGGGACTGGCCATAGTTGAAGACGGCCACAGATGTACGAAGTTTCCTAGGACTCGTTGGTTACTACCGGAAGTTCGTAGAGGGATTCTCTCGTATCGCCCTTCCACTCACATCTCTGACAAGGAAGGAGGTGCCCTTTATCTGGACCCCACAGAGTGAGGCGGCTTTTCAAGAGCTAAAGGGGCGACTCACTTCGGCTCCTATACTTACTCTCCCTTCAGGGAAAGAAGGATTCCAAGTCTACACTGATGCCTCCTACCAGGGCATGGGTGCAGTGCTTATGCAGAATGGCCATGTGATAGCTTACGCTTCTCGGCAGCTGAAGAAGCACGAGCAAAACTACCCAGTCCATGACTTAGAGATGGGAGCTGTCATCTTTGCACTAAAAGTCTGGCGTCACTATCTGTACGGTGTCCACTGCGACATATACTCCGACCATAAAATTTTGAGGTATGTGGACACGCAAAAAGAGCTGAACATCAGACAGAGACGATGGGTGGAATTTTTGGCAGACTACCAGTATGAGATGCACTACCACCCGGGAAAGGCGAATGTGGTAGCAGATGCACTGAGCCGAAAGACCGCAAATGCCAAAGTAGGAACACAGTTGATGGCTTTGGAGTTAGTTCAGATGTTATATAAGATGCAAATATCCCTGGTGTCCGAGGATCACCCTGAGTTATACCGAGAGTATCTTTCGTCATTAATCGCCACTGGTGACATTCGAGAAAGGGTCAAGGATGGACAGAGGCAGGATACCCAGCTAGAGCCGATATTTCGGGCCCTAGAAGCGGGCACTGCGGGAGATTACACACTGAGGGATGACTTAGTATGCTTTAGAGGACGGGTCTACATACCAGAAGGAGGCCAGGTTCGGGAGGACATCATGATGGAGGCTCATTACAATCGATATTCGGTACACCCGGGGATTACAAAGATGACTGCAGATCTGAAGAAGACTATGTTCTGGCCCGGCATGAAGAAGGATATCACCTACTTCGTAACCCATTGCGAGGCATGCCAGTTGGTGAAATCGGAGTGCAGAAACCCCGCAGGATTATTGCAGCCACTCCCAGTACTAGAGTGGAAGTTCGATGATATCGCCATAGACTTTATACACGGACTTCCTCGATCGAGGATAGGGAATGATTCGATCTGGGTGATCATCGACCGACTGACAAAGGTAGCCAGGTTTATTCCAATCAGGAAGGATGACTCGGTAAGTGTGCTAGTCCGAAAGTTTGTGGGGCAGTTCGTTCGCTATCATGGCGTCCCCAAGTCGATTGTGTCAGACCGGGATGGACGATTTACATCCAGGGAGTGGAGGTCAGTACAGACTAACTTGGGCACTCGACTAACATTCAGTACGGCTTTCCACCCCCAGACGGATCGACAGACGGAACGAACCAACTATACTCTGGAGGATTTACTACGACTCTGTATATTAGATCGTGGTGAACCTTGGGAGAAGTTGTTACCGCTGATCGAGTTGTCGTATAATAACAGCTACCAGTCTAGTATAAAGATGGCTCCTTATGCGGCATTGTACGGACGAAAGTGCAGGACTCCGCTGTCATGGATACAGGACGAGGACCCTAAGGCATTGGATTTGGAGTTTGTCGAGGACACTGAGGCTCATGTAAGATTGATACGGGACAGGATGCTAGAAGCACAGAGCCGGCAGGCTAAGTATTACGACGCTCGGCACCGTCAGGTAGAATTCCAGGTGGGAGATCAGGTGTTCTTGAAGATCCGACCAATGCATGGAGTTACTCGAGTACGCGGATAGAGGAAGAAGCTCAGTCCAAGATACATGGGGCCTTATAGGATCCAGGAGCGGATCGGTCCCTTGGCATATAGGCTGGAGCTGCCACCAGAGCTGGCAAGTGTGCACGATGTATTACATATATCCTCTCTTAGGAGAGCTCTACTACGCCCAGAGCAACAAGTTACAACCACAGATGGGCCGATAGCATCATATCGGTCAGTTCACCTAGAACCGGTCCGGATTGACGACAAGGGAGTACGAGTCTTACGCCACAAAAAGGTTCCATTAGTCAAGGTCCTGTGGAGAAATCACAGAAGAGAGGAGCACACATGGGAGCCCCAGGACTTGATGCGAGAAAGATACCCGGAACTCTACAGTCAGGTATACCTCACAACCTCTCAGAATGTTCAATTTACCTTCCTATTTTAAATTAGTAGGACTGAAATTTCAATAATATGGGCTAAACTTTTGTTTATTGGGGTCTAGACTTTGCCAATTGAGCGAATTGGTCTTAGATTTGACTATCACCTTTAAACCTCACAGAGCGAACATGGTCGTGATCTAAATCTTTCGATTCTCATGGGATGTTACAAGTTTCCTTCTTCCCGATAGGAGTCCCCGTGGGCTTAACCTTGATTTCGGGGATGAAATCTTTGTTTTGTTTATTGGGATTTGTAACATCCCATTTCCAACTAGACCCCTAAGAGTGGTTTTGTCATGACAAAACCCTAGGAAAGCCCAAGAAAGAGTCAAGTGGACCTGGTGGTGTGGATAGAGGCACTATGGTCTGCAAATAGTAAACTCCAAAGCCTTGGTTTAAGGTGATCATGAAGCTTCACCAAGACTCCAAGACCCCACCCATACCTTTATAACCCTAGTAAGGGGTCAATGGGTCACTAAGGACCCATGGAGGGCAACCAAAGGACTTGAGTTAACCAAAGTCAACTCTAATACTAATTGGGTCAAATTAACCTACACAAGGGTCAATTGTAGTCTCTTAGCCAAATGGACCACCCCTATACCTCCATAACCCTAGGTAGGGGTCAATGGGTCACTAAGGACCCATGGAGGGTAGTCAAGGGAGCTAAGTTGACCAAAGTCAACTCTAACCCTAATTGGGTCAAATTGACCTACACAAGGGTCAATTGCAGTCCCTTAGCCAAGTGGACCCCACCCATACCATCATAGCCCTAGTGAGAGGCCAATAGGTCACCAAGGACCCATTGGGACCAATCATAAAGGCTAGGTTGACCAAAGTCAACTATTGACCTAAAATGGTCAAAGTGCCCTAGTTAAGGGTCAAGTGACCTCCAATGGCCAATCCAACCCCACCTTGATCCTAGGGGAGGCTAATGGGTCACCAAGGACCCATTGAAGAAACCTCAAGGACCAATTTGACCTAGGTGGGCCCTAGTCCAACTTTGGGTCAAGTTAGCCCAAATGGGCTAACTCAAGCTCAAGCCCATTGCAATTGGGCTAACCTTGACTTAAGTGACCAAATGGACTTGTGGGCTGCCATAGGATAGGGAGGAGCCAAATTTCAGGCTTGGTGACTAGGAGAGAGAAAGCCACCCATGGAGGAGAGAGAAAGATAAGAAAGAAGAAGGAAGGAGGACTTTGTGCTCCTCCTCCCCCCTCCCCAACCTCCCCATTCAATTCAGAAGAACAAGGGGGAGTGCAGTAGCAATCCTTGACTGATTGGAGCAAGCTCCACCCCCCTACCAACCAAAGCCGCCATCTTTGACTTAGGCCAAAAATGGCATAGGGCAATTCAGCTACCTAACACCTCCCCTCTCCCTTTTAAAAGCTCCATTGGACTCCAAGGAGTAATTCCCACCATTTTCCTGAAGGAGCCAGCAAGTTTCCTGTGTGTTTGAAGAGGCCGACCACCACCGGCCACCACCATGCCAATCCGACGATCAGCACGGCTACAGCCGCCACCACAGGTCCTCCTCCACTCCTTCTTACATGGGTAGTCCTTAGGAATCATTAGAGGCAAGGTTAGGGCTCATTTGAGCCTAATCGGATTTTCAAAATCATGGATTTTCCATGAAAATCCATACTATCGGGATCGCCGGAATAGTGCTCCACGGCGGCCGGGCCGCCGTCTGAAGATAGCCCCGACCACCACGAAGGTGTTGGCGGCAGTGGCCGGCCAGGGAGGTGGCCGGATCGGCGGCAGCAGCCGCTGGAAGATGGCCCAGGCGCGACGAATCTGGGCCATCAGCTGGACGAAGGAGATGACCAGATCCCGTCCAAAATCGCGTCAAGATTCGTACTGATATGGACATAAACTATAGCTAAAATTTAATATTAATTCAATTCTATCACAGAAAATAGTATTTAATGTTTTTAATTATTAAAAATACTTAGGCATCATTTCAGAAAAAATGGTCAGCAGATAAAATGTAGCCCTATGGGTCTACTTTCAAAAAAAATTAGTTTGGACTAATTTGGGTGACTGGTTTGACCAGAGCACTCATTTTGGTGGGGTCTATACATATGTCTAGGCAGACATTAAACAGAGTGCCCACACTTCATCCTTAGCCCAAATGAGTTGAAATTTTGTCAGGGAGTCACCCTAACTAATATCTAAACACTGCCCAAAAATGGGAATTTTTGGAGATAATTTTTCTATAGTTTTGTAAATAATTTAATTTATCTACGGTAAATTAATTTATGGGTAAAATGAAGTCCAAATTCATCCAAATTTTGGAGGGAGGTATGTGAGGTCAATATAGAACTCTGATTAAAATTTCATTAAGTTTGGAGATGATTTGAATGGAAATCATGCAAACCCTAGCCTTGCCCTAAGAAGGGCATTTTGGTCTAAAAATGTATTGTTGGTTTAGGATGTCCAATTCACCTCAACAGAGGTTTCAAATTTGGGCCACTGAGTTGGCATGAACTTGTGCACCTTCCAATGAAATAAGGGGAGGTTTGGAATTGATTTGCCCCAAAATCCTAGGTCAAACCCTAAGGAAGGGCTTTTGTACCTTGTGAAGGGCATGTGGCCAAAACACCTTGTATGACTATGAAATTTTGTAGGGAGGGTATTAGGGTAACTATAACCCTCTGGTTAAAATATTAGGGTGTTTTGGAAAGTTTGGGACCCACAAAACCCTAACCCTAGTTTAGGGCACAAATATTGTAGGGTTGGAATGGGCTAGCTAAACTCCTCAAACTAAGATGAAATTTTGGTAGATTGGTCATAAGGATGTTATGAGCATCTGGTAATTTAATTGGGAATTTTGGGACAATAGTTATAGTACTTCATTTGTAACACAAGGGATGCCTCAATTTAATAAATTGAACTTTATGGTTTCTCTGACCCTTGGAAGGTCATGAAAGTTTGGCAGAGGAAGTGTTGAATCATTATATGCATATATAAAGTTTATGAAAACTTTTGGATACATATTTGAGGTACTTACTTCACAAGCTTGTTAAATGAGGAAATTATTCAATAATTTAATTAAGACTATTTAGTGAAAAATAAATTATGAAATTTGGCCCAAATCATTTATATGCCATTAGAATCATACTGGAATTTTCTCTGAATTTTTGGAAGTAATATAGTCTTTTATATTTCTTTAAATGAATTTTCAAGGGATAAAATGAAATAGGAATTTTGGGATAAAACCTTACTGAAAAATTTAGATATTTTGGAAGATGAGTTAAATCCTTATTTTAAATATCATATAAAATTATTGGAATGATATCTTGCCTGAAAATGGTACTTCATGTTCATTATTGGAAGTTTTAGTCACTAGAATAATTAAATAAATTATTAAATGAATAAGGAAAATTTTGGGTCTCTGGATTTAGGGCTTAAAGGTCATAATGGACCTCCATTAATTATTATAGGAGTATTGGATGATTATTTGATGTACTCCCCATTTTGCATTGCATTTAACCTTGTGGTCTGTATTTAGTAAATTGTTAAAAGGAAATGATTTAGCATAATTGGAGTTAGCCATCTTGCTGGATTTTGCAGATGTGGATGAGTCATCCTAGAAGTTTAGGTTAAGTAGTGAGATATGAGTCGGTAGTGTTGAGTAGTGATTGGGGTCGACAAAAGATCGTCTTCCCCCGCAGAGTGAAAGGTCAAAATCACCTTAGGTTTAGTCTACCGTAATATGAAAAAGATATGGGTAATAAATATGGGATTAGTTACCAACCAACAAGAATAAGTGCCTTGCGAAAGGGAGCTTTGGGATTCACCCTATCATTTTAACTCCTAGTGCCCTCGAGAGGCCTTCACAGGGAATACCTTGGGTAGTCCTGGGTAAAACCGAAGTTGTAGGGATAAAATCGCGACAAGAGTAAATAGTAAACTTAGGCTTTCACGCTCTCACACCCCAATGACCCGGGAGATAGTTTGGGTTACTCGGGCAATAAGCCTAGTGGTTATGGTGATGGGCATGGTGGCCCGGCGAGCTTCGGCTCGGTTGTAGAATATGACGGACGAGATAGTCCAGCGAGCTTCGGCTCGGTTGTGGAATATGACGGACGGGATAGTCCGGAGAGCTTCAGCTTGGTTGTTGATTATGATGGACGGGATAGTCCGAGGAGATTTGGCTCGGTTGTTAGGAATCATAACTATTGCATGTGCATAAAAGGTATAAGGTGGTGGGTCTTCGATATTGGAGGGTCGATGCACCGACGCCAATACGCTGACTCGGCAAGTGTGGTTAGCACTTCGCCAACAGAAGTCCGGTGCGCCAGCTAGCAAGAGTACGCAGGAGTCCGCTTTGTGCACCAAGCGTTGAGGCGTACGATAGGTCTGACCGGTAGTGCTTTACTGGTTTAGAGGTGGGCGAGGCCCAACCCACCGCTTCCGTCTGCCACTACGGAGGTATCCTGGGAGGTAACGGCTCCAAAAGGGGGAACTAAAGATCTGTTTACACAGAGTCGAGTGGGTGAGTTGCACTTGCATGTTCACATCATAGCATAATTGTATTTCATAACATAACCATTGCATATAACCTGACACCTAATGTATATGCGGTATGGGACGCTCTATACATTAGGCCTTGCAAAACGACCCTTTGTCCTATAAGTTCGTGCGAGCGTGCTTATAAGTCAAGGTTCTCTTCCAGTATTAAATATTTAAGCCTGCTAGAAAAACCGACACCCTATCGTATAAATCGGTATGGGACTTCTTATACGATAGGAGCCCTGCAAGAGATCCCTTAGCTTATGTGTATTCACATAAGTTAAGGTTACTTATTCTAAATTTGTATCATTATTACCATACTTAGAACTGCTAGTCAAATTCCGCTGCCATCCGCTATTTGACATTCTCCACTTTCATGTCCTTTCCTTTCCTTCTCCCCGCTCGGTGCTTAGGAGCCATGGGGGAAGGGGTGGAGGACGATAGGACTTAGTCTTTTAGACTAACGGTTTTCGAACCACATCATTTAGGGGACCACGGAGCCCAGCATGGAGGAGCAGCCCCGGAGGTCGGCACGCTTGGAGATCGGACAGTGTAGTACTGGAGTCCAGACAACAGGGACTGTGAGTCCCAAATACGAGTAGTTATATTAGTTTGCTTCCGCGATGAGTGATTTGTAGTGAGGACTTGATGTACCGGGCATAAGCCCGAGATTTTTATTATATGTACTATCTGTGGACACTCCCTTCGTGGAGCTTATTTTCTATACATGTGATTTTCAGTGGACTTGTTTTCATTCTATTGCTACAGTTGTGATCGATTTTGGCCGGCGGAATCGGCATCTTGTAGTGACGATCTTCCCGAGTGTGAAGGTATCACCGCAAGATGGCGATTCTGGGCCTAAGACCCCGGTGTCGAAAAAGAAAAAAAATGGGGGTCTTACAAGTGGTATTAGAGGGAACCTCGATCGGAAAAGTAGCAGTCCACTAACCCTGGGACACCCCCGCTCGAGTTTAGTTTGGGGACAAACTAAGCAGCAGAAGCAGTGCAGGGCCCATATGGGAAATCACAAGAAAATTGTCCACTTTTAGTTAAATCTGTGAGACTTCTTATATTTGTCTTCTATTACGCAGCCCCCAACGCAGCCAACACCACAAGGCGGAGTTCAGCAGACTCTGACTGTTGCACCACCTCCCCTGGTCCCCACTCCATTCCTACACTCGGAGATGGGTCAAACACTGAAGGCCATTCTAGATGCTTTCAGGGCTCAGCAGGTTCCGGCTCCGCAGCCAAACCCGGGGGCCAATTGGCTGAGCATCTTTCGAGGACTCTCCCCTCCATCTTACTTGGGGACAAAATCTGCTGTATGGACAGAAGAATGGCTAGATATTATGTACGAAATGCTGACTGGGATACGATTTCCCTGGGAGAAGAGGGTGGCCTTGGTTGTCTCCTGCTTGGAGTCCCATGCCAAGAGGTGGTGGAAGACGCTACTAGACACAATGTTTGCTGATAGGGAGGTTGCGGAAGTTATCTGGGAAGAGTTCAGGACCGCGCTGCTAGAGCATTTTGTTCCACAGTCGGCCAGGGTTGAGTTGGAGGAGCAGTTCTTACACCTGAAGCAGGGCACCCGGACAGTGGTAGAGTACCATCGGGAGTTCAACCATTTGGCTCGATATGCAGATTCTTACCAGCTGGACGAAGCGGGATACATCAAGAGATTCTATAAGGGCCTGCGGGAGGACTTGAGGGAGGCTTTGTTGTTTGTATCCGACGGGCCTATCTCCCGGATTTTGGAGATGGCAAAGAGGATTGAGGCTGACTGGCACACCACTCGGGGCCGGAAGCGGCAAGCGGAGGATCAGGGCCGGAGAGCTAGAAATGATCAGCGGTAAGGTGCTATACCAGGTGGGATAAGGATAGAGGACCAGCCTCGACAGGAAGTGAGGCAGGAGCCGAGGGAGCAGGTGATATTGGCCCCTCAGCCTCTTCAGATGAGGGAGGCACCGAGACCCGGGGGTATGCCATTTCCCCCACCGGAGTGCTACAACTGGCATCAGATAGGACACATTCGGAGAAACTACCCTATGAGGGGAGCACCTTTACCAGCACCCCAGGATGCCCCGCAAGCCCAACAGTTTGGAGGACGAGGACGTGGTCGAGGATGTGGTGTCCAGGGTGCAGATCGCAGGCAGTAGAGGGAGCAAATTTATGCACTAGATTTGGCTCAACCCCGGAACCCGGAGCAAGTAATCACTGGTACGTCAGAAAATCGTAAACTTATTTCCTCATGACCTTTAAGTTTATAAAGAAGTAATAATCTAGGGAAGAAAACCATAGCTAGATTCTAAGACATTTAACTTTCCCCACCCCCAGGAATAGTTTTTGTCAGCGGCAAACCCGCTTATACGCTTTTTAATATGGGTGCTTCACACTCGTTTGTATTGGAAGCCTTCGTAGAAGGGTTGGAAGGCGTGGAACGATTCACGGGTCTGATGATGAGGATACGATTATCCGACGGATCCGAGTTGTTCACCTCTGCCCACTACAATATGGAGGCGGAGATCGGCGGAAGGACATTTGAAGCTCCCGCAACGATCATAAAGATGCCAATCTTTGATTTGATCCTAGGAATGACGTGGTTGAACTGGAATCATGCTCAAATTGACTGCACGTCCAAGAGAGTTACCGTGAGACATGGAGATTCCTACCTCGTCATTGAAGGTACTAGATCTATTTCCCCTCTCATGCTGTCATCTGTACAGGCCGTCAAGGCTCACTTACAGGGGGAATAAGTGTATGAGGTAATATTTGAAATGACTGAGGCCAAGGTGTCCACCTCGGGTATTCCGGTGGTGCGAGATTTTGCCGACGTATTTCTAGAGAAACTTCCTGGGCTACCCCCGCACCGGGAGCAGGATTTCCAGATACAGCTGGTGCCGGGGGCTAAGCCGGCAGCTAAAGCCCCTTACCGGATGGCCCCAAAAGAGCTGACAGAATTTCGAAGCCAACTCCAGGAACTGGTGGAAGCCGGATTTGTTAGACCGAGTTCCTCACCATGGGGAGCCCCGGTCTTATTTGTGAAGAAGAAGGATGGGACACTTCGCCTGTGCATCGATTATCGAGCACTAAACAGGCTGACCGTCCAGAATACCTATCCGCTCCAACGGATAGACGAATTATTCGACCAGCTGGAGGGATCCCATTATTTTTCGAAGCTGGATTTAAGGTCAGGTTACTACCAACTACGGATCCAGGAGGAGAACATTCCAAAGACTGCTTTCAGTAGCAGATATGGGCTATATGAGTTTACCGTGATGCCTTTCGGGCTCACAAATGCTCCGTCGGCATTCATGAGCCTCATGAACCGGGTTTTTGAGGCCTACTTGGATGTGTTCGTCATAGTATTCATAGACGACATCCTGATCTACTCTAGGACGGAAGAGGAGCACACTCGGCATCTGACGCTGACTCTGGAGGGACTACGGGAGCACAAGCTCTATGCGAAGATCAGCAAATGCCAGTTTTGGTTGAAGGAGGTGGCCTTCCTAGGCCATATCATCAGTGGTGCTGGGTTGGCAGTGGACCCGGCCAAGATCCAAGCAGTCCGGGACTGGCCATAGTTGAAGACGGCCACAGATGTACGAAGTTTCCTAGGACTCGTTGGTTACTACCGGAAGTTCGTAGAGGGATTCTCTCGTATCGCCCTTCCACTCACATCTCTGACAAGGAAGGAGGTGCCCTTTATCTGGACCCCACAATGTGAGGCGGCTTTTCAAGAGCTAAAGGGGCGACTCACTTCGGCTCCTATACTTACTCTCCCTTCAGGGAAAGAAGGATTCCAAGTCTACACCGATGCCTCCTACCAGGGCATGGGTGCAGTGCTTATGCAGAATGGCCATGTGATAGCTTACGCTTCTCGGCAGCTGAAGAAGCACGAGCAAAACTACCCAGTCCATGACTTAGAGATGGGAGCTGTCATCTTTGCACTAAAAGTCTGGCGTCACTATTTGTACGGTGTCCACTGCGACATATACTCCGACCATAAAATTTTGAGGTATGTGGACACGCAAAAAGAGCTGAACATCAAACAGAGACGATGGGTGGAATTTTTGGCAGACTACCAGTATGAGATGCACTACCACCAGGGAAAGGCGAATGTGGTAGCAGATGCACTGAGCCGAAAGACCGCAAACGCCAGAGTAGGAACACAGTTGATGGCTTTGGAGTTAGTTCAGATGTAAGATAAGATGCAAATATCCCTGGTGTCCGAGGATCACCCTGAGTTATACTGAGAGTATCTTTCGTCATTAATCGCCACTGGTGACATTCGAGAAAGGGTCAAGGATGGACAGAGGCAGGATACCCAGCTAGAGCCGATATTCCGGGCCCTAGAAGCGGGCACTGCGGGATATTACACACTGAGGGATGACTTAGTATGCTTTAGAGGACGGGTCTTCATACCAGAGGGAGGCCAGGTTCGGGAGGACATCATGATGGAGGCTCATTACAATCGATATTCGGTACACCCGGGGAGTACAAAGATGACTGTAGATCTGAAGAAGACTATGTTCTGGCCCGGCATGAAGAAGGATATCACCTACTTCGTAACCCATTGCGAGGCATGCCAGTTGGTGAAAGCGGAGTGCAGAAACCCCGCAGGATTATTGCAGCCACTCCCAGTACCAGAGTGGAAGTTCGATGATATCGCCATGGACTTTATACACGGACTTCCTCGATCGAGGACAGGGAATGATTCGATCTGGGTGATAATCGACCGGCTGACAAAGGTAGCCAGGTTTATTCCAATCAGGAAGGATGACTCGGTAAGTGTGCTAGTCCGAAAGTTTGTGGAGCAGTTCGTTCGCTATCATGGCGTCCCCAAGTCGATTGTGTCAGACCGGGATGGACGATTTACATCCAGGGAGTGGAGGTCAGTACAGACTTACTTGGGCACTCGACTAACATTCAGTACGACTTTCCACCCCCAGACGGATGGACAGACGGAACAAACCAACTGGACTCTGGAGGATTTACTACGACTCTGTATATTAGATCGCGGTGAACCTTGGGAGAAGTTGTTACCGCTGATCGAGTTCTCGTATAATAATAGCTACCAGTCTAGTATAATGATGGCTCCTTATGCGGCGTTGTACGGACGAAAGTGCAGGACTCCGCTGTCATGGATACAGGACGAGGACCCTAATGCATTGGATTCGGAGTTTGTCGAGGACACCGAGGCTCATGTAAGATTGATACGGGACAGGATGCTAGAAGAACAGAGCCAGCAGGCTAAGTATTACGACGCTCGGCACCGTCAGGTGGAATTCCAGGTGGGAGATCAGGTGTTCTTGAAGATCCGACCAATGCATGGAGTTACTCGAGTACGCAGACAGAGGAAGAAGCTCAGTCCAAGATACATGGGGCCTTATAGGATCCACGAGCGGATCGGTCCCTTGGCATACAGGCTAGAGCTGCCACCGGAGCTGGCAAGTCTGCACGATGTATTCCATATATCCTCTCTTAGGAGAGCTCTACTATGCCCAGAGCAACAAGTTACAACCACAGATGGGCCGATAGCATCTGATCGGTCAGTTCACCTAGAACCGGTCCGGATTGACGACAAGGGAGTACGAGTCTTACGCCACAAAAAGGTTCCTTTAGTCAAGGTCCGGTGGAGAAATCACGGAAGAGAGGAGCACACATGGGAGCCCCAGGACTTGATGCGACAAAGATACCCGGAACTCTTCAGTCAGGTATACCTCACAACCTCTCAGAATGTTCAATTTACCTTCCTATTTTAAACTAGTAGGACTGAAATTTCAAGAATATGGGCTAAACTTTTGTTTATTGGGGTCTAGACTTTGCCAATTGAGCGAATTGGTCTTAGATTTGACTATCACCTTTAAACCTCACAGAGCGAACATGGTCGTGATCTAAATCTTTCGATTCTCATAGGATGTTACAAGTTTCCTTCTTCCCGATAGGAGTCCCCGTGGGCTTAACCTTGATTTCGGGGATGAAATCTTTGTTTTGTTTATTGGGATTTGTAACATCCCATTTCCAACTAGACCCCTAAGAGTGGTTTTGTCATGACAAAACCCTAGGAAAACCCAAGAAAGAGTCAAGTGGACCTGGTGGTGTGGATAGAGGCACTATGGTCTACAAATAGTAAACTCCAAAGCCTTGGTTTAAGGTGATCATGAAGCTTCACCAAGACTCCAAGACCCCACCCATACCTTTATAACCCTAGTAAGGGGTCAATGGGTCACTAAGGACCCATGGAGGGCAGCCAAAGGACTTGAGTTGACCAAAGTCAACTCTAACACTAATTGGGTCAAATTAACATACACAAGGGTCAATTGTAGTCTCTTAGCCAAAAGGACCACCCCTATACCTCCATAACCCTAGGTAGGGGTCAATGGGTCACTAAGGACCCATGGAGGGTAGTCAAGGGAGCTAAGTTGACCAAAGTCAACTCTAACCCTAATTGGGTCAAATTGACCTACACAAGGGTCAATTGCAGTCCCTTAGCCAAGTGGACCCCACCCATACCATCATAGCCCTAGTGAGAGGCCAATAGGTCACCAAGGACCCATTGGGACCAATCATAAAGGCTAGGTTGACCAAAGTCAACTATTGACCTAAAATGGTCAAAGTGCCCTAGTTAAGGGTCAAGTGACCTCCAAGGGCCAATCCAACCCCACCTTGATCCTAGGGGAGGCTAATGGGTCACCAAGGACCCAATGAAGAAACCTCAAGGACCAATTTGACCTAGGTGGGCCCTAGTCCAACTTTGGGTCAAGCTAGCCCAAATGGGCTAACTCAAGCTCAAGCCCATTGCAATTGGGCTAACCTTGACTTAAGTGACCAAATGGACTTGTGGGCTGCCATAGGATAGGGAGGAGCCAAATTTCAGGCTTGGTGACTAGGAGAGAGAAAGCCACCCATGGAGGAGAGAGAAAGAGAAGAAAGAAGAAGGAAGGAGGACTTTGTGCTCCTCCTCCCCCCTCCCCAACCTCCCCATTCAATTCAGAAGAACAAGGGGGAGTGCAGTAGCAATCCTTGACTGATTGGAGCAAGCTCCACCCCCCCTACCAACCAAAGCCGCCATCTTTGACTTAGGCCAAAAATGGCATAGGGCAATTCAGCTACCTAACACCTCCCCTCTCCCTTTTAAAAGCTCCATTGGACTCCAAGGAGTAATTCCCACCATTTTCCTGAAGGAGCCAGCAAGTTTCCTGTGTTTTTAAAGAGGCCGACCACCACCGGCCACCACCATGCCAATCCGGCGATCAGCACGGCTACAGCCGCCACCACAGGTCCTCCTCCACTACTTCTTACATGGGTAGTCCTTAGGAATCATTAGAGGCAAGTTTAGGGCTCATTTGAGCCTAATCGGATTTTCAAAATCATGGATTTTCCATGAAAATCCATACTATCGGGATCGCCGGAATAGTGCTCCACGGCGGCCGGGCCGCCGCCTGAAGATAGCCCCGACCACCACGAAGGTGTTGGCGGCGGTGGCCGGCCGGGGAGGTGGCCGGATCGGCGGCGGCAGCCGCTGGAAGATGGCCCAGGCGGGACGAATCTGGGCCATCAGCTGGAGGAAGGAGATGACCAGATCCCGTCCAAAATTGCGTCAAGATTCGTGCTGATATGGATATAAACTATAGCTAAAATTTAATATTAATTCAATTCTATCACAGAAAATAGTATTTAATGTTTTTAATTATTAAAAATACTTAGGCATCATTTCAGAAAAAATGGTCAGCAGATAAAATGTAGCCCTATGGGTCTACTTTCAAACAAAATTAGTTTGGACTAATTTGGGTGACTGGTTTGACCAGAGCACTCATTTTGGTGGGGTCTATACATATGTCTAGGCAGATATTAAACAGAGTGCCCACACTTCATCCTTAGCCCAAATGAGTTGAATTTTGTCAGGGAGTCACCCTAACTAATATCTAGACGCTGTCGAAAAATGGGAATTTTTGGAGATAATTTTTCTATAGTTTTGTAAATAATTTAATTTATCTAGGGTAAATTAATTTATGGGTCAAATGAAGTCCAAATTCATCCAAATTTTGGAGGGAGGTATGTGAAGTCAATATAGAACTCTGATAAAAATTTCCTTTAAGTTTGGAGATGATTTGAATGGAAATCATGCAAACCCTAGCCTTGCCCTAAGAAGGGCATTTTTGTCTAAAAATGTATTGTTGGTTTAGGATGTCCAATTCACCTCAACAGAGGTTCAAATTTGGGCCACTGACTTGGCTTGAACATGTGCACCTTCCAATGAAATAAGGGGAGTTTTGGAATTGATTTGCCCCAAGATCCTAGGTCAAACCCTAAGGAAAGGCTTTTGTACCTTGTGAAGGGCATGTGGCCAAAACACCTTGTATGACTATGAAATTTTGTAGGGAGGGTATTAGGGTAACTATAACCCTTTGGTTAAAATATTAGGGTGTTTTGGAAAGTTTGGGACCCACAAAACCCTAACCCTAGTTTAGGGCACAAATATTGTAGGGTTGGAATGGGCTAGCTAAACTCATCAAACTAAGATGGAATTTTGGAAGATTGGTCATAAGGATGTTATGAGCATCTGGTAATTTAATTGGGAATTTTGGGACAATAGTTATAGTACTTCATTTGTAACACAAGGGATGCCTCAATTTAATAAATTGAACTTTATGGTTTCTCTGACCCTTGGAAGGTCATGAAAGTTTGGCAGAGGAAGTGTTGAATCATTATATGCATATATAAAGTTTATGAAAACTTTTGGATACATATTTGAGGTACTTACTTCACAAGCTTGTTAAATGAGGAAATTATTCAATAATTTAATTAAGACTATTTAGTGAAAAATAAATTATGAAATTTGGCCCAAATCATTTATATGCCATTAGAATCATACTGGAATTTTCTCTGAATTTTTAGAAGTAATATAGTCTTTTATATTTCTTTAAATGAATTTTCAAGGGATAAAATGAAATAGGAATTTTGGGATAAAACCTTACTGAAAAATTTAGATATTTTGGAAAATGAGTTAAATCCTTATTTTAAATATCATATAAAATTATTGGAATGATATCTTGACTGAAAATGGTACTTCATGTTCATTATTGGAAGTTTTAGTCACTAGAATAATTAAATAAATTATTAAATGAATAAGGAAAATTTTGGGTCTCTGGATTTAGGGCTTAAAGGTCATAATGGACCTCCATTAATTATTATAGGAGTATTGGATGATTATTTTATGTACTCCCCATTTTGCATTGCATTTAACCTTGTGGTCTGCATTTAGTAAATTGTTAAAAGGAAATGATTTAACATAATTAGAGTTAGCCATCTTGCTGGATTTTGCAGATGTGGATGAGTCATCCTAGAAGTTTAGGTTAAGTAGTGATATATGAGTCGGTAGTGTTGAGTAGTGCTTGGGGTCGACGAAAGATCGTCTTCCCCCGCAGAGTGAAAGGTCAAATTCACCTTAGGTTTAGTCTACCGTAATATGAAAAAGATATGGGTAATGGATATGGGATTAGTTACCAACTAACAAGAATAAGTGCCTTGCGAAAGGGAGCTTTGGGATTCACCCTATCATTTTAACTCCTAGTGCCCTCGAGAGCCCTTCACAGGGAATACCTTGGGTAGTCCTGGGTAAAACCTAAGTTGTCAGTATAAAATCGCGACAAGAGTAAATAGTAAACTTAGGATTTCACGCTCTCACACCCCAATGACCCGGGAGATAGTTTGGGTTACTCGGGCAATAAGCCCAGTGGTTATGGTGATGGGCATGGTGGCCCGACGAGCTTCGGCTCGATTGTAGAGTATGACGGACGAGATAGTCCGGCGAGCTTCGGCTCGGTTGTGGAATATGACGGACGGGATAGTCCGGAGAGCTTCAGCTTGGTTGTTAATTATGATGGACGGGATAGTCCGAGGAGATTTGGCTCGGTTGTTAGGACTCATAACTATTGCATGTGCATAAAAGGTATAAGGTGGTGGGTCTTCGATATTGGAGGGTCGATGCACCGACGCCAATACGCTGACTCGGCAAGTGTGGTTAGCACTTCGCCAACAGAAGTCCGGTGCGCCAGCCAGCAAGAGTACGCAGGAGTCCGCTTTGTGCACCAAGCGTTGAGGCGTACGATAGGTCTGACCGGTAGTGTTTTACTGGTTTAGAGGTGGGCGAGGCCCAACCCACCACTTCCGTCTGCCACTATGGAGGTATCCTGGGAGGTAATGGATCCGAAAGGGGGAACTAAAGATCTGTGTACACAGAGTCGAGTGGGTGAGTTGCACTTGCATGTTCACATCATAGCATAATTGTATTTCATAACATAACCAATACATATAACCTGACACCTAATGTATAAGCGGTATGGGACGCTCTATATATTAGGCCTTGCAAAACGACTCTTTGGCCTATAAGTTCGTGCGAGCGTGCTTATAAGTCAAGGTTCTCTTCCAGTATTAAATATTTAAGCCTGTTAGAAAAACCGACACCCTATCGTATAAATCGGTATGGTACTTCTTATACGATAGGAGCCCTACAAGAGATCCCTTAGCTTTTGTGTATTTACATAAGTTAAGGTTACTTATTCTAAATTTGTATCATTATTACCATACTTAGAACTGCAAGTCGAATTCCGCTGCCATCCGCTATTTGACATTCTCCACTTTCATGTCCTTTCCTTTCCTTCTCCCCGCTCGGTGCTTAGGAGCCATGGGGGAAGGGGTAGAGGACGATAGGACTTAGTCTTTTAGACTAACGGTTTTCGAACCACATCATTTAGGGGACCACGGAGCCCAGCATGGAGGAGCAGCCCCGGAGGTCGGCACGCTTGGAGATCGGACAGTCTAGTACTGGAGTCCAGACAGCAGGGACTGTGAGTCCCAAAGACGAGTAGTTATATTAGTTTGCTTCCGCGATGAGTGATTTGTAGTGAGGACTTGATGTACCGGGCATAAGCCCGAGATTTTTATTATATGTACTATCTGTGGACACTCCCTTCGTGGAGCTTATTTTCTATACATGTGCTTTTCAGTGGACTTGTTTTCATTTTATTGCTACAGTTGTGATCGATTTTGGCCGGCGGAATCGGCATCTTGTAGTGACGATCTTCCCGGGTGCGAAGGTATCACCGCAAGATGGCGATTCTGGGCCTAAGACCCCGGTGTCGAAAAAGAAAAAAATGGGGGTCTTACAAGTGGTATCAGAGGGAACCTCGATCGGAAAAGTATTAGTCCACTAACCCTGGGACACCCCCGCTCGAGTTTAGTTTGGGGACAAACTAAGCAGCGGAAGCAGTGGTGGGCCCATATGGGAAATCACATGAAAATTGTCCACTTTTAGTTAAATCTGTGAGACTTCTTATATTTGTCTTCTATTACGCAGCCCCCAACGCAGCCAACACCACAAGGCGGAGTTCAGCAGACTCTGACTGTTGCACCACCTCCCCTGGTCCCCACTCCATTCCTACACTCGGAGATGGGTCAAACACTGAAGGCCATTCTAGATGCTTTCAGGGCTCAGCAGGTTCCGGCTCCGCAGCCGAACCCGGGGGCCAATTGGCTGAGCATCTTTCCAGGACTCTCCCCTCCATCTTACTTGGGGACAGAATCTGCTGTATGGACAGAAGAATGGCTAGATATTATGTACGAAATGCTGACTGGGATACGATATCCCTCGGAGAAGAGGGTGGACTTGGTTGTCTCCTGCCTGGAGTCCCATGCCAAGAGGTGGTGGAAGACGCTACTGGACACAATGTTTGCTGATAGGGAGGTTGCGGAAGTTATCTGGGAAGAGTTCAGGACCGCGCTGCTGGAGCATTTTGTTCCACAGTCGGCCAGGGTTGAGTTGGAGGAGCGGTTCTTACAGCTGAAGCAGGGCACCCGGACAGTGGTAGAGTACCATCGGGAGTTCAACCATTTGGCTCGATATGCAGATTCTTACCAGCTGGACGAAGCGGGATACATCAAGAGATTCTATAAGGGCCTGCGGGAGGACTTGAGGGAGGCTCTGTTGTTTGTATCCGACGGGCCTATCTCCCGGATTTTGGAGATGGCAAAGAGGATTGAGGCTGACTGGCACACCACTCGGGGCCGGAAGCGGCAAGCGGAGGATCAGGGCCGGAGAGCCAGAAATGATCAGCGGCAAGGTGCTATACCAGGTGGGATAAGGATAGAGGACCAGCCTCGACAGGAAGTGAGGCAGGAGCCGAGGGAGCAGGTGATATTGGCCCCTCAGCCTCTTCAGATGAGGGAGGCACCGAGACCCGGGGGTATGCCATTTCCCCCACCGGAGTGCTACAACTGGCATCAGATAGGACACATTCGGAGAAACTGCCCCATGAGGGGAGCACCTTTACTAGCACCCCAGGATGCCCCGCAAGCCCAATAGTTTGGAGGACGAGGACGTGGTCGAGGACATGGTGTCCAGGGTGCAGATCGCAGGCAGCAGAGGGAGCAAATTTATGCACTAGATTTGGCTCAACCCCGGAACCCGGAGCAAGTAATCACTGGTACGTCAGAAAATCGTAAACTTATTTCCTTATGACCTTTAAGTTTATAAAGAAGTAATAATCTAGGGAAGAAAACCATAGCTAGATTCTAAGACATTTAACTTTCCCCACCCCCAGGAATAGTTTTCGTCAGCGGCAAACCCGCTTATACGCTATTTGATATGGGTGCTTCACACTCGTTTGTATCGGAAGCCTTCGTAGAAGGGTTGGAAGGCGTGGAACGATTCACGGGTCTGATGATGAGGATACGATTACCCGACGGATCAGAGTTGTTCACCTCTGCACACTGCAATATGGAGGCGGAGATCGGCGGAAGGACATTTGAAGCTCCCGCGACGATAATAAAGATGCTAGTCTTTGATTTGATCCTAGGAATGACGTGGTTGAATTGGAATCATGCTCAAATTGACTGCACGTCCAAGAGAGTTACCGTGAGACATGGAGATTCCTACCTCATCATTGAAGGTACTAGATCTATTTCCCCTCTCATGCTGTCATCTGTACAGGCCGTCAAGGCTCACTTACAGGAGGAATATGTATATGAGGTAATATTTGAAAAGACTGAGGCCAAGGTCTCCACCTCGGGTATTCCGGTGGTGCGAGATTTTGCCGACGTATTTCCAGAGAAACTGTCTGGGCTACCCCCGCACCGGGAGCAGGATTTCCAGATACAGCTGGTGCCGGGGGCTAAGCCGGCAGCTAAAGCCCCTTACCGGATGGCCCCAAAAGAGCTGACAAAATTTCAAAGCCAACTCCAGGAACTGGTGGAAGCCGGATTTGTTAGACCGAGTTCCTCGCCATGGGGAGCCCCGGTCTTATTTGTGAAGAAGAAGGATGGGACACTTCGCCTGTGCATCGATTATCGAGCACTAAACAAGCTGACCGTCCGGAATACCTATCCGCTCCAACGGATAGACGAATTATTCGACCAGCTAGAGGGAGCCCATTATTTTTCGAAGCTGGATTTAAGGTCAGGTTACTACCAACTACGGATCCAGGAGGAGGACATTCCAAAGACTGCTTTCAGTAGCAGATATGGGCTATATGAGTTTACCGTGATGCCTTTCGGGCTCACAAATGCTCCGTCGGCATTCATGAGCCTCATGAACCGGGTTTTTGAGGCCTACTTGGATGTGTTCGTCATAGTATTCATAGACGACATCCTGATCAACTCTAGGACGAAAGAGGAGCACACTCGGTATCTAACGCTGACTCTGGAAAGACTACGGGAGCACAAGCTCTATGCAAAGATCAGCAAATGCCAGTTTTTGTAGAAGGAGGTGGACTTCCTAGGCCATATCATCAGTGGTGCTGGGTTGGCAGTGGACCCGGCCAAGATCCAAGCAGTCCGGGACTGGCCACAGTTGAAGACGGCCACAGATGTACGAAGTTTCCTAGGACTCGTCGGTTACTACCGGAAGTTCGTAGAGGGATTCTCTCGTATCGCCCTTCCACTCACATCTCTGATAAGGAAGGAGGTGCCCTTTATCTGGACCCCACAGTGTGAGGCGGCTTCTAAAGAGCTAAAGGGGCGACTCACTTCGGCTCCTATACTTGCTCTCCCTTCAGGGAAAGAAGGATTCCAAGTCTACACCGATGCCTCCTACCAGGGCATGGGTGCAGTGCTTATGCAGAATGGCCATGTGATAGCTTACGCTTCTCGGCAGCTGAAGAAGCACGAGCAAAACTACCCAGTCCATGACTTAGAGATGGGAGCTGTCATCTTTGCACTAAAAGTCTGGCGTCACTATCTGTACGGTGTCCACTGCGACATATACTCCGACCATAAAATTTTGAGGTATGTGGACACGCAAAAAGAGCTGAACATCAGACAGAGACGATGGGTGGAATTTTTGGCAGACTACCAGTATGAGATGCACTACCACCCGGGAAAGGCGAATGTGGTAGCAGATGCACTGTGCCGAAAGACCGCAAACGCCGGGTAGGAACATAGTTGATGGCTTTGGAGTTAGTTCAGATGTTAGATAAGATGCAAATATCCCTGGTGTCCGAGGATCACCCTGAGTTATACCGAGAGTATCTTTCGTCATTAATCGCCACTAGTGACATTCGAGAAAGGGTCAAGGATGGACAGAGGCAGGATACCCAGCTAGAGCCGATATTCCGGGCCCTAGAAGCGGGCACTGCGGGAGATTACACACTGAGGGATGACTTAGTATGCTTTAGAGGACGGGTCTACATACCAGAGGGAGGCCAGGTCCGGGAGGACATCATGATGGAGGCTCATTACAGTCGATATTCGGTACACCCGGGAATTACAAAGATGACTACAGATCTGAAGAAGACTATGTTCTAGCCCGGCATGAAGAAGGATATCACCTACTTCGTGACCCATTGCGAGGCATGCCAGTTGGTGAAAGCAGAGTGCAGAAACCCCGCAGGATTATTGCAGCCACTCCCAGTACCAGAGTGGAAGTTCGATGATATCGCCATGGACTTTATACACGGACTTCCTCGATCTAGGACAGGGAATGATTCGATCTGGGTGATCATCGACCGGCTGACAAAGGTAGCCAGGTTTATACCAATCAGGAAGGATGACTCGGTAAGTGTGCTAGTCCGAAAGTTTGTGGAGCAGTTCGTTCGCTATCATGGTGTCCCCAAGTCGATTATGTCAGACCGGGATGGACGATTTACATCCAGGAAGTGGAGGTCAGTGCAGACTTACTTGGGCAGACGGAACGAACCAACCGGACTCTGGAGGATTTACTACGACTCTGTATGTTAGATCGCGGTGAACCTTGGGAGAATTTGTTACTGCTGATCGAGTTCTCGTATAATAACAACTACCAGTCTAGTATAAAGATGGCTCCTTATGCGGCGTTGTACGGATGAAAGTGCAGGACTCCGCTGTCATGGATATAGGACGAGGACCCTAAGGCATTGGATTCGGAGTTTGTCGAGGACACCGAGGCTCAGGTAAGATTGATACGGGACAGGATGCTAGAAGCACCGAGCCGGTAGGCTAAGTATTACGACGCTCGGCACCATCAGGTGGAATTCCAGGTGGGAGATCAGGTGTTCTTGAAGATCCGACCAATGCATGGAGTTACTCGAGTACGCGGATAGAGGAAGAAGCTCAGTCCAAGATACATGGGGCCTTATAGGATCTAGGAGCGGATCGGTCCCTTGGCATACAGGCTAGAGATGCCACCAGAGCTGGCAAGTCTGCACGACGTATTCCATATATCCTCTCTTAGGAGAGCTCTACTACGCCTAGAGCAGCAAGTTACAACCACAGATGGGCCGATAGTATCTGATCGGTCAGTTCACCTAGAACCGGTCCGGATTGACGACAAGGGAGTACGAGTCTTACGCCACAAAAAGGTTCCATTAGTCAAGGTCCTGTGGAGAAATCACAGAAGAGAGGAGCACACATGGGAGCCCCAGGACTTGATGCGACAAAGATACCCGAAACTCTTCAGTCAGGTATACCTAACCTCTCAGAATGTTCAATTTACCTTCCTATTTTAAACTAGTAGGACTGAAATTTCAAGAATATGGGCTAAACTTTTGTTTATTGGGGTCTAGACTTTGCCAATTGAGCGAATTGGTCTTAGATTTGACTATCACCTTTAAACCTCACATAGCGAACATGGTCGTGATCTAAATCTTTTGATTCTCATGGGTTGTTACAAGTTTCCTTCTCCCCGATAGGAGTCCCCGTGGGCTTAACCTAGATTTCGGGGACGAAATCTTTGTTTTGTTTATTGGGATTTGTAACATCCCATTTCCAACTAGACCCCTAAGAGTGTTTTTGTCATGACAAAACCCTAGGAAAGCCCAAGAAAGAGTCAAGTGGACCTGGTGGTGTGGATAGAGGCACTATGGTCTGCAAATAGTAAACTCCAAAGCCTTGGTTTAAGGTGATCATGAAGCTTCACCAAGACTCCAAGGCCCCACCCATACCTTTATAACCCTAGTAATGGGTCAATGGGTCACTAAGGACCCATGGAGGGCAGCCAAAGGACTTGAGTTGACCAAAGTCAACTCTAACCCTAATTGTGTCAAATTGACCTACATAAGGGTCAATTGTAGTCTCTTAGCCAAATGGACCACCCCTATACCTCCATAACCCTAGGTAGGGGTCAATGGGTCACTAAGGACCCATGGAGGGTAGTCAAGGGAGCTAAGTTGACCAAAGTCAACTCTAACCCTAATTGGGTCAAATTGACCTACACAACGGTCAATTGCAGTCCCTTAGCCAAGTGGACCCCACCCATACCCTCATAGCCCTAGTGAGAGGCCAATAGGTCACCAAGGACCCATTGGGACCAATCATAATGGCTAGGTTGATCAAAGTCAACTATTGACCTAAAATGGTCAAAGTGCCCTAGTTAAGGGTCAAGTGACCTCCAAGGGCCAATCCAACCCCACCTTGATCCTAGGGGAGGCTAATGGGTCACCAAGGACCCATTGAAGAAACCTCAAGGACCAATTTGACCTAGGTGGGCCCTAGTCCAACTTTGGGTCAAGTTAGCCCAAATGGGCTAACTTAAGCTCAAGCCCATTGCAATTGGGCTAACCTTGACTTAAGTGACCAAATGGACTTGTGGGCTGCCATAGGATAGGGAGGAGCCAAATTTCAGACTTGGTGACTAGGAGAGAGAAAGCCACCCATGGAGGAGAGAGAAAGAGAAGAAAGAAGAAGGAAGGAGGACTTTGTGCTCCTCCTCCCCCCTCCCCAACCTCCCAATTCAATTCAGAAGAACAAGGGGGAGTGCAACAGCAATCCTTGACTGATTGGAGCAAGCTCCACCCCCCTACCAACCAAAGCCGTCATCTTTGACTTAGGCCAAAAATGGCATAGGGCAATTCAGCTACCTAACACCTCCCCTCTCCCTTTTAAAAGCTTCATTGGACTCCAAGGAGTAATTCCCACCATTTTCCTGAAGGAGCCAGCAAGTTTCCTGTGTTTTTGAAGAGGCCGACCACCACCGGCCACCACCATGCCAATCCGGCGATCAGCACGGCTACAGCCGCCACCACAGGTCCTCCTCCACTCCTTCTTACATGGGTAGTCCTTAGGAATCATTAGAGGCAAGGTTAGGGCTCATTTGAGCCTAATCGGATTTTCAAAATCATGGATTTTCCATGAAAATCCATACTATCGGGCTCGCCGGAATAGTGCTCCCCGGTGGCCGGGCCGCCGCCTGAAGATAGCCCCGACCACCACGAAGGTGTTCGCGATGGTGGCCAGCCGGGGAGGTGGCCGGATCGGCGGCGGCAGCCACTCGAAGATGGCCCAGGCGGGACGAATCTGGGCCATCGGCTGGAGGAAGGAGATGACCAGATCCCGTCCAAAATCGCGTCAAGATTCGTGCTGATATGGATATAAACTATAGCTTAAATTTAATATTAATTCAATTCTGTCATAGAAAATGGTATTTAATGTATTTAATTATTAAAAATACTTAGGCTTCATTTCAGAAAAATTGTCAGCAGATAAAATGTAGCCCTATGGGTCTACTTTCAAACAAAATTAGTTTGGACCAATTTGGGTGACTGGTTTGACCAGGGCACTCATTTTGGTGGGGTCTATACATATGTCTAGGCAGACATTAAACAGAGTGCCGACACTTCATCCTTAGTCCAAATGAGTTGAAATTTTGGCAGGGAGTCACCCTAACTAATATCTAGACTATGCCCAAAAATGGGAATTTTTGGAGATAATTTTTCTATTGTTTTGTAAATAATTTAATTTATATAGGGTAAATTAATTTATAGGTCAAATGAAGTCCAAATTCATCCAAATTTTGGAGAAAGGTATGCGAGGTCAATATAGAACTCTGGTTAAAATTTCATTAAGTTTGGAGATGATTTGAATGGAAATCATGCAAACCCTAGCCTTGCCCTAAGAAGGGCATTTTGGTCTAAAAATGTATTGTTGTTTTAGGATGTCTAATTCACCTCAACAGAGGTTCAAATTTGGGCCACTAACTTTGCATGAACTTGTGCATCTTCCAATGAAATAAGGGGAGGTTTGGAATTGATTTGCCCCAAGATCCTAGGTCAAACCCAAAGGAAGGGCTTTTGTACCTTGTGAAGGGCATGTGGCCAAAACACCTTGTATGACTATGAAATTTTGTAGGGAGGGTATTAGGGTAACTATAACCCTCTGGTTAAAATATTAGTGTGTTTTGGAAAGTTTGGGACCCACAAAACCGTAACCCTACTTTAGGGCACAAATATTGTAGGGTTAGAATGGGCCAACTAATCTCCTCAAACTAAGATGAAATTTTGGTAGATTGGTCATAAGGATGTTATGAGCATTTGGTAATTTAATTGGGAATTTTGGGACAATAGTTATAGTACTTCATTTGTAACACAAGGGATGCCTCAATTTAATAAATTGAACTTTATGGTTTCTCTGTCCCTTGGGAGGTCATGAAAGTTTGGCAGAGGAAGTTTTGAATCATTATATGCATATATAAATTTTATGAAAACTTTTGGATACATATTTGAGGTACTTACTTCACAAGCTTGTTAAATGAGGAAATTATTTAATAATTTAATTAAGACTATTTACTAAAAAATAAATTATGAAATTTGGCCCAAATCATTTATATGCCATTAGAATCATACTGGAATTTTCTCTGAATTTTTGGAAGTAATATATTCTTTTATATTTCTTTAAATGAATTTTCAAGGGATAAATTGAAATATGAATTTTGGGATAAAACCTTACTGAAAAATTTAGATATTTTGGAAGATGAGTTAAATCCTTATTTTAAATATCATATAAAATTATTGGAATGATATCTTGCCTGAAAATGGTACTTCATGTTCATTATTGGAAGTTTTAGTCACTAGAATAATTAAATAAATTATTAAATGAATAAGGAAAATTGTGGGTCTCTGCATTTAGGGCTTAAAGGTCATAATGGATCTCCATTAATTATTATAGGAGTATTGGATGATTATTTGATGTACTCCCCATTTTGCATGGCATTTAACCTTGTGGTCTGCATTTAGTAAATTGTTAAAAGGAAATGATTTATCATAATTGGAGTTAGCCATCTTGCTGGATTTTGCAGATGTGGATGAGTCATCCTAGAAGTTTAGGTTAAGTAGTGAGATATGAGTCGGTAGTGTTGAGTAGTGCTTGGGGTCGACGAAAGATCGTCTTCCCCCGCAGAGTGAAAGGTCAAAATCACCTTAGGTTTAGTCTACCGTAATATGAAAAAGATATGGGTAATGGATATGGGATTAGTTACCAACCAACAAGAATAAGTGCCTTGCGAAAGGGAGCTTTGGGATTCACCCTATCATTTAAACTCCTAGTGCCCTCGAGAGCCCTTCATAGGGAATACCTTGGGTAGTCCTGGGTAAAACCTAAGTCGTAGGTATAAAATCACCACAAAAGTAAATAGTAAACTTAGGATTTCACGCTCTCACACCCCAATGACCCGGGAGATAGTTTGGGTTACTCGGGCAATAAGCCTAGTGGTTATGGTGATGGGCATGGTGGCCCGGCGAGCTTCGACTCGGTTGTAGAATATGAAGGACGAGATAGTCCGGCGAGCTTCGGCTCGGTTGTGGAATATGACGGACGGGATAGTCCGGAGAGCTTCAGCTCGGTTGTTGATTATGACGGAAGGGATAGTCTGAGGAGATTTGGCTCGGTTGTTAGGACTCATAACTATCGCATGTGCATAAAAGGTATAAGGTGGTGGGTCTTCGGTATTGGAGGGTCGATGCACCGACGCCAATACGCTGACTCGGCAAGTGTGGTTAGCACTTCGCCAACAGAAGTCCGGTGCGCCAGCCGGCAAGAGTATGCAGGAGTCCGCTTTGTGCACCAAGCGTTGAGGTGTACGATAGGTCTGACCGGTAGTGCTTTACTGGTTTAGAGATGGGCGAGGCCCAACCCACCGCTTTCGTCTGCCACTACGGAGGTATCCTGGGAGGTAACGACTCCGAAAGGGGGAACTAAAGATCTGTGTACACAAAGTCGAGTGGGTGAGTTGCACTTGCATGTTCACATCATAGCATAATTGTATTTCATAACATAACCATTGCATATAACCTGACACCTAATGTATAAGCGGTATGGGACGCTCTATACATTAGGCCTTGCAAAACGACCCCTTGGCCTATAAGTTCGTGCGAGCGTGCTTATAAGTCAAGGTTCTCTTCCAGTATTAAATATTTAAGCCTACTAGAAAAACCGACACCCTATCGTATAAATCGGTATGGGACTTCTTATACGATAGGAGCTCTGCAAGAGATCCCTTAGCTTATGTGTATTCACATAAGTTAAGGTTACTTATTCTAAATTTGTATCATTATTACCATACTTAGAACTGCTAGTCTAATTCCGCTGCCATCCGCTATTTGACATTCTCCACTTTCATGTCCTTTCTTTTCCTTCTCCCCGCTCGGTGCTTAGGAGCCATGGGGGAAGGGGCGGAGGACGATAGGACTTAGTATTTTAAACTAACGGTTTTCGAAACACATCATTTAGGGGACCACGGAGCCCAGCATGGAGGAGGAGTACCGGAGGTCGACACGCTTGGAGATCGGACAGTCTAGTACTGGAGTCCAGACAGCAGGGACTGTGAGTCCCAAACACGAGTAGTTATATTAGTTTGCTTCCGCGATGAGTGATTTGTAGTGAGGACTTGATGTACCGGGCATAAGCCCGAGATTTTTATTATATGTACTATCTGTGGACACTCCCTTCGTGGAGCTTATTTTCTATACATGTGATTTTCAGTGGACTTGTTTTCATTCTATTGCTACAGTTGTGATCGATTTTGGCCGGCGGAATCGACATCTTGTAGTGATGACCTTCCCGGGTGCGAAGGTATCATCGCAAGATGGCGATTCTGGGCCTAAGACCCCGGTGTCGAAAAAGAAAAAAAAATGGGGGTCTTACAACTGAGACAGGAGATAGTCTCAGCTGTGAAAAAGGAAGCGTTGACACAGTTTAGAAGAAACCGCCCAGACAGTTGAGAAGGAATCGTTGAGACAAAACAAGCAGAAATTCTCTAAGTCCAGAAGCGTTGAGTGAAGAAGGTTCACTCAACGCTTCTAATGAAGAGCCAAGTCAGTGTGCGTTGAGTGAATTAACATCACTCAATGCTTAATGAGTTCTGGAGTTGCACTAAGTCCAGAAAGTGATGACCACTGCTGACGTCACCAAAAGTCAACAAGTCAAAGTATTTCATGCCATTGGGTGAAAGCTACAACAGCACCGGATGACCACTGCTGACGTCACCAAAAGTCAACAAAGTCAAAGTATTTCATATCATTGCGAGAAAGCTACAGTAGCGCCGGAAGCTACTATTTGTCCTCTTCTGAGGGAGGTGGCGCTCACCATCTTTGGCTAGGCCCACACTCAAATAGTGTCATTAATTCAAAACAACAGATATAAAAAGTAGAGAGAAAAGGGGATTAGGGCAACGAAAAAATAGAGGTGGCTGGACTTCATCTTCTCCAAAGAGTTTGAAAGCCAAGTTCAGCAGAGCATGCCTGCTGGCAAAGGAAACATAGCTGAAGCTTTTCCAGTTTAGCAAGTTTGTTCTATGTAGAACAAGTTGGCTGATTCATCCAATCAGCAAGAAGAGATAGCTGCGTGAAGGGTCATCATCCTTCAATAGCAAATAGTTGTTCTTTAGTGCAGCAGAAAAATAATTAGCTATAGAAGATGATTAATTCCTCCTACAACAAGAGGGCTGGACTGATATCTGCTCAGTCCAACAAGTTAGACTCTGAGATTTATCCTTGTGTCAGTGTTTTAAGTTATTTCAATTTATAATAAATTTCCTATAGGATTAAGGTTGTTTGAATCTGAGTTGTTTGTCCTTTTGTGCCTGAGTTGTAGGTGACTAATTATTCTCTGAGGTAGGTGCCTTGCAGGGGTACTGAGGTTGGATCCAAGTGTGGATCTGTGAGTAGGGCTATCCTCCCCGCCTGAGTAGTAGGGACCAGTGTCTTAGGTAGGTGACTGTTGAGTCATTGAGCTATAGGTGACAAGTTTGTCACTGAGTTGTAGGTCTTGGAGGAGACTGAGTGTAGGTCTTTTTGGCCTGAGGTAGGTGATAAGTTTGTCACTGAGCTGTAGGTGCCTTGAAGGTCACTGAGGTAGGTACCTGGAAGGGTACTAAGCTGTAGGAGTTATGCAGCACTCTGAGAGTAGGGCATTGTGCCTGAAGTTGTAGGGCTGAAAATCATAAGTTGTAGGCCTTAGAGATAAGGCTAAGGTAGGTAGTTTGAGGACCACTGAGTTGTAGGAGCACTATAGGGCTCTGAGGTAGGAACCTTTGTAGTTCTGAGGTAGGGTTCTAAAGAGAACCTGAGTCTAAGCGTGAGGTGCTAAGTTTAAGCTCTGAGGAGTAGATTAGACGTTTTTGTATCTTGTCTAACATAAGTTATAAAGGTGGGAGGGAAAGTGGATGTACCCAGTTGGGGAATCACTATAAATATCTGTGTGCTTTGTTGTGTTACTTGCTCTTCTTTTATATTGTAGGTACTAAGGACAAGCTCCAGATCACTTAGTAAGAAAACCGCAAAAGACCTAAGAAATTTCAAAGACCTATTCACCCCCCTCCCCTAGGTGACTGATGAGTCCCCATTTCATACCGAATTATGGACTCATCTAGGCTTCATTTCATGACTTTGCACTACCATTTAGCGCCATTAGCACTCCTTTTGGTTCGCTATGACATTCCACGTCTTGTGCACTTTATTATCCTATTTCTATGCGTGTGTGTATTTCCCTCTTGCTATGCATTTTATTAATATCTGTGACTGCCATGATCGACAACCAGTCCAATTTTCTTGCAGGTTCGGGGATCGTGTGGGCGTCCGGGATAGGGCTTTCACCATTTTTTGGCAAAGGAGTCAATGGTCGTGCGTTTTTACCCACGCACGACCATCGACCTCTTTGGCGTACGATCATCGGCCGTGCGCAGTCTGGCTTCTCTTGTGAAAGTTCTGCCCCGCCATATCGTACGGTCACCAGCTATACCGCGCACGATCACTGCTCGTGCGTTGCCGGTCGTGCGCAGTCATGCCCTCTTTTGAAAAGTTCTGTCTCGCCATTTCGCACGATCACTGATCGTGCGCTACTGATCGTTCGCGAGCTTTGATTTCCTGGTGCAGGTTCTACAGGTTGTTGCCGTACGGGCGCTGACTTTGTTCGCGCACGACCACTGGTCATGCGCCAGTGGTCGTGCGCGCTATTTAACTCTGCTTCTATAAATCGGCCTGTTCCGCGAATTAGGGTACGGACCCTGGATCGATCTTTGCCGCCACTTCGCCGTTCCGCATCCCAGGAGTTCCATCCATCTCCACCTTAATCCCTACCATCGGGAGGTCATTTTTCGGCGATTCAAAAGCATTCTGCATCCTCCGGTTATCCTCCCGTCCATTAAAGACCTCTTCTTCAAGCTTTCCACCGAAGAAGATGATGAAGAAAACCTAGAGAACGTACTTAAAGGCCCTCGAGGTGAAAGCTCGTCGGTACCGGAAGCCTCCTCGGACTGCGCGTAGAAGCGGATTGACAACCCGCACCTCCGGCCAACAACCGCGGTGGATCTTCCCTTTCTTGGTTTAGTCTTTCTCCATCTCTCTTGTTGTATGAAATGACTTAAGCTTGTAATGAACTTCGATTTCTAGTTGTTTTAATTAGATTATTGTTGTTTAATCTTGCTCGTGAGATTTGTGATTTGATGCGCCTCGCCCCATCTCACTTCACTCTGTTCCTTCGTTCCATTCGATTGCACTCCGCACTAAACACCTCACTCACTGGCTCACCGTCCATTCGCCTTACCGAAGTACGGCATCGCGGCCGTTACAACCATCTCACCTTGTGAAGCGGTGATTGCGACCCGCATATTTCGCTTTAGTTTATTTGTTTGCAAAACAACCTTCAAAGCCCTTTATTTTTCTTTTATTTAATTAACTCTCATAACGATAATTTCGGATCGTTCGTTGTTCTACGCTAATTGCATTCCTCAAGAGACCGACACTCGGGGATTCATTCCCAAAACTTTATGACTTGTGCGACCGGTGCGCTTGTCGTATTTACACGCATCAAGTTTTTGGCGCCGTTTTCGGGAAATGCAACTGTAAAACAACCATGACATTTGAAAGTATTGTTGTAAGAGTTAGTGTTTTTTGACAGCTATTTCTTTGTTTAGTTGCCGCAGTGAATGCAGGGACGTGCTGCAAGAGATCTTTTAGCTTACGACACCGAGATCGAATGAACTCTTCGTGCACAAAGACATGTTGCTGCCATCAATCCAGTTCCAATGGCGGACCAACTGAACATTGATGCCGGAAACTGTTTTGGAGGGATCCTTCATGGTGACCGAAATGGCGATGAGAATGAAGTAAACCCGCCCCAGGTCCGCACCATGAGGGACTACACCACACCGACCATTTGGAGTATTTACCCCAGCTTCGGACCGGCGATCACAAACCAGCAATTTGAGATCAAACCAGCCATTCTGAACATAATTCGGAACAACGCACAGTTCTCCAGAATGGCCACTGAAGACGCCCATCTTCACTTGGCTGAATTCTACGAGATCTGCGCAACGTTTTGCTATGTTGGGATCCCCGATGATACAGTCAAGCTCCTTCTTTTCCCCTTCTCCCTCAGGGACAAAGCCAAGACATGTCTCCACTCTCTTCCGCCTGGAACAGCCACCACTTGGGAGGCATTGACAACGAAATTCTTAGCCAAGTTCCATCCGGTGGACCGGATTGTGAGTATGCGGTGTGCGATTGCCAACTTTCGGCAAAATGATCAAGAAAGCCTAGCTGAGGTGTGGGAACGCTTCAACGAGTTGCTGAGGAAGTGTCCAAACCACGGATTCCAAACTTGGAATCTCGTTGAAAGCTTCTATTTCTCTATTGAACTACAACAACGACCTATGATTGATGCCGCCTCTGGTGAAATGATAATGAATCTTGCTCCTGATGATGCATTGAGAATTTTGCAGGATACCGCCATCCTCAGCGCATATTAGACCGCAGGAAGGAATATTCCACGAGGTACTAGTGGAGTTTTTGCTCTGGAAGCATCCAAGCCCGCCGCCTCTGCTGCTCTAGTTATGTCAATCTCATGCCAGGGTTGTGGAGGTTCCGACCCCCACAGCTTCGAATACCAAGCAGGCGAGGTACGTGATGAAACTACTTTCCATAATGAATCAATTAATTTTATTGCAAATCAAAATAAGGGAGAACCTTATGGGAACACGTACAATCTGGGGGTGAGAAATCATCCAAATTTTTCTTGGAATCAAAACGTACCAGGCCAACAATGGCAGCTGGGGCAGCATCAAAATGATGCGTATGCCTCTGGAAGCCAACCACGGCCGCCTCAACCGAATTACCCCCAAGGGCCCCCTGCTATAAAAACAAATTCTTTAGCTGAAATGTTTGAAAAGTTTGTTTAGGTCTCCCAGACTAAGATGACGAACCAAGCGGCCTCAATGCGTAAGCTAGAGGCACAATTGGGCCAACTGGCCCAAATGGTCTCTGAGCAGACCCAAGGCACTTTACCGAGCAACTCTGAGAAAAACCCCTATGAGCAAGGAAAAAGCCTTGGGGAAGAAAATTTGAAAAAAAACTCACGAGCTCGTTGTAGCTGTAAAATTAATAATATTGAAACTACTGCATTATGCGATTCCGGAGCATCTAGCAACATCCTCACCATGCAGGATGTTGCGAAGATGAACCTGCATGTTGATCCAGCAAACCGGAAGTCGCTAATTTTGGCAAATGGTATTTTGGTTGACACTGAGGGAGGTGTACGAGAAGTTGAAATCGAGGTTAATGGGAAGTGTTTAACCACTGATTTCCCGGTTTTGGGACCCAAGGAAAACAATTCTATTCCTATATTGGGGGTTCCATTCCTGACGGCTAGCGGCACATCTCTTGATTTCGCCAAAGGATGCGTAACTTGGCTGGTTGTTGCTTCAACCTTGGATATCACTTTTGTACATGACCCTCTTCTCCACAACAACAATTTCCAAAGTGCAGCAGATATCAAGATTGGTTTAGAACTCTCCTTGGTGAGGGATGCTCATACGGAAGAGATGATAAAGGAAGGACTTTCTAAGGAGATGATCGAGAATAATGAGAAAGAGTTCAAAGAAGAGACCGAGTGCACTGATGCAATGGCTACCTTCCCGTTTCCCATCGCGTCAATTTTTGAGCATGGCGAAACTAGTTCTATTCGGGAGAAATCCCTAGACAATGAATTGTGTAATATTGTTTCAAACTTTGTCAAGCGATCAGTAGCTTGGGCTGATCCGGTTGCTGTTTTGGTACCGGAAATGAAGCCGCCAACCGCAAAAATAGGACCCACCACAGACTGCAATCTTTGGAAATCTCCCACGGTGGAGAAGCTGAGGAAGGCGAAGCGTGTACGTGATGAGAGTTATGCTGCCCTCCGGCGCAAGGAATTTCACATTCGAAGTAAAGAGAAAGCCCTTTCTCCCAAAGTAAAACAACACTCTGATGTTCCCTCGCGCCCCACCGGAGAGACTTCTCACAAGTCCGTATTTAGCTGATTGCTCTCCCCTTTTCCGTAATTCCCTATGCTTTGTGCTTGCTTGTTTTGTTGGGAACTTTTTGTCGCTGTGCTTTATTTTTCTGCAATTCTTTAATTCCTGTAAGAACAATATATAAACTGCTAATACAGGTATTTGGTCCACCTTAAGGACGGTAAACAAAAGGGCTATTCGGGAGACAACCCAAGCTTGGACCTTTTTGGTCCCTCTTTTTTGTGCTTTTTACTTTGCTCTTCTATTATATTTTCTGTTATTTGTCTTTTCTTCTGTTCAACTTGTTGGTACCCTAGTTTGGATTTGAGTTAAGTCTTTCCTTTTAGTCTCTTGACCCAAGATTTATCTATGGTCAAAATCTTGTTGTTGAGTTTTCTCTTTTCCAGTAAAATTCTGGCTAAGGGTTTTTCGGGTTCGACTATCGTCGAACGCCGATCGACTATCGTCGATCAGCCGGTCGACGATCGTCTGTCTATTTGACCGACTATCTTCTGTCTTCAGATAGTCGTGCTATCTTTTGTCTGCTCGACGCTCTACTGGGTCGTCGAGCTCTGGTCGACTATCTCTTGATAGTTCGACGCTTTCTGTCTTGTCTTGAGTCGGTCGACTATCTGCCTGGATAGTTTGACTATCTGAGTCGGTCGACTATCTATTGATAGGTCGACGATCTCAGCAGGTCGTTCCACTATAGTCGAAGGTCGTTCGACGATCGGCTGTCTGCATATATAATATTATATGCGTTTTATTCTGTGTTTTATTTCTTATTTTATCTGATATATTTAATATATATTATCTGATAGATTTACTTCATATACTTCAAAGCAATCCTTGCTATTCTTATGCTTAAGTCTTTCCTATCAGATAAAGTGTTTTTGTCTTATTAGTTGACTTTCTGACTGCTTTATTATTGCAGCTGTCCTTTATAGCCGTTGGCTGTAAAGAGTTATCTAATGTGACCTTTTATAGCATTATCAGATTTAATACTGCAGCTTCTTATGAAGCTTTATTCTTTATATAGAATATATATGTCTGCAAGATATGTTTTGTCTTTATGTTAATTGCAGCCCAGATTCAAGATCTGAGAAGAAGACAAAGCTCAATTCAAATATTAGAGCCGTTGCTGCTGCTCCTATATAAAGACTTCTTTTTAAAGAAAGAAGGAGAGCCGTAGAACAAGAAGAAACCTTTACATCATACAGAGAAAGAAACAGCTTACAGCTAGCTCTCAGCAATATCCATCCATCTGAGAAATGTTAGCTCTTCACTCTTCCTCAACCTGAGTGCTCCTGATCCAGGAAGATACACTCAGAGATATTGAAGAAGAAGAAGAAGGAAGCTGAAGAAGAACATTCATTCCAGATCTCTAGTCTTCTTCAGGCTTTATTCCTTCAGAACTTCAAGACAGCTTGCTGTCAGAAGTTCTGAAGAGTCTCTTGTGCTTCTCTAATCTATTGTAAAATAGAGAAGACAATCTAACCCTCTTCCCCCCTCCTGTAAAGGGTTGTTTACTCCCTTCAAAAGTAAGGCTTGGTTTTTAGACACCTGATCAAAAGTCTAAAGGGTCTCTAGATCTACCTGCAGCAGATCTTGTTGGTGGCAGGGCACCTGATCAAAAACCTGTAGTGGATTCCTACTGTGTGGGTAGAAGAGTGGATGTACCCAGTGTTTGGGGAACCACTATAATATCTTGTGTCGTCTGGCTTGCTTAATTTAATTATTATATTGTGACTGTGATTAGATATAACTAGGTTGCTAGTTGCTGATTAGGTTTTTCCAAGCCTTAACTGTAATTACAGTTAGCTTGAGTTTGTGCACTCCACTTGTGTTAGGCTCTAGGGTTAAATCTATATCTATAATCTTTCATTCCGCACTTCACTCCAAGGGAGTTGGGTAGACCATTAAGTTTTGTCTAGTGCAAAATTTGATAACTCTATTCACCCCCCCCCCCCCTCTAGAGTAGTATCTATCCCTTTACTTTCACAACCTAATTCGCAAGTCCAGCATACTTTTGTGCGATGCAGTAACCTCTGCCTTCTGTTATGCTCATTCTTTGGAGCATAGGTACCCTTTCTCCTCAGCCCTCTTTTTATTTTAGATGTTTATTTTCATTTCTGCCTATGTTTTCATTCAAGTCTGGGGGGAAGAGCCGCTTATGCACTCCACGAGCACATTGATAGCATGCCAGTAGTTTTATTTTATGCTTCATTATTGTAGAATCCTGTTGCACACACCTTGCCACCCACACGAGCGCGCACTTAACAACGCGCGCGGCTTGAGTCAATGTTGTTATTTTGTGTCAATTTTAAAATGACGGTGCTGACTTTGGATTTTAATTTAGAGTAGTTCGAAACTCGTGCAGTGCTCCTAATCGAGTACTCACGTTGTGTAGAAATTGTATAGGTTTAATTTTTCTTTATGCTTGTAAATTTATATTTTTTCTGCACTCGTAAATCATGTTTGTCCTACTCAAAATTATGAATCCGGAGCAATCTATCGGTAGCGTAGGAATGTCTGTAGGCGTCTCTAGATTTGTATTGCTCGAGTCAGGAGGACGGATCATTTCTCTCGGTGGCTAAGAACTTGCCCCAAGCTACTTTTGAAGCATTGGTGCATAGTTAGTCTAGCGTGAGAGTGATGTAGGCCATCATGTTGGCCTGGTTGAGCTTTGTACCCTTTCCTAACGTCGCCCTTGCTAGCCCCTTTGTGCCTACCCTTTCTTTTGATTCAGCTCCACTATATTCGCCAAAGCCTCATAGCTGATCCTAGTCGCACGCCCAATTCGAGCATTAGTAGTTTACATTTTACGTTGGGTTGTGATGTGGTGATTCGTTTTTGTTATATGTGGATGTGCCCAAAAGAAAAATGTGCTAATTTTGTAAAATAAAAATGTGAAAGCTTAAAAGAAAAATCTATAAAAAGAAAAGGAAAAAAAAGAGGAAAAGAAAAGAAATAAGAAAAAGTTTAAATGAAAAATCTTTTTGAGATGGGATTGTTGTTTGGAGTAGGCGGTGCACACACCCATTTGTAAAAGTAAGTCTGAGGGTGTGGTGCACCTACGTTTATTTGGTGGTTAGCGGTTACTATTTTTTGTACGTTAGCTCATTTGGGTTTGATGCATTACCCATCTTGTTTATCCTTGTTTTCCTCACCGTAACCCAAGCCCCATTATTACCCGAAGTCCTACGAACTCACGCTAGAGTCAAACTAGTGTCGTGGAGAGAGTGCGAACGGGCAAGCATATGGTCCCCGACATTGGTGGATTCCTTTGGAGGTTATCACGAGCCCCGATCTTTGGCAATGCTTAGCCAAGCGACTTGCCTATTTTCTTCCTATACATGACCGAGCGATTCTCCGGCATTCATTTTTTGAGTAGTGACAATATCTATTAACGTTTGTCGAAAGTTATAAATTTCATAGTATAATTAAAAATTTCTTCTATTTTATTTTCTATACACTTGATTTTCGATTTCTCGTTCTACTTTAAATTTAAGTTACTTCGTCAGCTAGCTATTTTAGAGTTCACGAGATGATTATTTGCCCGGGACGTGCAAATGGTTAAATCTAGGGGTGTGATGAGTCCCCATTTCATACCGAATTCTGGACTCATCTAGGCTTCATTTCATTACTTTGCACTACCATTTAGCGCCATTAGCACTCCTTTTGGTTTGCTACAACATTCCACGTCTTGTGCACTTTAGTAGCCTATTTCTGTGCATGTGTGTATTTCCCTCTTGCTATGCATTTTATTAATATCTATGACTGCCATGATCGACAACCCGTCCAGTTTTCCTTGAGGTTCGGGGATCGTGTGGGCGTCCGGGATAGGGCTTTCACCATTTTTTGGCAAAGGAGTCAATGGTCGTGCGTTTTTACCAACGCACGACCATCGACCTCTTTGGTGCACGATCATCGGCGTGCGTAGTCTGGCTTCACTTGTGAAAGTTCTGCCCCGCCATATCGCACGATCACCAGCTATACCGCACACGATCACTGCTCGTGCGTTGCCGGTCGTGCGCAGTCATGCCCTCTTTTGAAAAGTTATGTCTCGCCATTTCGCACGATCACTGATCGTGCGCGAGCTTTGATTCCCTGGTGCAGGTTCTATAGGTTGTTGCCGCACGGGCGCTGACTTTGTTCGCGCATGACCACTGGTCGTGCGCCAGTGGTCATGCACGCTATTTAACTCTGCTTCTATAAATCGGCCTGTTCCGCAAATTAGGGTACGGACCCTGGATTGATCTTTGCCGCCACTTCATCGTTCTGCATCCAAGGAGTTCCATCCATCTCCACCTTAATCCCTACCATCGGGAGGTCATTTTCCGGATATTCTAAAGCGTTCTGCATCCTCCGGTGATCCTCCCGGCCATTAAAGACCTCTTCTCCGAGCTTTCCACCGAAGAAGATGATGAAGACAACCTAGAGAATGGACTTAAAGGCCCTCGAGGTGACAGCTCGTCGGTACCGGAAGCCTCCTCGGACTACGCGTGGAAGCGAATTGACAACCCGCACCTCCGGCCAACAACCGTGGTGGATCTTCACTTTCTTGGTTTAGTCTTTCTCCATCTCTCTTGTTGTATGAAATGACTTAAGCTTGTAATGAACTTCAATTTCTAGTTGTTTTAATTAGATTATTGTTGTTTAATCTTGCTCGTGAGATTTGTGATTTGATGCTCCTCGCCCCATCTCACTTCACTCCGTTCCTTCGTTCCATTCGATTGCACTCCGCACTAAACACCTCACTCACTGACTCACTGTACATTCTCCTTACCGAAGTATGGCATCGCGGCTGTTACATCCATCTCACCTTGTGAAGCGGTGATTTCGACCCGCATATTTCGCTTTAGTTTATTTGTTTGCAAAACCACCTTCAAAGCCCTTTATTTTTCCTTTATTTAATTAACTCTCATAATGATAATTTCGGATCGTTTGTTGTTCTATGCTAATTGCATTCCTCAAGAGACCGACACTCAGGGATTCATTCCCAAAACTTTATTACTTGTGCGACCAGTGCGCTTGTCGTATTTACACGCATTAGTAACTAACCAACCTTTAGTTATTAACTTTCAAGTGGTATCAGAGAGAGGTTCCTCAAAAAGGATTTAACAATCTGATTATACCTCCAAGGATAGCTATAAGATATAATTATGGGGTCAGGAATGAACTATAAGGAGTTAGGGTCCATGAAACTACCAATCTGCAGGAAGGAAGGATTTGGCCTTTGGACGCAAAGGGTCAGACTATTAATGAAAGCATCTGACCCTAGGATCTATGTATCAGTAGTGGAAGGTCCTTTTATCCCCACAAAGTCCTCCACCATAGATCAAACTTTGAGAGTGGACAAGGCATATACAGAGATGGACAAAGGTGAGGTAATTCTGTCTACCATGGAAAAAAGGGCACAGAATATTTTAGCCAGTGCCATTGATGACTCAACCTTCCAAAATCTTATACACTGCAAGACCTCCAAGGAAATGTGGGAAACACTTGTGGTCTACATGGAAGGCTATGAGAAAGTTAGAGATGATAGGAAGTCCATGCTCAACAAAGAGTATGAGGCTTTCAAACAAAGCAAATCTGAAAAAGTAGTTGATTGCTTTGAGAGGTTCTTTAGGACATTTAATGAACTAAGTACCTATGGTAGGGTCTTAAACAACTATGAGTTGAATGACAAGTTCCTTAGATCTCTCACTAGAGATTGGGACACTAAGATTTGTGTCATTAGGGAAATGGCTAAGCTGGCAGACACTCCTCCAGCAACTCTCTTTAGGAAGCTGCTGTCCTATGAAATGTAGCTAACTGCTAGACAAGAAGAGGAGAAGGGCAGTCAATCCAATCCAGTGTCCCTCAAGGCAGAAGCCCCAAAAAGGAGCAGAAGAAAGACTCCTTCTCCACCAAGGAAAGAAGCTCAGTCCAGCTCAGAATTATCTGGGACGAGTTCTTCAGACAACCATATGTCTGATGAAAAGTTTGCAGCCTTCTCCAGGAAATTTCAGAAGTTCATGAAGAAGAAGCATTGGATGAGCAGACCCTCTTCATCATCTCATTACAGGAAGTCCTCTAAGAAGGACGGGTATGACCCTAAATCTAGTAAACAGATTTCATATAATGTTATCTGTTATTTTTGCAGCAAGGATGGACATGTCATTGTTGAATGCCCAGTAAAGAACAAGGAAGAAGATGAGAAGAAGAAGAAGCATCAACATCACCACAAGGACAGGAAGAAGGAGAAAAGCTGGACAGATTCTTCCTCCTCAAAATCAGAAGATGATGATGAAGAAACCTATATAGGTCTGATCTCTATTGGTGCAGATCTAGAAGAAGAAAAGGAATATCCTGTTGCTAGGATAGGAATAAGGGCCCCTCTGTTACACTCAGACAGTGATAATGAGGAGGATGAAGAAGACTTCGGATACCAAGGGCTGATGGCAATAACTAAAGAAGAAATAAGTGAGGTACATACAGAATCATTCAAGGTACATCCTCTCTCCATTTCTTCATCTTCCTCTAACTATGTAACCAGTCCAGATACTGGTGCATCTTCATCCTGTGATAAATATTGCACAGAATCTAAGACTGATGTCAATCAATTGATTGATAAGTTAGGACTTCTCATATATGCTCTAAAGAAGAGTAGAAATCTTGCCAAAAGGCAAACAAAGGAGATTGAATTCCTCAAGCCTTATAAAACTCTTTGTAACAATAAATCTATTGAGTTTTATAAGAAAAGTCATGAGAACTCAAGAAAAGCCTTGAGTGTTAGACCAAGGTTTTAGAAGAAAAATGTAAACATATTAGATATCTAGAACAGAAATTAACTGAGAGATTAGGGATTGTGATTAACCCTTCTCAATCTCTTGGTATGTTGTCAAAAGCTACAACTTGTCAAACCTCTGAGAAGCTGGGTATTAATCACACAATTTATCAAGTCAAATAAAAACTCCCTGATAAGTTGACAGTATTTAGAAAAGTGAATTTACCTTCTAAAACTGTCAAGTTTGCACCTCCCCATAAGGGTCAATATAATATGTGCTTTACCAGGTGGGTAAAGACACATGATCTCAGTAGGAGTGATGCTGCCCACTCTAGCCATAAAGTTCAGGCTAAGTTATTTAGATTTGGATCCAAATATCCATTATTTAAAGAGATGAGAGAGACCACTAGAGGACATGCTCCACGAATACAATCGGCCCATACTAGACCAGATGTATTTAGTTCTTCAGCACCTTCACTCAGGAAGAAGGAAGCAGTATTATGCAATGCTCATCCAGGAAAATATGGAGCTGCTCATATCTCTCATGGACAACAATTCTATGTTGTCCTGAAGAGAAGGTACAACATTCATAAATGTTGGTGTTGTGAGAAGGTGGGCCACTTTGTCATTAATTGTTGGCATAATGTGAATGTGGCTAGTGGACAGAAAGGAGCTCATCCCAGGAAGAGAGTTGGGAAAAAGTTTTATAATACTAACAAGAACTTAGGACCTAATAATTATTGGGTGCCTAAGGGTAAATGAATTTTTTTTGCAGGATAGTCCAAATACCTGTCTAGATAAGACTTGGTATTTAGACAATGGTTGTTCCAGGCAAATGTCTAGGACAGGATGATTTCTCAAGGAATATACTCCATATAAAGCAATAAACAAAGGTTGAGGTTATTAAGTGTGTAATCCTCAAAAGCTAGAGGCAATAAGCCTCATGGTAAGTCTCTTTCTCTTGTATAGAGACTAAGCTTGCAAATTCATGAATTAAGTTAGATGTGCTTAGGATGAACCTAATAATGCACACCAGTTAGAAAACAATGATTCAATTATCCTTCATAATTATCTGCACTATTAATTTATGTAGCTTCTTCTCTCAAGCTCAAATAACATGTAAATCAGTGCAAAATAAGGTCGCTAATAAAACTAGCTTATTATCATGTTAGGTCTCCATTATATTTAGAATTGATAAAATATTTGAATAATGGTGTGAAAAATAGAATGTACATCCAGATAGTGAGGGAAGAATTTAATATGCACTGCCACTCAAAGCCACTCAGTGCAAGGAGACTTCCACTCAAGGGCGTTGAGTGTACTCAACACCCCAATCCATGGGGCATTGAGTGCACTCAATGCCCAACTACACCCCTAAGTGCACTCAATGCCTTTGAGTGGGGCTTTGAGTGCACATGCACTCAATTCCCCAGTGATTCATTATTTGTTAAAAGAGCTATCCTAACGTTCTGTCAAAATTATATGAGAATACCTCAAATGTTTTGGCTTTTGTTCGTTAAAAGAGTTATCCTAACGTTCTCTCTCACGGCACAATGTTCGTTATAATTATATGTATTATTTTTTACTTGGCTCTATTAAAGTATAGTCTACATGGACCAAATAAAATTATACATAAAGACTCAAAATACATTATTAAACGACAAATAATACTTGCACAGTGAAGAGCTTCTTGTTACTATGTTTAGCATGACAAAGTTTAGCATGATAATGTTTAGCATGACAATGTTAAGCATGACAATGTGTTGTAACTATTTAGGCCATTCAAGTGAGTTCTCTTTAACTTGGACTATTCAAAAAAAAAATTTAAAAATAAGAGCAGTCCCATGATGCATTTTTTGCCAACTTAAACATTTAAATTTCTTCTTAGTTTTTCTCGATAGTTATCGTGAGTTCTCGGTTCAAATATGGGGCACAATAGAGACAGAGTTTAAGTTAGGAGCTGAAATAGCAAACTAATTTTAAATGCTAAGAGAAAAAGATCTCATATTGTTTTTAATTTGATGAAAAAGAGTGAGTTTACCAAGATCTCATATTGGGGTAGAATCTTGTGGTGTGTTAACAGAATCAGATAAAAAATAGTAAGATGAAAATATCGTTCTTATAAAAAAGAGTAGGATGAACTAATCATCCCTGTTGTAATTTATTCATCAAATTATATTGACCTAGCGGCGGGAGTGAGGGAATGAGGTCAAAGAACGACTAATAAATGAGTACTATATATGACACATAGCTAATTACATGAAGAACAAAGCATGATAATCAAGCAGTGAAGATAGGAATTAAGCAAACCATGAAACATGTCAGACATTAAAACAAATATTACATTTTTTAATATCAAAAACCTGCAAACCTTTTTGGTCAAAAAACATCGGGGTCACGATGTTTTATCCATAGAAATAAATCATCATTCCCTATCATTGCAGCGATCCAAAACCCCACTATTATAAGTTTCATCTAGTGCCCATGAGAGATCCTTTTTCGGTGATGGATGTAGCAAAAATTCAGCAAATAACATGATGTTATGTGTGAAAGGACAAAAAAATCAAACCATGGTATATGTTCTTTGTTAAGTATTACCTCCTTATCATATCGAAAACAAATTTCCACTCTTCACTGGCAATCAAGCCTCTTGGCACTGCCGGTATAAGTAGCCTAAAACCTTCAACTTGAGTATGCGGAAGATCGGACCACCTATCTGTACTCACAGGGCAAATTTCAGCGTAGTAATCAAAATCGGTGTCCCTGGTTGCACTGGTATTACAATTTTTATCTATTGAGACCGGCAGACCTGAGAAACAAATGATATAATTTAGTTAAACGAAAGTAGCTAACATCTTACACTATAAGGCCACCCAAGTTAGATCTGTACACTGTAAGTAACTTGCTTTGCTGAGGGCCACTCACGCTTGGCAACAATATTGCCGCCTTAGAGTGATCTTGGTCTGCTATCTGCATGTATTTGAGACGAAGCATGAATCAAAATAAGGGAATGTCTTTGAACCCAAATGTCATATTGTGCACAGAATTTTGAATGTTTCACCAAATCAGGAAATAGCAGCAGTAAACATGAATCAAAATACACTCAAATATGGGCACATAACAAAGAAAAAATCAAGTAAAATTTGTTTTCATGACAAAAACAAAAATAGCTGAAAAAGTAGATGGAAAATATAGCCTAAAATCTAACTCAACAATTAACAAAAAATAAGAATGGCAAATTGTAACCTTGTCTGAATGGTCTCGATATCTGCGAATAAATGGAGAATGAATCCTCCCTATAAGGTTGAGTAATTTTGTGGCTGTTGATTAAGGCTCTGTTTGGGACAACTTATGATGATGAATAAGCTGCTAATTGAAAATTGATGATTGGATATTGATTTTATAAAAACAATGATGAATAAGTCGTAGGATGTTTGGATAGTTTGTACATAAGTGCTTATCAAAAGTTTTATTCATTCATAAAAGTCTGTTAATTTGGACATGTTTTTTCCATCCAGACACGATTTTTTCACTCAAGCACGTTATTTTGCTTGGGTGCGAATTTTTCACACGGGCGCGATGTTTTCTTCCGGCAGCGATTTTTTCGGCCAAACACAAATATTTTGCCTGGACGCGGTTTTTTAACCTGGATGTGGATTTTTCGTCCCGCCGTGGTTTTTTGGACACAAATTTGTCACCCAGGATCGAATTTGTCACCAGGGTGCAAATTTTTCTCCCGCGCGCGGTTATTTCGCTCAGGTGTGATTTTTTTTCACGGAAGAGTTTTTTTCGCCCGGGCATGATTTTTTCGCCCGGGCGCGAATGTTTCCCCCAACCAAAAATTTTCCGCCCGGGAGGGAATCCCCCCCCCCTTCCCGGCTCGAATTTTCCGCCCGGGCGCGAATTTTCCGTCGGGGCGCGAAATTTTCGCCCGGGCGCGAAATTTTCGTCGGGGCACGAATTTTCCCCCGTGCACGAATTTTTTAACCGGGCCCGAATTTTCCGCCCAGGCCCGAATTTTCTGCCCGGGCGCGAATTTTCCTCCCGGGCTCGAATTTTTCGGCCGGACACGAATTTTCCGCCTGGGTCCGAATTTTCCGCCCCTGCCCGAATTTTCTGCCCGAGCGCTATATGTTTGCCCGGACGCGATATTTTTTCTCACACACGATATTTTTGCACGAAAGCGAAAAAATGCATTTTGCCGAAAAAAATCATGTCCGACCAAAAAACGCTCGCGATCAAAAACTTCGTGTCCAAGCAAAAAAAATCGTTGTAAGGCGAAAAAATCACCGTCGGGCAAAAAAATCGCGCCAGGGAGAAAATACAGCTGTCGTACGAAAATCGCGCCTGGACGGATAAATTGCCCCCGGGCGAAAAAATAACGTCCGGGTGGAAAAATTATCGCCGCGATGTAAAATTCACGTCTGGGCATCAAATTCGCTCCCAAGCGAAAAAATCGCGCACAAGTGGAAAAATCGCGCCAGGGCGGAAAAATCGCGCCCGGGCCGAAAAATCGCGCCCGGGCGGAAAAATCGCGCCCGGGCGGAAAATTCGCGCCCGGGCGGAAAATTCGCGCCCGGGCAAAAAATTCGCCCTCAAGCACTAAATTCGCGCCCGGGACGGAAAAATCGCCCCTCTGCGAAAAAATCACACCCGGGCGTAAAAATCACATCCGGCCAAAAAAATCAACTTTGTGTTTTCTTAAGAAATAAGCGCTTATGAGAATCCATAAGTTGGACCTAGATAGCTTATGAAAAATCAGATTATCATCAATTTTAAAACAAGTGATTTTCTATAAGCTGCACAAACAAACACCTGAAAAACAGCTTTTGCGTTTTGAATAGAGATTATTCATCATCAAAAGCTGTCCCAAACAGAGCCTAAAGTCACTGCAAAATTATCAGTCTTCTCGCAATACGATCAAATATCTCCTTGTAGACGATGTTTTTAGTGTACACGCCTGCATGACCGTCGACAGCCCAGTTCTTGACCAAAATCTTTGTCGTACTTTTCGAGACACCCCGCGATAATGCAACGTATAGTTGGCCGTGACTGAACACATGGTTTTGCAGGAATATTCCTACATTACCAATAGTCTGGCCCTGAGACTTATTAATTGTCGGTGCAAGGCTTGGACACACTGGAAATTGCTTTCGCGTCAATTCAAATGGCATTTTAGCATCCTCCGCACTTTTAAGCGGCATGCGAGGAGGAAACACTCTGAGGCCTTTTAACCTACCTCTAAGGATATCTGCTTCGATGACGTTTCTCCCAAAAGTTCTACATATAAGTCTTGTGTCGTTGCACAAACCGATTTTGGATCAATGTTTCGGAGAAGCATAATAGGTGAGCCCATTTTCATGGTCAACTTGTGTGGAGGTAGATTTTCAGGATTGATAGAGTTCAACAGTTCAGGTAGGTATAAGTTTCTAAAATCATCACTGACGGAGTCGAAAGAGTAGTAAGTTGTTTCTTCTCCAGGAAAATGATGTATGCACTTTGCATTTAGCTTGTTGACATTCTCGTTAAGAGGAGTAATGAGTGCCCTTGTTTCCATGTAAGTGGTGTCATCATTATCGAAGTTATATTCCTTTAAATTAGGGAAAACATAATTTATTAAGTCAAAAATAGAGTTATCTCCTTCCCACGGCATAGTCATATTTTCAGGAATTCGTATCATGTCGTCGCCAATCCAATGTTCCTGTCCATCACCAACCCTAAGCAAGAACTCAGAGAACCGAACATCACTTCGGGCCCTCATATTGTCTTTTAACCATAGCAAATGGACATCAGACCACAAAAATGATTCATTGATGCTAGCACGAATAATTTGTAGTTTGGTACCATTGATCCCAACTGGCATAACCTTACAAAAATCTCCTCCCAATATCACGACATTCCCACTGAACGGTCTCTCGTTCCATAGCACATCTCGAAAAGTACAATGAACAGCTTCAAAAGCTTTTCGATGCGCCATAGGAGCTTCATCCAAAATGATTGTAGATGCTCGTTTAAGCAATACACACATTTCAGATTGTTTACTAATATCGCAAAAATATTTTTTTTATCAAGGTTAATAGGAATTTTCAGTTTAGAGTGAGCGGTGCCCCCTCCCGGAAGAAAGTTTACAGCAATGCCCGAGGAGGCAGATGCGAGAATAATTTTCCCCTCATGTAGAAAGGTCGACAGTAATGCCTGATATAAAAATGTTTTACCAGTTCCTCCGGGCCCATCCAAAAAGAATACTACATCCTTTTTTTGTCTCATGTAATCACTAATAATGTTGAAAGCAGCAAGTTGTACGTCATTAAGATTGGTGACTATTTCTAAATTATCTATTGACATAGGGATAGAGAGTTCGTCTTCGATTAGGCTCGAAATGTTAGCGAAATCATGCATGTCTCCACTTGCGCGAGGCAACTCAAAAGATAGTGTACTCTTATTATACTGATGCAGTATGGTATCCAAATCATGGAGTAGTTTGTTGGTTAAATAGGTAGTATTTGTAGTGCTTGTACTCGCATAATCATCTATCATCGCAGAATAATTATCATCCCATAATTTCTGAATGCCAATTGGTTCGCAGTATAGTAAAATAGTTGCAAAAAGTCTTAGCAGAGCGGATGGCATTTTGAAGCCTCGCGCCTCCTCCAAGCAATTAGAGATGCTACTATCCTCCTCAAGAAGTCCTAAAAGTTCGGCAGCTGCCTTGAATGTTGTATAGTTTTTATCATTAACTCTGCGTAGGTGCTTGAAGGACTAAGGTCCAGGAATGTGATTCAACAAAATACGAAGATGGAATCTTTCGCCCTCAGCAGGCAATATGGCGTATAATCGGGCAATGAATTTCCGAGATCGGGCCCTTCTAACCCACTTTCGAGCTGTAATTAACCATCGATAGTGTTTAGCAAAATCAATGTACAAATATGCAGTTTCTTCGAGACCGTCATTGTATATTTTGAAAAATTCAGTTAACATAGTTTTTGAATTTCTATCGTCAGCCAACACATCTGAAAATAACTAGTTAATCCGAAATTGGATTTGTTGTTGATTAGGATAGTGGATCTGTAGACGCACAACTGATGGGTAGGTTTGATATATTTGGAACTTGAATAATTTCCACAGCGCCTAAGGTGAACAAATCCAATGCCCGTCCACGTACTTACTGACTTCATCGTAGTTTGGTCCGGGACGCACCTCGAATGACACACAGTCTGGGCCCTTGTATACATATTTATATAGATATTTGATGCTTTTTTTGCTACTGCATATTTCAACATTGATATGACAGTCATATCTGAGTAATAGCCATGGGTTATAAGGAACAACCCATCTATTATCGATTATCAAATCAACATTTCGGCCCAAGGTAATGCGTCTGTTATTATTCTGACGACGATATAATTGGTATGAATCCATGCCATAAGTAGTGTGTTCTGAAAAATTGTTTCGGAAAGCCCTTCTTACAAAAATTATTTTTCATGCATTATGCATTTGGCATGTAATGACCATATGGACCATGTATCATGTGCTTTAAAACAGTTGTATATAGATCTGGCTCATTAGACTGAATTGGTATTTCTGCCCTAATGATAGAGTCGTAATCATCGGGATTATTTAACTTATCACTGTCTTGAAAAATTATGAGCATGTGTGCAAGTGGCAGTCCTCTCTTCTGAAATTCCACAACATTGACGTGTGCGATAACCCGCCCAATTACGCCTTTATGAAATATGTCATCTTTTAAACATTTAATTTTAGCATTGAATATTCTAGATACTAAATCCGGACAGACCTGATACGTTTGTCCTGGACACAACTCTTGTGTTATTTCCCTCCAAGAGGAATTGCAGGTCATCGTCAGAAAGACGTCTGGCCTGCCATAATTGCGTACTATAGCCATAGCATCTTGGTATTGCTGATACATATCACACGGACTCCCAATAAAAGAAGATGGCAGAATAGATCTTCTCCCAATTGGAGCTGCAATTAGTTTACACATTGAATTAGATGTATATTGAATTTATGTTAGCGAATGCCGATATGGTTATATGTGTAAAAATTTATGTAAATATGTACATGCGTCTTTTTCTCCGACATTCAAACAATCCTGCAAACCCTGGTAGAGCTCGGCACGAACATACCTCTGATGTGACCTAATCCACCTGAGTTTCTGTGTTTCAATTTTGATGTAGTTATCAACTACATATTGATGCAGCAAACGTATAAAGTGGAGAAGTATTGATGGTGTACTTCCACGGATCTAAAAAATAAATTATGATAGAAGTAAATATAATAAAAGATCCCAGTAAACTCAATAGTTTGTGTGCTCACCTGCAACAAGTACGCGTAGTAATCACAACAACTTATTCGTTCTGTGTAAGGTATTCGCTCGTCGCCATGCCACCCGTAAGTCCCGTAAGGAAGTAACAATGGATACTGTAATGGGTCGTAATAACCGGAATATTCCTTGATAAGCACCAGATGACCATTAGTTGTCTCGACGATTATATCTCTTTCATTTGCCTCCATGAAGTCCTCTCCACCAATTAATATTGCAGTGACCTGTGAGGCAGTCGGAAGCGAGTATTGTCGATCTACCGATGGTCTCTCCTTAATCAGTAACTTGCAATGTTGTATGTTTGGGTGCCTTGCCAATTGTCTGAATATTTGGACGAATGGGTTAATTTTATTAAGTATGTTGGTGATCATTTCAATTAGTCCTACATTGAGCCCTGAATTTTCACGTAAACGGTTCTCTAATTCTTTCTCGGTATCGTAAATAAAAATTTGTAGGTACCGTGGATGACCTCCGGGAGCAGGTAAAAAAGAACCAATTCGGTGATACATTGTACAGTGTTCCCTGAAAGTGTAGACCCCGCGACCAGCAACTGGTATACATTCGTTAAGCGTGACCCCCAATGATGTGAAAGAGAAGATGTGGTTGTAAGCACGTATATGATATCTAAAGGTGCTTGCTTTCGTGCTTTGTTCTGTAAAAAGATTAAGCAATTCGATGGATTCAGGAATGTGGTTGACATCTACCCTACCTCCAGAACAACATAGAATAGAAGTCTCCTTGTGAAATAGCTTTACATGGCAGTATGGGCATGCAGATGGGCGCAAAAGAAAAAGCTCTTGAATTCGAGTAGCGGGATGAAAATTCCTTGCATATGATGACTGGTTAGAGGGAATTCGAACTCCGGCAGACGTTCCTTCATCCATATTATGTTGGCGAAACAATAGTGTTGTCGGACGATCATTGATTGCGGTGTAGGCGGTGTTTGGATTCATGACATTAGGTGCATCGGCTAACCGTCTTTCTCAAATACGCTCACTCCTTCTCAGATTTTGCAGTTGTAGTTGTGTTTTCCTAACATTACGACGAATGTAGTTACTTCGCAGCGTACCTAATAAAAATTAAAATATTATAGATCAGTGAGATAAATGAATTTTGGTGGAGTCAAGCAAAGATATTACAAATTACAGAACCTGGGGGGATTGTCACGTCGTTGTTGCGCAATTGTCGAGCATTAAATGTTATAATGGTATGCCCCTCGCCTACATGCGCTTCCGATTGCATAGTGGTAGATGTTATGACAGGATTGTGTGTGGGTGAGCTATGCTGGCCAACAGTAATATGAATAATAGAAGTAGTGTGATCCATGCCTACATGCGCTTCTAATATGGCCTGCCCCTCGCCTACATGTGCTTTCGATTGCATAGTGGCAGATGTTATTACAGGATTGTGAGTGGGTGAGCTTTGCTGGACATTAGTAATTTGAATAATAGAATTAGTGTGATCCATGTCTTCTGCGTGTAGTTCGAATATTGATGAAATAGAGAAGTACTGAAGATGTAATGATGGTAATTATAGCCCAAAGGTGTTGTTTAGTACCTATTTCCCGTCGTAAAGCATAAACCGGTCGGCGTAAAGTTGCTTCGACCAAGTTATTTTTTGGAAATGGTAGCGCAGCTGGATGACCATTCATCGCTTGGTACACGGTGTATGGATTCACTACATTAGGTACACCGACTAATCGCCTTTCTCGAATACGTGCACTCATTCTCTTAATATGTATCTGCAGCTGTGTTTGCCTGGCATTACGGCAATTGTAGTTTCTTCACAACGAACCTTATCAAAAATGGAAATACTACAGATAAGCTTGCTAATCAATCTTATCGCAAAAGTGGCAATATACAGTACTTGGGGGGATTGTCACGCGGGTGTTGCGCATTTGCCGAGCATTGATCCATGATGCGATTTTCCCATCAAGTACATGTGTGTCAGATCGCATTGCGGTGGGTGTCATGGCTGGATTGCGGGTGGGTGAGCTTTGTTGGGCAGTAGTAATGTGAATAATAGAAGCAGTGTGTTCTGTGGCTTCTGCGTGTAGTTTGAAAAACTCCCTTTCAGAGTCGTATTGAAGGTGTAATTAGGAGTAGTGTCATTCAGAAGTTTGGTTTAGTACCTGTTTCTTGACGATAATCATGTACCGGTTGGTTTAACCCATTTATCGGTTGGTGTTCAACATCCAAAGGTTGATGTTGTAAATAAGCTAGCGTTTGTGGTGGTAGTACGATGGGTGACATGCTGACATTATGACAATGTTGAGGCGGTAGTTTTCTTGGTACTCTTGGTCATCTTCCCCTAGGGAGAAACGTGATAAGTGGGATTTCTGTCATACTATTCAAAATGGCATTTCTCGATGAAGTACGTGTAGGTGGTATATCCGAACTCTGTTCAACTCTGTTTAGCTGGGCTTGAAGCACATCCTCCCGTAGATGATGAAGCTCACGCCTCCTTGTGTTACGCGCATCTCGTTGTTTGGTAGTCGGCATATCTGTCTTGAGGTTAAATGGAGTCAGAAGCTACAAGCATATGAGAAATCAAAGGCTTAATCTATATTATGATAGATGAGTAAATATATATTCATCTTGTGATATTATGAGAAGAATGATATTTTCATTTTAAATGTAGCTCAATGGAGTTCCTTCTCATCTGAAATACATATATAAAATATTAGACACTGTACAAATTATTTTGTTCGCATTGTCTGCATTAATATAAGCAAGAATGATAAATAGATTTCATCATGGAAGTAGAATTCCTAAGCAAGGACACATACCAAAAAATGAAAAGAATTGGTGTAGAAGAAATAATTCAGTATTAAGATGACACATTCCTAAGCAATGACATATTTAGAAATGACACATTCCTAAGCAATGACACATTCCTAAGCATTGACAACAAAACCACAAAATGGGCCCGCCCCTATGGCTACGCCCCATAGTACCCGGCCGGTGACGGCGAGCTTTGCGCGCACCAGGAGGCCTTAGCCTGCCCATAATGGGTTGCTGCGGACTGCATCCGCATCAAGGCACGAAAATACCCGACCATTATTTAATGTAACTACTTCTCTAATTTATTTTTTTCTAAAGGGAGATTCTGGAAAGTTATAGTGTAATTGAGTTTCTCATGTCTGATTTGTCCTCTACTTCTTGAGAAACTGTAACTTTTTATTTACATACAAATGTTGAAAAAACCTTAACAACTTTTGAAAATTTGCCATCTTGATTCGACATTAATGGCTGAAGGTTTTGGCATGGTTCAGAAGCAATGAATAATAACCTAAAGCAACAAAAAGAGAAAATGATATAATAAAAACAATTTAAAAAAATCATGAATACTCCTCTGGAATTTAGTATCTAACCTCTAATTTCCATGATTGAAATCTCACAATAAAATATTAGATGAGAAGAGTAGCATTTTAAGAATCTTGTTTTCTTTCAGCAGTAACGGTGAGTGGAGTGCCCGACACAGGCTGTCGGCCCTATGGCTACGCGCCACAGTACCTAGTCGGCGATGGCGGGCTTCGCCCACCACCGACAAGTAGCTCCATGATAGTACCTTAATCCAGCGAAGGATGGTGTCGCAAACCCCCGACATGCACTCAATGCCCCAATGCCGCTAAATAGGAGAGTTAAATGCACTCAACGTCCCAGCATTGGGGCATTGAGTGCACTCAACGTCTCAGATCACTCAAGGCCCGTAATCAGAGGCATTGAGTGCACTCAACGCACCATATTCATGGCGTTGAGTGCACTCAACGACCCAAAAATAGCGACTTTGAGTGCACTCAATGCCCCGAATCTAGGGCGTTGAGTGCACTCAACGCTACTATTTTGGGGCATTGAGTGCAATCAATGCCCCTATATAGGGCATTGAGTGCACTGAACGCTTGAGTGCAATCAACACCCCATGATCAAAAAAGATATCCATAAATAGATTACATGTTAAAAACATTTCAAGACAAACATGGAATTCAAGATCAAGGAATTCCAGACCATCTAATGAAAAAGAGCTCCCTCCAGAGTGCATAAGAATGTGTTTTGTTATAACTCTATTAAAAAAAGTTACAACAAACATTTAGATGAGCTCAATTGGTGATGAAGGTTGAAAGAACTCCATAGTTAAGCGTGCTTGGGCGAGAGTAGTACTGGGATGGGTGACCTCCTGGGAAGTCCCCGTACGGCCCAACTTAACTGTCGAGTTCGCTCATCAAAGGGAGGCTGTGGCCACCAACAACCCGCCTGTGGAGGGAGAGGGGTTGGGGTGCTTGGGCTGCAGCCCGGTAGCGACTCCTAGAGCGGAGCCGTGGCACTGCCACGTTGGATCGGCTAGGGTCGTTACAATAAAAAAGTGCACTTTTTATTGTAACGACCCGGGATTTGGCCCGAAGCCCCCCATGGCATCGCTACCGGGCTGCAGCCCAAGCACCCCAACCCCTCTCCCTCCACAGGCGGGTTGTTGGTGGCCACAGCCTCCCTTTGATGAGGCAAACTCGATAGTCAAGTCCGCACTACGGGGACTTCCCAGGAGGTCACCCATCCCAATACTACTCCAGCCCGAGCACGCTTAACTATGGAGTTCTTTCAACTCTCATCACCAATTGAGGCGAAGAGAGGCGAATGTAGATGACCAAGCGGTGGGAGGAAGAGAGGCGAAGGATAACCTGGGAGATTGTCGGGACGATGATTGAGAAGCTGACTGTAGGCCGATGAAGAAGTCAGCGAATGTAGATGACCTAGCGGCGGGAGGAAGAGAGGCGCGGGATAACCTGGGCGATTGCAGATGACCTAGCAGCGGGAGGAAGAGAGGCACGAGATTGAGGGGAAGAAGCTGACTGTAAATTAAAAATAAGAGTGGGTACGTCGTGGGTGAGGTTTCCGCGATAGAGCAGCGCACAGGATTGAAGTTGACAGGACAATGCTAGACGGCGGGCGACTGTTGAGGGTGAGGTTGCGTGTATTGAGTCTTTTTTGGGAAAAAAGATTTTGGCATCATTATGATGGTTATGATGGAAGACTTGAGATTATAGGATTCATTTTTAAATAAAATTATGCCCATCATTTTCAATCAAAATATTAATCTAGACCTGTTATAAGAGAAATATTAATCTAGACCTCTGACATGGGGAATCGGATTTTTAGGGAGAAGGTTTTAGAGGTCATATTTTTTGGCAGCATTAGGACAGCTTGATGTGATAGGTATTTTTTAATTTTTATTATTTTGGAGGGTGTAGATTTCAACTTTGGGCCGAATTGAATGGTTGAGATCAGATGGTACATTGTACATTTTTTTCAAATATGCATCTTTTTAAAAGAGTATATATATATATATATATATATATATATATACGAGTGACAGTACATGGAGGGCATCCCATGCCCCACGCGATAGTGAAGTCCGTCCCCTCGCCCCCGGCTCTTATAAATATAAGAGTCGGTTCTTATAAATATAACTTTTTCAATGATGACATCATTTTAATGTTAATCAAGAGTTTAATTAATTAATAAAGAATTTATTTAATGTTTTGAAATTATTTTTTTATTATTTTTTGTTTAATTATTCTTTAATTATTATTTTTTATTAATTTTGCCCGTATTTAATTAATATTTTCGCCCATATATAACTATTTGATTTAATTAATTTCATTAATTAAATAGTTAATAAATAATAATAAAAAAACTATTGAGTAAAATAAAAAATGGACAGTCTAGATTGATTTGAAGAGTCTCAGATGTTACATCGTGCAATCGTAATGGTCAACGATACTTCTTTGTATATATGTATAGATAACTAATCAAAAATAGAATCCTAGTGAATCATCTAGTCACGTGTTGGAAGAAAATAGACTGATCTCTTAGGCGAACATTGCAAAAGATCGGGGCGCGAGACAACCTCCAAAGAAATCCATCAATATCAGTGACTATAATCTCACTCATTCGCACTCTCTCTAGGACACTAGTTTGGTTCAAAGCATGAATCAATAGGACTTTAGTCTTAAGTGGGGCTTGGGTTACGGTAGTGTATATAAACATAAACACAATGGCTCATGCACCAAACTCAAATGAGCTAGCACAATTCATTATCCACACACCACAAAATACAAGTGGGTGCACCACGCCCCCGATCTTAGAATTAATAACATGGGTGTGTACACCTCTTACCCCAAATACAAATCTTCTCATTTATATTTTCATTTAAACTCTTTTCATTTCAATTCTTTGTTTTCAAATATTTTTATTTCTATAAAAAATTTGTTAACAGATTTTTTAACAGATTTTCAATGGAGCACATCCATATATCAACAAATAGAATTAGCACATCAAAACACCCAACATGAAAACAAAATACGAACAAGAGCTCAAATTTTGGTGTGCGACTAGGATTAGCTGTTAGGCTTTGGTGAGATATTGGTAGAGCAAAATTAAGTGGACGGGGTAGGCACAAAGGGGCTAGTGAGGATATAGCGATAGGAATGGTACGTAAGCTGTACCGTGCCAAAAAGATGGCCTACATCACACTCGCATAATTAAACTGTAACATCTCATCTCCAACTAGACCCATAGGAGTGGTTTTTGTCATGACAAAACCCTAGGAAGCCCAAGAAAAGTCAAGTGGGCCTGGTAGTGTGGATAGGAGCACTATGGTCTGTAAATAGTAAATTCCTAAACCTTAGTTTAGGGTGACCAGGGGCCCTCACCATGACTCCAAGACCTCACCATGATCTCTCCAACCCATGTTAAGGCCCTAAGGACTCATTAGGGTCAACCCTAGAGCCTGAGTTGAAAAAGGTCAACCCTAACCCTAAATGGGTCAAATTGGCCCACACAGGGTTAATTGACCCTACCAAAGCCAAGTGGACCCCACCCATGCCCTATTAACCCTATAGAGAGGCCAATGGGTCACCAAGGACCCATTGGGGTCAACCCTAGAGTCTAAGTTGACCCAAGTCAACTCAAACCCCAAAATGGTAAAAGTGCCCTTAATATGGGTCATGTGACCTTCAAGGTGCCCTGTGAACCCAACCCATACCTACCTAGACCCTAGGGGAGGACAATGGGTCACCAAGGACCCATTGATGATGGCCTAAAAGGTCAATTTGACCAAAGTCAACCCTAGTCTAAGTCAAGTCAAATCTAGTTCAAAAAGGGCTAACCCAAGCTTGGATCCACTAGACACTTGGTCTAACCACCCCCCCCCCCCTAATCCATTTTCATCAGTTTAGTTGGCTGTATATAGGGTTAGCATGATGATCAAATCGGCCGTGCTGACTAGGAGAGAGAAAGCTCAACTTAGGGATAATGGAGGAAAGAGAAAGAGGAGGAGAAGGGCCATTCATGGCTTGCGGAGGCCAAAAGCCACCACTTTTGGCTGAATTCAACTCCCCTGGGGAAGAGGAGGAGTTTCCAGCAGTTTCCAAGCCTCCTCAGGGCAGTTACACCTCCCCCACCTCTTGGCCGAACCCCCCATTGAAGTCCATTAATGGCCATTGATGTTTGGCCACTCCCCTTCCCCATTTCTCCCTTTAAGATCCATCACAAGGCTCCTAGGAGTCATTTACACCCCTTGCCTGAGGAAATTGAGGCCTTCCACTTTGCTGTTCCAGAAGCCGAGCGCCGCCATCGTCATCCATGGTGTCCCGCCGCTCCTCTCGCCTTCAGGCCGCCAGAAAGGTCCTCCTCCTCTCCTTACTTCATGTGTAGATCATAGGAATGTTTAGGTTCAAGGTTCGGGCTCAATTGAGCTCGAACCAATCTCTGGTTTTAATTGTTTTGAGCCGAAAATCTTCTTGGTGGGATTGCCGGAAAAAGTCGTCATCGGCGGCCACGCCGCCGGCTGGGGGTAGCCCACACCTCCCCGAAGGTGGTGGTGGTGGTGGCCAGCCGGGGAAGTGGCCGGGTGGTCTGGAAATCAGCCCGCAATGTTTCCCAGGCGGGGGAAATCGTGGACGTTGGCCTGTTGGAGAAGATGACGGGCAGCCGTCGGATGCGCGCCAAGATTCGTGCAGAATCATTTTGTTTTATTATTATTGCTTGATTTATTTGATTTTCTGTCACATTATTTACAGCATTTTGAAATTAATATTACAAATAGTTAGGAGTCTCTGATGAAAAAGTGCAAATCATAAAAGTTGTATCCCTAAGGGTCTACTTTCACCCAAAATTTATTTGGACCCTGGACCTCTGGTTGGACCAGGGCATCCATTTTGGTTGGACCTATACTTAGGGCTAACCTGAGATTGAAAAGGGTGCCCACACTTCATCCTTTGTCCATATGACCTGAAATTTGGGCAGGGGGTCAACCTTAGCCATACCTAAAGTCAATCCAAAAATGGGAATTTTTGGGAATACTTTGTCCTATAGTTTTTGTTATTATTTAATAATAATAGGGTATTTTAATTAAGTCTAATGACTTCTAAACCCTCCCAAATTTTGTTGAGTGGTCCCTAGTATTGGTTCCTAGCTCTATACAAAATTTCAACTCATTTGGATGAGGTTTAGTTAGGGAATCACCAAACCCTAGTTTGGCCTTAAGGAGGTGTTTTTTATTAAAAAGTGCACTTGTGATTTTAGGTGACCAAATCCCATCACCAGTGGCTGAAACTTGGGCCACTTGTTTGCTTTGACCCTTATCATCCCCCTATGGTTTATAGGGTGGTTTGGGGTAGGTATGCCCTAGGACCTAAGTTCAAACCTATAGGTTGGTCTTGGGGGGATTTGTGAAGTGCATAGGGTCAAATGCCCTTGTATGGTTGTGATCTTTGGTAGAGAGGGGACTAGTAAAGTTAAAGTCCTCTGGCAAAAATCTTAGGAGGTTTGGAGATTGATACACCCCTCAAAACCCCAACCCTAGGGTTAGGGTAGAATCACCTTTGTATAACACAAGCCCATATAACTCATCAAAAGGGTGTGAAACTTAAGGAGAATGAGTTTTAAAGTAGAAAGAACCCTTAGTAATTTTACAGGAATTTAATGAGCAATATTTTTTGTACTTCATTTGTTGGTTATGATATAGCCCTAATTAATGTTTTAATTATTAATAATCATTCTGTTCATTGAAACCCCATGGAACCTTGGCAGTGAATGTATTAGGTTGAAATTGTTGCCCCTGATTTTTAGTATAATTTTTGTTTGATTAAATCTAGTACATCATGCACAATTGATAAAAAAATGGTTTGGTGGTATAAAATTATTCATAGATGATATATCTGTTGAACAATTATGAGACTTAGGAACAAATGATTTCAGGCCTAAATATGCTTGTAGTAATTTATTCATAATTTTTTGAGGCTTGATTACAGTACTTTCCTTACAAGTCCATAATATTGAGGTTTTTGGTAATTATTTTATTTAGAGTTTAATCCCTTCTGAAAAATTATGAAACTTGGCCAAAGATGTTTTTAGAGTTTTATTATCTCAATATAATTAATTCATAATTTTTGGATGATAATTTTCTATACTTTTTTCATTAATAATGAAAGATAGAAATTATTTCTAAAATAGTATTAAGGCCCCTTAGTTTCTAGAAAAATTATGATACCTTGGATTTAAATTACTGAGTTAATCTAATATTTATCATAATTTTGTTAGGCATCTTGCATGAGTAGTTAGGGTAGTTCATGTTCAAACTGATAACCCTTGGAATCTTTAAGGGAATTAATTAAATGCCAGATAAAATAGAAAAATTACAATTTTCTAGATTTAGCCTATTTGTACCATGATAAGTCTCTAGTAAATTATTTAGGGCATTTGGATGATTATTTGGATTATCTCCTATCTGGTTCAACATATAGACTAGGTTGGTCTGCATTTGACAAATTGGGTTAGCTGTAATAGTATATGATTGGACATGGTGTAGGAGTTAGTCATTTTGCTAGGTTGGATAGATGTGGATGAATTCACCATAGAAGGATAGGAAGAGTAGTGAGAAGTGGTTGGGCTAAAGTTTAGAGGTGCTCGGGTTCGACGAAAGATTGCCTTTCCCGAGGAGAGGAAGATTCAAAATCACCCTAGGATTAGCCCATTGTAATATGAGAAGAGAATGGGTAAAGGGAATCAACCAATAATAATAAGTGCCTTGCGAAAGGGAACGATGGGCTTCAGCTACCATTATATTTCCTAGTGCCCTTTGAGAGCCCTTCACGGGGTATACCGGAGGCAATCCTGGGCTAACATAAACTGTAGGAGTGATAAATCTTAAAGAGCAACTAGAATAATTAGGAGTTCACTTTCACACACCCCGGAGTCTCGGGAAGTAAGTTTGACTATGATATTCGAGCGGTAGGCTCGGTGGTTGTGGAGACGGACGGGATAGTCTGGGAAGCTTTGTCTCGGTTAGTTTTGAGTCGGACAGTTTGGTCCGGAGAGCTTTGGCTCAGTTGTTGGACACGTTAAATATTGCATGTGCATAAAGAAAAGAAAAAAAATAAGTTGGTGGGTCTTCGGTATTGGAGGGTCGATGCACCGACACCAATACGCTAACTCGGCAATTGTGGTTATCACTTCGCCAACAGAAGCCTGGTGCACCAGTCGGCAAGAGTACGCAGGAGTCTGCTTCGTGCACAGGGCGTTGAGGCGTACGATAGGTCTTATCGGTAGGACTTTACTGGTTTAGAGGTGGGCGAGGCCCAACCCACCGCTTCCGTCTGCCACTACGGAGGTATCATTGGAGGTTTGACTCCAGAAAGGGGGAACTAAAGGTCTGTGTACACAGAGTCGGGTGGGTGAGTTGCACTTGCATGATCACTTCATACCCACTTGCATGTCATAACATAATCATTGCATTTAACCTCTGTCACCAATTGTGTAAGTGGTATGGGACGCTTACACAATTGGACTTGCAAAACGACCCCTTGATCTATAAGCTTGTGTGTGCAAGTTTATAAATTAAGGTCAAATTCTTAATATATATATTATAGTTAATAACCGACACCCCAACGTATAAATTGGTATGGGACTCTTTATACGATGGGAGCCCTGCAGAAGATCTCTTGGCTTATGCGTTTCCACACATAAGTTAAGGTTACTTTTCATACTTTACTGCCACATGTACTATAAAATTGCTAGTATAGGTCCGTTGTCATCAGTTTATTGATTACTCTCCACCTTCAAGTCCTCCCCTTTCTTCCTCTACGCTTAGTGCTTAGGGGCCATGGGGGAAAGGGTGGGGGATGATAGGACTTAGTCTTATAGACTAATAGTTTTCGGACCACATCATTTAGGGGATCGTTGAGCCCAGCATGGAGGAGCAGCCCCAGAGGTCAGCCCGTTTGGAGATAGGGCAGTCTAGCTCATGAGTTCAGACAGCTGGGACTGTGAGTCCCTGATTTTAGTAGTGTTTTATTTTGCTTCCGCTTGAGTGACTATGTAGTGAGGATTTGATGTATCGGGCTTAAGCCCATATTTTCAGTACATTTACATTCTGTGGTCTCTCCCTTTGTGGAGATTTTATTACTCTGATATGTGATTTTTCTGTGGACTTGCTTTTACTTTATTTTGCTACCTTTCTGTGATCGAATTGGCAGGCAGAATCGGCGCTTTGTGGTGATGACCCTTCAGTGCGTGAAGGTGTCACCGCAAGGCGGCGATTCTGGGCCTAAGACCCCGGTGTTTTAAAAGAAAAAATGGGGTCTGACAAGTGGTATCAGAGGAAACCTCGATCAGAAGAGTAGCAGTCCACTAACCCTAGGTCACCCCCGCTCGAGTTTAGTTTGGGGACAAACTAAGCAGCAGAAGCGTGGTGTGCCCATGTTGGGATCACATGTAATTGTCCACTATTAATTAGGCTTGAGTCAATTGCATACAGACGGTTTTTGATATACAGCCTCCAGCACAGCCTACACCACAGGGCGGAGTCCAGCAGACTCTTAATGATGCACCACCTCCCCCAGTCCCCACTCCATTCCTATAGTCGGAGATGGGGCAGACTCTGACAGCCATTTTGGAGGCTTTCAGGGCTCAGCAGGTTCCGGCTTTGTAGCCAAACCCGGGGGAAAACTAGCTGAGCATCTTCCGAGGACTCTCTCCCCCATCCTACTTAGGGACAGAGTCAGCTGTCCGGACAGAAGAATGGCTGGACATTATGTACGAGATGTTGACAGGGATACGGTGCCCCTGGGAGGAGAGAGGGCCATTGGTGGTCTCTTGCTTGGAGTCTCACGCCAAGAAATGGTGGAAGACGTCACTGGACATGACCTTTGCGGATATGGAGATTACAGAGATTACTTGGGGGGAGTTCAGGGCCGCATTACTGGAGTATTTTATTCCACAGTCAGCTAAGGATGATCTGGAGGACAGGTTCCTGCAGCTGAAGTAGGGCAATAAGACAGTGGTAGAGTACCACCGGGAGTTCAACCATTTAGCCCAATTTGCGAACTCCTATCAACTAGATGAGGCAGGATACATCAAGAGGTTCTATAAGGGCCTGCAGGAGGACTTTAGGGAGGCCCTACTATTCGTATCTGACAGGCCAATACCTCGAATATTAGAGATAGCCAAGAGGATAGAGGCTGATTGGCAAGCTACTCGGGGCCGGAAACGTCTAGCGGAGGATCAGGGTTGAGGAGCAAGGAACGATCAGAGATGAGCCCGTATCACGGACGTGAGAAGGGTCGAGGACCAGCCTCGTCAGGAGGAAAGACAGGAAACAAGGGAGCTAGTGGTGGTGGCACCACCACCTCTTCAGACATGGGAGGGACAGAGACCCGGGGGAATGACATATCCCCCGCCAGAGCGCTTCCACTATCATCAGGTTTGGCACATTCATAGAAATTGCCCCATGAGAGGGGAACCCCAACTAGCTCCACTGGCTACCCAGCCAGCACAGTACTTTGGAGGCCGAGGTCGTGATCGAGGACGGGGATACCAGGGGGAGATCGTAGACAAGAAAGGGAGCAGGTGTATTCTTTGGACCTTGTGCAGCCTTGGAACCTAAAGAAGGTCATAGTAGGTACGCCGAAGTTGTTTAATTGTTTTAAAAGAATTCCCCTTTCTCAGTTGACAAGTTGTAGAACTGCACTAGATAGAATAAATAGGAAAGAAAACTCGTTATAGAATCTTAAGACATTTAACCACCCCAGGTATCGTCTTCATCAGCGGCAAGCCTGCCCGTACGCTTTTCGATATCGGAGCTTCTCACTCCTTCGTGTCGGAGACGTTCGTTGAAGGATTGGAAGGCGTGGAGCGATTCACGGGCTCGGAGATGAGGGTGCGACTAACTGTTGGATTTGAACTCCTTACCTCGGACCACTGCAACATGGAGGTAGAAATCGGTGGAAAGGCGTTTCAGGCTCCAGCGATGCTTTTGAAGTTGACGGACTATGACTTGATCTTGGGCATGGTATGGCTACACTGGAACATGGCCTAGATTGATTACCAAGCGAAGAGGATCACCGTGAGGCATGGAGACTCTTTCATTTTCATCGAAGGTATAAGACCTGCCTCTCATATACTCTTATCTTCGGTACAGGTCGTTAAGGCCCATCTACAGGGAGAGGAGGTTTATCAGATTCTATTTGAGATGGCAGAAGTCAAGGAGTATATGATAGACATCCCGTTGGTGCGAGATTTTGCTGACGTCTTTCCAAAGAAACTGCCAGGACTACCTCCGCACCGAGAGAAGGATTTCCAGATACAGCTTGTGTCAGGGGACAAGCCGGCATCTAGGGCCCCTAACCGGATGGTCCCGAAGGATTGGACAGAGTTCCAAAGCTAGTTGCAGGAACTAGTAGAGGCAGGGTTTGTCCGGCCAAGCTCTTCACCGTGGGGAGCCCTGGTGCTATTTGTAAAGAAGAAGGACGGAAGTCTCCGCTTGTGTATCGATTATCGAGCGCTGAACAGACTGATGGTCTGGAATACATACCCACTGCCATGGATTGACGAGTTGTTTGATCAACTGGAGGGAGCGCATTTCTTCTCAAAACTTGACTTGAGGTCACGTTACTATCAGCTACGGATACGAGAAAAAGACATTTCGAAGACCGCCTTCTGTAGTAGGTGCAGACTGTTTGAGTTTATAGTGATGCCCTTCGGGCTCACAAATGCGCCGTCAGCATTTACAAGCCTCATGAACAGGGTATTAGAGGAGTATTTGGATGTATTCGTCATCGTATTTATTGATGACATTCTCATTTACTCAAGGACGGAGGAGGAGTATACACGACACCTGACTCTGACTCTAGAGAGGCTACGAGAGCACCAGCTGTATTCAAAGTTCAGCAAATGCTTGTTTTGGCTAAAGGAGGTGGCCTTCTTAGGTCACATTATCAGCGGTGCTGGGTTGGTAGTAGACCCGGCCAAGATTCGGGCAGTTCAGGATTGGCCACCATTGAAGATAGCCATGGATGTACGGAGCTTCCTAGGACTTGCTGGATATTACCGAAAGTTTGTCGAAGGATTCTCCCGGATTGCACTCCCTCTTAGATCCCTGAAGAAGAAGGAATCCCCTTTCGTTTGGACGACACAGTGCGAGGCGGCCTTTATGGAGTTGAAAGGTCGTCTTACCTCGGCTCCCATTCTCGCTCTTCCGTTGGGAAGGGAGGGATTTCAAGTGTACATGGACGCCTCCTACCAGGGGATGGGTGTCGTTCTGATGTAGAACGGGCACGTAATAGCCTACGCCTCCCGACAGCTGAATATACATGAGAAGAAATATCTGGTGCATGATCTGGAGATGGATGCAGTGATCTTTGCTCTGAAGATTTGGCGACACTACCTCTACAAGGTTCACTGTGACATCTTCTTAGATCACAAGAATTTGAAATACGTGGACACACAGAAGGAACTCAACATTAGAGAGAGACGTGGGTGGAGTTCCTGTCGGATTACCAGTACACCATGCACTACCATCCCGGGAAGGCGAACGTGGTGGCAGATGCTTTAAGCCAGACAGGAGATACCTCCGGGAAGGGACCACATCTGATGTCCATGGAGCTAGTACAGTCTTTCAGAGATATGCAGGTATCCCTATGAAAGTGAAGGGATAGATACTACTCTAGAGGGGGGGTGAATAGAGTAATCAAATTTTGCACAATACAAAACTTAACTGTCTACCCAACTCCCTTGGAGTGAAGTGCGGAATGAAGAGATTATAGATTTTGATTTAACCTTAAAGCCTAACACAAGTGATGTGCAAACACAAGCTAACTGTAATTACAGTTAAAGCTTGGAAAACCTAAACAGCAACTAGCAACCTAGTTATATCTATTCACAGCCACAGTACATGAATTAAACAGTTGAATCCAGACGACACAAGGAATTTTATAGTGGTTCCCCAAACAACTTGGGTACGTCCACTCTTCTACCCACACGGTAGGTATCCACTCAGGTTTTTGATCAGGTGCCCTGCCACCAACAGAATCTGCTTCAGGTAGATTCAGAAACCCTTTAGACTTTTGATCAGGTGTCTAAAAACCAAGCACAGGTTTTTGATCAGGTGCCCTGCCACCAAGGGATACTTTTGAAGGGAGTAATAACCCTGTACAGGAGGGGGAAGAAGGTTAAGATGTCTTCTCTATTTTACAATAGATTAGAGAAGCACAAAAGCTTGCACTGAGCTAGAATGCTCTAAAGAATCAAGGCTCCCCCTGGCTCAATGATGTCCAGGTGAAGTCTTGCTTCAGTGCAGAGAAAAACTCTTCAGAAAGTTCTGAAGGAAAGAGCTACAGGAAGAAAATAAATAACAAAAAGAAATCTCTTCAAGCAGCTATCTTCTTCTTCTTCTTCTTCAAAGACACTCTGAGTTGAACTTCCTGAAAGCAGGAGAACTCAGGTGAAGAAGAGATGAAGATCTTAACACTTCTCAGTTAGATGGAGTTTTCTGAGAGCAGGAAGCTTGAGCTTGATGAAGGCTTGAGTGTTTTTTAATATGTGTGTAACACTAGCTTCTGTTAACTAGCTTGAATCCTTCTGCAAAGGGTTCTTTTTATATCATCATCAAGCAACGGCTCTCTTCCATTTGAATTAATTTGTCTTCTTCTGAGCCTTGAGACCTGGGCTGTAAATATCAAGAAGACAGAAATATCTCTGCAGCAAAACATTCCATAAAAAGGAATAAACCTCTTTCTAAGAAGCTGCAGGCTTAAAATCAAATAATCAGATAGACTAAATAAAGTCACATCAGAAACTATCTCTTTATAGCAAAAGAAGACTTTTCAGTCTAACGGCTATAAAGGGGCTGACAGGAGATAAAGTAATTTAAAGAGACAGCTAATAAGACAAACAACTTTATCTTAAAAGATTTTAACTCAGGCAATAAGAATAGAGCAAATAATGCCTGGAAACTTTATCATACAGCTTAAAATATCGTGCCAGAAAATGTATTAAATAATTAAATATAATAAATAAATACAAAATCCAAAGGCAGACAGAAAACGTCGAACGACCTTCGAAGATCGTCGAACGACGCCAGGAGATCGTCGAACTATCGGGCAGATAGTCGAACGATCTAGATAGTCGAGCTATCAAACAGATAGTCGAGCTACCGCAGCAGATAGTCGAACTATCAGGACAGATAGTCGAACTACCAGATAGTCGAACTATCTAGGACAGATAGTCGAGCTATCAAGCGCACAGAGATAGTCGAACTATCAAGCAGATAGTCGACCTACCTCAGAAAACAGATAGTCGATCTATCAAAAGATAGTCGAACTATCAAAACAAACCAGATAGTCGATCTATCAACAGATAGTCGAACTACCAGCGCAGAACAGATAGTCGACCTATCAACCGATAGTCGAACTACCAGCGCAGAACAGATAGTCGACCTATCAACCGATAGTCGAACTATCAGCGCAGAACAGATAGTCGAACTATCAACAGATAGTCGAACTATCAGCGCAGAACAGATAGTCGAACTATCAACAGATAGTCGAACTATCAGCGCAGACCAAGACGTCGACCAACTGATAGACGATCGTCGATCAGTCGATAGACGATAGTCGAACGGCGTTCGACTATAGTCGAACGAAAAACCTACTTAACCAAATTCTTAATTTGGAAAAGCGAGGACTCTACAACTAGACTCCTAACCATTGACCATAGATATTTCTTGGGTCAAGGGCACAAAGAAGAAGACTAAACTCAAATCAAACTAGGGTACCAACAATCTCCCCCTATTTGAGTTAAGTCTCTCAAAAACTAAAACAGCTAGCAATAAAATAAACAAAATAATTTCAACAGATAGATAGCAATAAACTGGCAGATTATCAATCAGATAAATAAATATAACACAGCAGTTTAATCAAACTATCAAGAATCTTTAGGGTCAGGTAATGGATCAGAAGAACTAGAGACAAAAGAAATTTTTCGAAGAGGGTCATCTGATTCCTTCTTTGATATCTTCAGATCCTGAGCCCCAATGATCTTTAGTTCTGTAGCTCTGGGGACAACAGCTTCAGGATGTTTTTCCATGTACTTTGCTGGATCAAATATCTCAGGATTGACTTGGAATTTCTCAAATTCTTTCTTTCTGTACGCTGACATAGTAGTAAAGCCAGACGTATCTTTACCTTCGGCTCTTGCTTTTCTTATTTGGGATGCTCCTACAAGCTCTTGAAAGCGAGCCATCCTAAAATTAGGATCGAGCTCAGGATTTTCATATACGGGCTCTGGAGAAGCAGCAGCTATTATATCTAGATAAGACATTAGAATAAACTTAGCAAAAGGGACTTGCTAGAAGGTTTTAAAACACTGTAAACTATATACCTTTCGAAACACTTTTCTCAGATTGAACTGGAGAAGGAGGTGGGGAAAAAGTTGGTCTTTGGGCCACAACCTCCTTCATTGGTCTTTGAGATCCATAAGATGATTTGCTTTGCGAACTTTGATGACTTTGTCTTGGTTGGGGCTGAGCAGACGCAGATTTTCCATAGGCGGCAGATTGATTAGCAGGTAGATTCCCAGAGGCTCCTGCACCTGGAGGTGGAGGAGGACCTTTGGGAGTCCATCTGGAGACTGGACTGTCATACCTCTTAGTTCTCTTCCTTTCTTTTTGCTGATTTTTCGAAAGCCACATCCAATGCTTAAAATCCTTAGATTTGGGGTCAATGCCCTTCAAAATATAATAGGGAATGTCATTATCCTTATTTGGAGGTGGAGGAGGAGCAGCTTTTCTTTTCTTTGCAGCAGATTTCTTTTTCTTTGACTTTTCAGACATATCAGAATCATCATCATCATCAGAATGGGATGATGGAGGGTTCTCATACGGATCATAGGCTTCTGAGACAGCCTTTTCTTTAAGCTTTGAAGCAGATTTCTCCCTTTCTTCTTCCAGGGCATCCAAAGCCAGAAGGGAGTCTAAATCTAAACCAGGAGAGTCATCCCAGATGGATGACTTTTCACATTGCAGATCTTTCTCTTTCTCTTTTAATGATTGAATTCTTAATTCCCATGCTGCTCTTGCTTGAGCTTCTTCCAAGCTCAGAACAGAAGAGTCAACTCTGACTTCCTCTTTCTCAGACTCATCTTCTTTATTATCTAAGAAGGATTCCAACTCAGGGTCAACTTGAATATCGGGAATACTTGGGTCAGCCTCAGAAACTACTGCTATGATTTGAGCAGTTAAATCATCTTTAATAATATCTGTAAAATTACGAATACATGTCTGCTAAATAAGCTTGAATCATTCCTTCAAGGTATTCACAAACTATCAAATTAATTGATTCATCAACAAAACGAATGAAAGAATTACCTTCATATTTAACCATCTCCCAGCATTCATTCAGATATGAAGTTATGATTCCTTCCAGAAATCTGGCAATCATAGGAGAGGTTAGATCTTCTAAGCATACTTTCACTGCAATCTCAGATAACAATATTCCATCTGCTATATCTTTCTCAGACAAAACTGGAGCTACAACTTGCTCAACTGGAGCAATCTCTTCCTCAGCTGGAGTTACCACTTCCTCAGCTGGAACAAACTCTTCCTCAGCAGGAGCTGTCTCTTCCTGAACAGTCATAACAACATCTGGAACTTCTTCTGGCTCAACTTGGGCAGATTCTGGTTGGACAGATAAGACAACATCTGGAGCTATCTCTATTTCAGCTGGAGGGGAAGCAGGAAGGTCTGAGACATCTTCATTGAACATCTCCCCCTGCCTGATTTCAGTAGCTACTGAAACCAGGCCCCTAGAGGAAGATGGCTCAGCTGATTTGGAAATGGATTGGATGGAGGCAGTTAGACGGTCAATGGAGGCAGCAAGGGGAGCGATTGCCTCGTCAATCATGGTTTTGATCGACGGGGTAATCAGCTCCACGATGCGAATGAGAATCTCTGGAGAGATTTCAAAAGATGATGGATTAGAGGAGGATGGAGAATGAATTGGTGAATTAACGGGAGATGCATGAGGAGTAAGAATTCTCTCTGATCCTAACAAATCGAAGCTAGGAGCAGATATCCTAGCCAGATATGTAGGTAGAGGAGAGGCTGGAGGAGACAGAGGAACAACCATAGTTGTTTCAGGTGCAGCAGAAGAAGAAGGTCGTACCTCAGCTGAAGTTGATGGTACTTCAACTGAGGCAGACGGCAAAGCAGAGGAGGAGGAAGGGAGAGCTGAGCCAGCTTCACTAGGTTGAGGAGCGACTGAAGCAGTCCTTGTGTCCTCAGATTGTGCTGGAGCAGATTTCACAAATGTCCTCTTCCACTTTGAGAACAGATGGGGATCCATCTTCTTGCTGGCATTGATGGTAGTTGCGGCCGAACTCAGCAGCTGGGGGAATTTCTCCTTCAGGAAAATTCCAATAACCCTTCCCAGGGTGACTTCCTTCTTTCCTGTCTTCTTCCTGATTAAATCAAACAGAACAGCAGCCCAATCGATCCTTTTACGATTAACAATTGCACACATAAGTGCGAATTGCTGTCTTGTTATATTATCATGGGCAGAGTGCTTGCCCAGAAGCACTTTTCCGACTACCTCAGCGAGGAACTTGATCTTGAAGGGGAAGTTTACCTTGAGCAGCTTGGTGGGAATGCCCTCGGCATGTCCCAGCTCGACGAGCATCCTTCCGAACTCCTGAGCATCTTGCTCATAATCTTCATCACCAATAACTAAACCAAAAACATCAGAAAGAACGGCCGGAGTCAGGATAACTTCTACTCCGCCGATGGTACCGATCATCGATTCGTCTGTGGAAGACGACGTGAAAGCCCATTCTTTTATTTCTGGAATGTTAATCTTGATCCTTTCAGACATCAGCTTCTCTAAACCTTGATCCCTGCAGAGCTGGAGCACTTCCACGATTCCGGCATCGCAACTGCTGAAAGCTTCAAAATCTACACTGAATCCTGCATCGAACTTGACGACGGCTAGAACAGCTGGGGAAATCGCCATTGAATCGCTGGAGAAACGCGAGAAGGAGGAGGAAGACGAAGGGGACGGAGCGGCAGAAAATCGCAAGTGGGAAAGCAGAATGCGAAAGGGCACGTTCCGTCGACGATAAAGCAACAGATCTTTTAACCTAGGTCGACTATCGGCTTTATATTGAACCGGATATAGTCGGTCTATTAAAAAGATCTTGAACCGATAATCGAACGGCCGTTCGACGATCGGCTCAGAAGCAGAGTAGTCGGACAATCGTTCGACTATTTCTGGCTTCTCAAACAACAGGCTGTCGTCGTCCGGAGATCGACGATGAGCTCAGCCTGTTCGACGATGGTCGAACGTCGATCGACGATCTTCAAATAGATAAGCTATCATTAACCAGAGTTCGACGATAGGCTCAATCCGTTCGACGATCTTCGATCATCGTTCGACGATCTTCAAGCAGACCTCAACATAGGCAGATATCGTCACACTTAGTCTCGTCCATTGATCATGCCTAGTTGGACTAAAAAGAACAGATGCTTCTGTTCATCTAAAGGCTTGGTGAATATATCACCTCTCTGAAACTCAGTGGATATGAACTCAAGACAGATCTTGTTCTTTTCCACACAATCTCTCAGGAAATGGTGCCTAATCTCAATGTGCTTCGTTCTAGAGTGGTGCACTGGATTTTGTGCAATTGAGATAGCACTGGTACTATCACACATGATCTTGGTGTTCTTGTGTGAGTAACCATAATCCACAAGCTGGTTTTGAATCCACAGGATCTGTGAACAACAACTGGCAGCTGCTATATATTCAGCCTCTGCAGTTGAAGTTGAGACAGAAGCCTGCTTCTTACAGAACCAAGAGACCAATCTCTCTCCCAGGAACTGACAAGTTCCTGAGGTGCTCTTCCTGTCAACTCTGCAACCAGCATAGTCAGAATCAGAATATCCAATTAATTCAAACTCTGACTCAGCTGGGTACCAAAGTCCTAGATTTGGACATCCTTTCAGGTATCTCAGGATTCTTTTTAGAAGAATCAGATGAGATTCCTTGGGGTTGACCTGGAATCTAGCACAAAGGCATGTAGCAAACATTATATCTGGCCTACTTGCAGTTAGATATAATAGGGAACCAACAATGGCCCTATAATTCTTTTGATCAACTGGCTTGCCGTGATCATCAGAATCAATAACTACATTAGTAGCCATGGGTGTAGGCATTGTTGAAGCATCAGCCATCCCAAATTTCTTTACCAATTCCTTGGCATATTTGGATTGGGAGATGAAGATACCATCAGCATCTTGCTTAACTTGGAGACCAAGAAAGTAAGACAGCACACCCATGCTACTCATCTCAAACTTAGAGTGCATCAAGTTGGAAAACTTTTTGCAAAGTTTGGGATCAGTGGAGCCAAAGATAATATCATCTACATACACCTGAACTAACAGGATTGTGTCCTTGTGATGCTTAACGAACAGGGTTCTATCAACTACTCCCCTAGTGAAGTTGTGCTCTAACAGGAAACTAGCTAAGGTCTCATACCAGGCCCTAGGAGCTTGCTTTAGTCCATAAAGAGCTTTTTGCAACTTAAAAACATGAGAAGGCTGAGTTGATGAAACAAACCCTGGTGGTTGTTCAACAAACACCTCTTCCTTAAGCTCACCATTTAGGAATGCACTTTTGACATCCATTTGGAACACCTTAAACTTCATGTAGGCTGCATAGGCCAAGAAGATCCTTATTGCTTCTAGCCTTGCAACAGGAGCAAAGGTTTGGTCATAGTCTATACCTTCCTCCTGTCTGTAGCCCTGAGCTACAAGCCTAGCTTTATTCCTTACTATTATTCCATTTGCATCAAACTTGTTTCTATACACCCACTTGGTGCCTATGATCAGTTGGCCTTTAGGTCTTGGAACCAAAGTCCAAACTTTACATCTCTCAAACTGATTGAGTTCCTCTTGCATTGCAATGATCTAGTGGGGATCTAGCTCTGCATCTTTAAAGGTGAGGGGCTCAACCTGTGAGAGGAAACAAGCATGCATCACATCCTGTCTTAATTGATGTCTTGTTTGCACACCAGCTGATATGTCTCCAATCACTTGAGATGTAGGGTGATCTCTAAGTGTGACAATGTCAGCAGGTGGGATGTGATCTTCAGCAACAGTTGGGATTAATTCCTCAGGAGGAATTTGATCTACTGTTGGTGGTACAGCAACAGCTTCAACAGCTTCAGCAATGTCTTCATCACTGTCTGATTCAGTGATCTGAAGAGTTGAAAGTTGAAGAATTTCTTGAGGGGCATCATGTACCTGCAAAGAACTGGAGGAAGGAGAATTTTCTTTCTCCTTGTAAAACATCTGAGACTCATCAAAAGTCACATGCACAGATTCTTCTATCTTACAGGTTGATTTGTTATAAACCCTATAAGCTTTGCTTACTTGGGAATATCCAAGCATGATTCCCATTGAAGCTTTTGCTTCAAACTTTCTAATATATTCTTTATTATTGTTATGAATATAAACAGTACAGCCAAAAATTCTAAAGTAATTAATTTTTGGTTTCTTTCCTTTAAGCAACTCATAAGGAGTTTTACACTTAAGTTTGTGTATCAAACTTCTATTCAAGACATAGTTGGCTGTACTAACAGCTTCTGCCCAATAGGATAGAGGCATGTTAGCATCTGCCAACAATGTGCTAGCAGCTTCAATTAGTGTTCTATTCTTCCTCTCAACTACCCCATTTTGTTGGGGAGTTCTAGGAGCTGAGAAGCTATGTTTGATACCTTCTCTCTCACAGAATTCTTGCATGAGAAGAGAGTCAAACTCAGTACCATGATCACTTCTGATCAAGGCCACATGAGTAGAGTACTCAGTCTGCACACAAAGTAGAAAGTCTGTAAGGGCTTTGAAGTTATCAGACTTAGTTCTCAAAAAGAAAACCCAACTGAATCTAGAGAAGTCATCTACAATTACTAAAGTGTAATACTTCCCTCCTAAACTCTGTACATTTATTGGGCCAAAAAGGTCCAAATGTAATAAATACAGGATTCTAGGAGAATCACTTTTATTTACAGATTTAAATGAATTCTTGGTTTGCTTGCCTAGCTGACAAGCCTTGCATAGACTCTCCTTCTTGTAGGGGCAAGAAGGTAAGCCTCTAACAAGGTTGTGCTTAGATAACCTAGATATATTTTTCAGGTTTACATGACTAAGCCTTTTATGCCATAAAGAATTATTATTAAGGGTTAATTCATTAAACAGGCAGATTTCAGAGTGAGATGAATTAAAATCTACTAGATATATATTGCCTATTCTATTACCTATTAAAACAACATTATTATTTAAAGTAATATTGCAAGAGGAGTTAGAAAAAGAAACCTGGTAGCCAGCATCGCATAGCTGGCTAACTGAAATCAGATTATGCTTCAGTCCATTGACATAAGCAACTCTCTTGAATGTAACAGCTCCAATCGTGATCTTGCCATATCCTTCTGTCTGACCACAGCTGGAGTCTCCAAAGATAACCTTTGGGCCGAGCTTAGCTTTGTACTTTGACAGAAGCTCTTTGTTTCCTGTCATATGCTTAGAGCATCCACTATCCAAATACCACTTATTTTGAGTGATTGGATAGGCCTTCACCTGCAAAACAATTATTTAGACAGAGTGGACCCAGGTAACCTTGGGTCCCTTGTTTTTCACATAAGAAAAACTGGAAATATAAGAGAATGCAGGCTGAGGGTGATAGCCTAGTGGGTGAGATCTCCTAGGTGGGATTCTCCATGCAGATGATGGGTCAACAAACCTAGGGTTTCTATTTTCATTTAGGTTTCTATGATACTGATTATGATTTTGAAAATCATGTTGAAATCGTCGATCGACGTTCGACGATGGGCGCTCAGATCGTCGAGCTTCGTTCGACCATGGAGCATCCGATCGTCGAGCAGCGTTCGACGCTCTTTGCATTTCTTTGAAAAACTTCTTTCTCTTTTCTCTCTTAGCTTTATTTAATGTTTTATTTACAAGGTTTACTTGCTCAGTGTTCTTCTTTCCACTAGCTGAAATGAAGTTCACTGGAGTTGAAAGGTTATTTTTTAAGGAGAACTGGGGGTTCACTGGGAGAAGCTCCTAAGCCTAATTTATCATTACCTGACCTAGTGTTAGTCATGCTGGTAATTTCTAACAGCTTAAGGCTTCTACCATTAAGGGATTCTTCTAATCTCTTAGACTTAGCTAATTCTATTTTAAGAAATTTTATTTCTTCACTACAAGTAGTGAGTTCTTCCTTTAACCTAACATTTTCAGAGGCTATTGATTCAGAGTCAGCTAGCCTATTTCTAAGTTCTTTTATCTTTTTTTCTGAACTAATTAAATCTAAACATAGAGATTTAAAATCTAACTTAAACTCTTCTGAAGTAAAATCATAAGATGAAAGTACCTCATCTTCAGTAGGCATCTCTTCATCAGAGTCAGAACTCTCTGCAGCAGAGTGGTTGCTGCAGGCATCTATTGCCATTAGGCAAATTTCTTTGGCCTTCTTCTCTTCCTCATCTTCACTGGAGCTTGATGAGGATGATTCTTCATCAGAATCACTCCAGGTTTCAGCAATGAAACCTCTCTCCTTTTTCTTGTTCTTGTAGGAGGATGGCTTGGAGTGCTTCCTGTGCTGCTCCTTTTCTTTCCTCTTGTCTTTGTTCTTCTCCTCTGGACACTCTGGTAAGATGTGTCCAGGCTTCCTGCAACCATAACATATAATTTCTTTAGCAGGTGAACGGTCATACCTTGGTTTGTCTTCATAGCGTGAAGACTTCTTTCTGAATTCCTTTCTCCCCATCTTGAGAAACCTCTTGGCAAACAGTGCCATAAGTTCCTCATTGGATTGGCTGCCTTCAGAAACATCTGCAGCCTTAAGAGCTAGAGATTGCTCTTTTCTTGTTGGAGTGGGGGTCTTTGCTTCAGCTTCTGCTTCTCTGGTCTTCAGCACTTGCTCAAAAGACTTGAGCTTGCCGAGGAGAGCTTCAGTTGAGATTTCATTGGTACTTCTGGCTTCTTTGATGGGCCAGATTCTTAGATCCCATGTGCTAGGGAAGCACATAAGAATCTTATCATTGACCTCTGTCAATGATATGTCCTTGTCCAGGGTCCTCAGCTCATTGATGATTGAGCTGAGCCTGGTGTACATAGCCTCAACTGATTCAGCATCAGTCTTCTTGAAGTTCTCGTACTGTGAGATAAGGTTGGACCTCCTGTCCTTCCTTTCATCAGCTGAACCAGCTACAATCTGGTTCAGTGTGTCCCACATGGCCTTTGCTGAAGCGCAATCAGCAACCTTCTGGAACACCTCATCAGACATAGTCTGAGCCAGTATGTTCATTGCCTTGGCATCAGCAATTTTGGCCTTCTTGTATTCGTCATTATAGTCTGGAGGAGGCACTGCACTCATATCAGATGATGAGGTAGTGGCTGCAGCAGGTGCTCTTGGGGGACCTGACAAAATAGAAGCAAAAATACTCTCATCAATAGAGTTCATATAAAGTTTGATCCTTGCCTTCCAGATGCCAAACTTTGCTAAGTTGCATGCTGGAGGTCTGGTGCTAGAATAATCCTTAGACTGGGCCATGATAGTGAATTTCTATAAACTCTTGGTATCTATCAGGATCTTGTGACTTAGGTGTTAGCCTATACAGTCAGTCAACCTCCCTCTGATACCAATTGAAAGTGAAGGGATAGATACTACTCTAGAGGGGGGGTGAATAGAGTAATCAAATTTTGCACAATACAAAACTTAACTGTCTACCCAACTCCCTTGGAGTGAAGTGCGGAATGAAGAGATTATAGATTTTGATTTAACCTTAAAGCCTAACACAAGTGATGTGCAAACACAAGCTAACTGTAATTACAGTTAAAGCTTGGAAAACCTAAACAGCAACTAGCAACCTAGTTATATCTATTCACAGCCACAGTACATGAATTAAACAGTTGAATCCAGATGACACAAGGAATTTTATAGTGGTTCCCCAAACAACTTGGGTACGTCCACTCTTCTACCCACACGGTAGGAATCCACTCAGGTTTTTGATCAGGTGCCCTGCCACCAACAGAATCTGCTTCAGGTAGATTCAGAAACCCTTTAGACTTTTGATCAGGTGTCTAAAAACCAAGCACAGGTTTTTGATCAGGTGCCCTGCCACCAAGGGATACTTTTGAAGGGAGTAATAACCCTGTACAGGAGGGGGAAGAAGGTTAAGATGTCTTCTCTATTTTACAATAGATTAGAGAAGCACAAAAGCTTGCACTGAGCTAGAATGCTCTAAAGAATCAAGGCTCCCCCTGGCTCAAAGATGTCCAGGTGAAGTCTTGCTTCAGTGCAGAGAAAAACTCTTCAGAAAGTTCTGAAGGAAAGAGCTACAGGAAGAAAATAAATAACAAAAAGAAATCTCTTCAAGCAGCTATCTTCTTCTTCTTCTTCTTCAAAGACACTCTGAGTTGAACTTCCTGAAAGCAGGAGAACTCAGGTGAAGAAGAGATGAAGATCTTAACACTTCTCAGTTAGATGGAGTTTTCTGAGAGCAGGAAGCTTGAGCTTGATGAAGGCTTGAGTGCTTTTTAATATGTGTGTAACACTAGCTTCTGTTAACTAGCTTGAATCCTTCTGCAAAGGGTTCTTTTTATATCATCATCAAGCAACGGCTCTCTTCCATTTGAATTAATTTGTCTTCTTCTGAGCCTTGAGACCTGGGCTGTAAATATCAAGAAGACAGAAATATCTCTGCAGCAAAACATTCCATAAAAAGGAATAAACCTCTTTCTAAGAAGCTGCAGGCTTAAAATCAAATAATCAGATAGACTAAATAAAGTCACATCAGAAACTATCTCTTTATAGCAAAAGAAGACTTTTCAGTCTAACGGCTATAAAGGGGCTGACAGGAGATAAAGTAATTTAAAGAGACAGCTAATAAGACAAATAACTTTATCTTAAAAGATTTTAACTCAGGCAATAAGAATAGAGCAAATAATGCCTGGAAACTTTATCATACAGCTTAAAATATCGTGCCAGAAAATGTATTAAATAATTAAATATAATAAATAAATACAAAATCCAAAGGCAGACAGAAAACGTCGAACGACCTTCGAAGATCGTCGAACGACGCCAGGAGATCGTCGAACTATCGGGCAGATAGTCGAACGATCCAGATAGTCGAGCTATCAAACAGATAGTCGAGCTACCGCAGCAGATAGTCGAACTATCAGGACAGATAGTCGAACTACCAGATAGTCGAACTATCTAGGACAGATAGTCGAGCTATCAAGCGCACAGAGATAGTCGAACTATCAAGCAGATAGTCGACCTACCTCAGAAAACAGATAGTCGATCTATCAAAAGATAGTCGAACTATCAAAACAAACCAGATAGTCGATCTATCAACAGATAGTCGAACTACCAGCGCAGAACAGATAGTCGACCTATCAACCGATAGTCGAACTACCAGCGCAGAATAGATAGTCGACCTATCAACCGATAGTCGAACTATCAGCGCAGAACAGATAGTCGAACTATCAACAGATAGTCGAACTATCAGCGCAGAACAGATAGTCGAACTATCAACAGATAGTCGAACTATCAGCGCAGACCAAGACGTCGACCAACTGATAGACGATCGTCGATCAGTCGATAGACGATAGTCGAACGGCGTTCGACTATAGTCGAACGAAAAACCTACTTAACCAAATTCTTAATTTGGAAAAGCGAGGACTCTACAACTAGACTCCTAACCATTGACCATAGATATTTCTTGGGTCAAGGGCACAAAGAAGAAGACTAAACTCAAATCAAACTAGGGTACCAACACCCTAGTGTCCGAGAATGATCTAGAATTGTATATGGAGTATCTAGCATCAATGGTTGCCATATATGATATTTGGGGCCGCATCCGGGATGGACAGAGGACAGATGCTTGGGCAGAGCCGATATTCCAAGCCTTGGAGGAGGGTTCGACAGGAGATTATTCATTGAGAGATGGATTGCTATATTTTAAAGGCAGGGTCTTTATACCCGCAGGAGGCAAGATTCGGGAGTACATCATGGCGGAGGCACATTGTAGAAGATATTCTATACACTCGGGGATCACCAAGATGACGGCCAACTTGAAGAAGATGATGTTTTGGCCAGGGATGAAGAAGGACATTACATACTTTGTGACTCATTGCGAGGCATGCCAGCTGGTGAAGGCGGAGTGCAGGAACCCCGCAGGATCGCTACAGCCACTTCCGGTGGCAGAGTGGAAATTTGAGGACATCGCGATGGATTTCATTCATGGCCTCCCCTGGTCACAGACGGGAAACGATTCAATTTTGGTCACCGTCGATCGGCTGATGAAGGTGGCTAGATTCACTCCAATCAGAAAAGATGATTCGGTTGGAGTACTAGTCCGGAGATTCGTAGAGCAGTTCATTCGTTACCACAGGGTGCCCAGGACGATCGTGTCAGATCGGGATGGTCAGTTCACATACAGGGAGTGGAGATCCGTGCAGACTTACTTAGGCATGCGGCTGACCTTCAGCACAGCTTTTCATCCCCAGACGGATGGGCAGACAGAACGCACCAACCGGACATTGGAGGACTTCCTAAGGCTATGCATTTTGGATCGAAACGAACCTTGGGAGAAGCTTTTACTACTAGTCGAGTTCTCCTATAACAACAGCTACCAATCCAGCATAAGGATGCCTCCTTATGAAGCCTTGTACGAAAGGAGATGCAGGACTCCACTTTCATGGATTCAGGTTAAGGATCCAAAGGTGTTGGGATCAGATTTTATCGAAGACACTGAGGCTCAGGTGAGGCTGATACGGGACAGAATGCTGGAAGCGCAAAGCCGACAGGCTAAGTACTACGACGCCCAACACTGTTAGGTAGAGTTTCAGGTGGGAGACCAGGTTTTCTTAAAGATCCGGCCCATGCACAGAATTTCATGGGTGCGTGGTCGGAAGAAGAAGCTCAGCCCTAGGTATATGGCCCTTACAAGATCCTGGAGCGGGTCGGGCCTCTAGCTTACAGGCTGGAGTTGCAACCAGAATTGGCATGCATACACGACATGTTCCACATTTCTTCACTTAGGAGGGCTCTACTATGCCCGGAGCAACATACTTCGACCACAGATGGGTCAGTAGCTTCAGACCGGTCAGTTAACTTGGAGCCGGTTCGGATCGATGATATAGGAGTACGGATCTTGCGTCGCAAGAAGGTTTCGTTAGTCAAATTCCTGTAGAGGAACCATGGTCAGGAGGAGCATACTTGGGAACCGCAGGACCTAATGCGACAAAAGTATCCAGAGCTGTTCAGCCAGGTATGCCTCACAACCTCTCAGGATGTTCGATTTACCTTCCTGTTTTTTTTAACTGGTAGGACTGCCCTAGTATGGGTAGAGGCTAATCTTTTGTTTATTGGGGTCTTATTCTTGCAATTTGGGTGAATTAGACATTGATTTGAGCTTCCCTTTAAACCACACTTAGCAAACATGGCGTCGTGATGTAATCTTTCACATCTCAAGGGATGTTACAAGCTTCTTTTCTTCGATAGGAGCCCCGTAGGCTTAACCTTGATTTCGGGGACAAAATCTTTGTTTTGTTTATTGGGATTTGTAACATCCCATTTCAAACTAGGCCCCTAGGAGTGGTTTTTGTTGTAACATCCCATTTCCGACCAGACCACTAGGAGAGGTTTTGTCATGACCAAGTCATGACAAAACCCCAGGAATCCTAAGAAGGCCAAGTGACCCAGGCTCAAGTGAAAATCACCTTGGTCTGCGAATGGTAGGGCAGAAATTTACTAAAAACAGGATTTGGTCTTGGGCGTTGAGTGCGTCGAGTGCACTCAACGCAAAGAGCTGAACGGCGTTGAGTGCACTGACTGCACTCAATGCCATCCTGTGTAGGGTGGATGGAGTTGAGTGAGCAGAGCTCACTCAAAGCCATAGTCAGGGTGGCGTTGAGTGAGCAAAGCTCACTCAATGCCGTAATCTTGATGGTGTTGAGTGAGTAGAGCTCACTCAACACCATAGTCTGTATGGCGTTGAGTGAGCAGAGCTCACTCAACACCATAGTCTGGATGGCGTTGAGTGAGCAAAGCTCACTCAACACCGTAATCTGATGGCGTTGAGTGAGCTGAGCTCTTTCAATGCCGTAATCTGGATGGCATTGAGTGAGCTGAGCTCACTCAACGCCATAGTCTGGATGGCATTGAGTGAGCAAAGCTCACTCAATGCCGTAGTCTGGAAGGGTTGTATCCTGGATGGCGTTGAGTGAGCAGAGCTCACTCAAAGCCATATCCTGGATGGCATTGAGTGAGCAGAGCTCACTCAACACCGTAGCCTGAATAGAGTTGAGTGAGCAGATCTCACTCAATGCCGTAGCCTGGATGGCGTTGAGTGAGCTGAGCTCACTCAATGCCATTTTACTTAGAAATTTTTTTGGCAAGGTTTTAGCTTAGCTGAAGGTTCAGTTGAACCGGGCCGTTCCAAGAAGTGGGACCGAATGCAATATTGGGTCGTTTCTCTTATTAAGGCCCAATTAAATCGTATTTTAAAATGTTGACTGGTCAATGCCCCGTGGCCGTCGGTTTTGGAAAACGAGGAGGAGCCATGGCCATGGCCGGAAACCAGCTTTCACGGCCATAAATGGCGCTTGATGTCGTGGCCCCTTCCCCTCCTCTTTAATGGCTAGATTCAAGTCCTCATGGGGAGAGGAGGAGTTTCTAGCCTTCCTCCAGCTATTTTGAGCCATTTCATCTCCCCTCCACCATGGTCGAAGCATGCGTTTAAGGAAGCATTAATGGTTGGACAGCCTACACCCACCCGCATCCCCATTTATTCCCTTTAAAAGACTCCATAGACTTAGAGATAAAGTTTCCACCCTTACCCGACAGATTGGAGCCTTGTACTGTGCTGTAGAAGAATTCCGGCGATTCCACCACCGTGCCAATGGCATCCCGACAATCGGCTCGTCTCCAAACCACTAACAAGGTCCTCCCCTCCTCTCTTTCTACGGGTAGATCTTAGAACTCTTTAGGATTGATAGTCGATCTCAATGGTGCTCGATCGAGAAGGGCTCCTCTTCCTGTTTCTTTTATTCCCGCATCAAACTTAGCTTTCGGGTTCGCCAGAAAACACCTCTCAGGCGGACGTGCCGCCACCCGGCGATGGCCACCACCTCAACGGAGGCGGTGGTGGCGGTGGCCGGCCAGGGAGGAGGCTGGATGGCCGGCGGCAGCGTCTGGAATGCGCTCCAGGTCGGGCTAAGCTCAGCCCTTGGCTGGAGGAAGAAGACGACCCAGCACTGTTGGATCTGCTTCAAGATCTGTGTTGGTTATTTAATCTCTTTCTCTTAAATGAATTTTCTGTACTAAGATAACAGTCACTTTAGAAAATTAATGAAAAATAATTAGAGGCTCTATATGAAGAAATGGTCAACATATAATTTGTAGCCCTATGGGTCTATTTTATTTTAAAATTTATTTGGGTCAATTTGGTCAACTGGTATGACCAGGGCACCACTTTTGGTGGGATCTATACCTAGAGTTAAGCAGAGGTTAAAATGTGTGCCCACCCTTCATCCCTTTTCCAAAGGATCTGAAATTTGGACAGGGTGTCTACCATAGCTATACCTAGGGCCTGTCCAAAAAGGGGAATTTTTGGAGAATGTTTTCCTATAGTTTTTAGAAATATCTAATAATCTTAGGGTAAATTAATTAGATGGCTTAAGGACTTCCAAACCCTCCCAAATTTTTGTGAGTTGTCCCTGGGTTCATCATAAGGTTCTGTATAATTTTTCATCTCATTTGAAGAGGTTTTAGATTGGAAATGAACAAACCTAAGCTTTGCCCTATTAAGCGATTTTTAGGTCAAGAGTGTACTTTGTGATTTCAGTGGTCAAATCACCTCAATAGAGGCTGAGATTTTGACCACTGGCTAGGCATAATTCCTAGCTCCCTTTCATGGATTTTAAGGTAGATCGGGGTAGAATTGCCCTAGGACCCAAGGCCAAACCCTAAGGATGGTTCTTGGTGGTTTGTGAAGGGTAAGTGGTCAAATGACTTTGTTATGATTTGAAACTTGGTAGAGAGAATTCTAGGGTAGCTAGAATCCTCTTGTAGAAATCTAAATGGATTTTAAAGTAAATAAGTCCCTCAAAACCCTAACCCTAGTTTAGGGCACAAAACTTGTGGTGATAGAAGATGTCCCTAAAACTCACTAAATAGTGATGAGATTTGGGTAGAATAGTGTTTAAAGTTAGTACAAGCTCTGGAGATTTTGTTATGAATTTAGGACTATTATTTTGGATGTTTCATTAACAAATTAGTAATTTGAATTATTTACTTAGAAATTTATTATAGAGAAAATACTTTCTAGAAATTGATGAACTTTAGCCAGAAGATGTTATATTATGTTTGAAAGCTCTGTGAATTTTTATGGGATTTTTGAAAAATTATTTCTAAGGGTTGCTTCATTAAATAGTGTTTTCCATGAAAATTTAATTAAATATATTTTAGTGTCTAGCAAGCCTGTAAAATTATGATTTTTGCACAATGACCCTTTTTGTACCATATTAGGATTCTGTAATTTTTATATAAGTTTCTGATGAATAATTTTGGCACTTTCTTCTTTACATATGGTTAATGGAATTTTATTGGATAAATTAGTTAGAGGCTAAATCAATTCTGTAAAATCATGGAAATTAATATTTATTGATATCTCTCTGTTGTTTAGTGATCATAATTTTTGGGTGGCCATTACTTGAGAAAATCATGTAGTTAATGTTTAAAATCACCCATGGTCAATCTTTTGGAAAAATTAAATAAATATCAGATTAATTAGGAAAATTGTAAATTTCTATATTTAGGCTAATTATGTCATGATAGACCTCCAGTAAATTTTATAGGAGATTTGGAAGACAGTTTGGAGTACCTCCCTTTGTATACCTCATATAGCTTAAGATGGTCTGCGTTTAATAAAAACTACTGAAATCATATTAAGCTACAGGATGAACTTAGAGGATTTGGATATTGGGATAATGGTTTGGAAATGTGTATGAATGCATCCTCAGTAACCAAGATGAGGATAGGTTGGTAGGTTGTCTAGTCATAAGAGGTGCTCGGGACTAATGAAAGATCGTCCTCCCTAGTAGGAGAGGAAGAGTCTTAATATATAAGGGTTAGAACCAAAGTAATTTGAATGGGATCGGGTAATGGTTAATAACCAATAAAAGTAAGTGCCTTGCGAATGGGAGTTTTGGGCTTCAGCCCATCGTAGTTCCTAGTGCCCTTTGAGAGCCCTTCACGGGGTATGTCGGGGGCAGTCCTGGGCTAACGTAAACCGTAGGAATAATAAACAAAAAGAGCAACTAATATAACTAGGATCGCACATACACACACCCCGGTTATTTGGGAAGTTGAGTAGGTTGGTTTAATTGTCTTTCAGTCAGTAGCTTTCGAAGGTAGATGCACGGACGGGACAGTCTGGGGAGCCGAGGGCTCGAGGGTTTAAATACAGAATAAGGTGGTGGGTCTTTTGTATTTGACTGTCGTTCACACCGACGTAGGTACGTAGACTCAGCGGTGTGGGACACTTAGCAAAAGAAAGTCTGGTGGGTACAGCCAGCACTAGTACACTGATACTCTAGGTTGTGTTCTTCTAGGGGCATACGGAAGGGCTAGGCCCGATTGTGTGGATACCTACCTAGGAGTAGGGGGCCCGACCCACTGTCTCTGTTTGCCACTACGGAGGTTCCTGGGAGTGAAGCTAGCGGCCCGAACAGGGGGAACTAAAGGTATGTGCGCATAGAGTCGTGTGCGTGGGTTTCACTTGCATGAATCATGGCATAACATATCACTACACTCATATTTGCATACAACCGACACCCCAACGTATAAATTGGTATGGGACTTTTTATACGATAGGAGCCTTGCAGAAGACCCCTTAACTTATAATTTTGTATGGGCATTCATATAAGTTAAGGTTACATATTTAAATTCTACTTGTCCTTTCAAATATATATTGATTTACTACATGTTTACTTTACTGCTCACTATTTTAGAACTGCTAGATGTACCTTTCATACTTAGCTGCTTATACAATATATATTTACTGTTAGACTAGTTCCGTTGTCACCCGCCTTGCTTATTCTCCACCTTTGTAGCTTCTCTTTCCTCCTCTCCGCTCGGTTCTTAAGAGCCGTGAGGGAGGGGTAGGGGATGATAGGGCTTAGTCTTTTTGACTAATGGTTTTCGAACCACAACATTATAGGAGCTCTGGATGGAAGACAGGGACCAGCACCAACGGAGTACGGCGTGCATGGAGGTGGGCAAGTCTAGTTCCAGAGTACTTGTTACTAGCTCCGTGAGTGATTAGTCTGTCTTATAGCTTCCACGATGAGTAATTTGTAGTGAGGACTCTGATATACCGGGCTGAGCCCGTTTATATATTTCATCTGTACTGTTCTTTGCAGTACTTTCTACTTTCTATATATTGATGGACTTGCTGTGATTTTTATTCATATATGATTATGTGGACACGTTGCACTTATTTCTCTCTCTTTGTGATCGAAAAAGGTCGGCAGAATTGGCATTTTGTAGTGGCGGCCCTCCTGAGTTTTGGTGCCACCGCAAAGCGGCAATTCTGGGAATAAGACCCCGGTTGTTGAAAAGAAAAAAATGGGGTCTTACAAGTGGTATCAGAGCAGACCTCGATCGAAAGAGAAGTAGTCCACAAACCTTGGTCCTCCCCCGTGCGAGCTTAGTTTGCAGACAAACTAGCAGCGGAAGCAGTGGTATGCCCATAAGGGAAATCACATGTGAAAGTCCATCTTATCCCTTTCTTTTATTCCATTCATACGCTATCTAACAAACGGAATTTTTCCTTGTAGCCTGCGACGAACCCTACACAACAGCATGGGACACCTCAGGCTCTGAATGTGGTCCCACCTCCGCCGGCTCCAGCTCCGTTCCAGCAGACGGAGATGGGACAAACACTGACGGCCATTCTGGAGGCCTTCAGAGCTCAGCAAGCCCTGGCTCCACAGACAAACCCCGGGGCCAACTAGATGAGCGTCTTCCGGTGACTTTCCCCTCCATCCTACCTGGGGACAGAATCGGCAGTACGCACTGAGGAGTGGTTAGATACCATTTACGAGATGCTTGCGGGGATCCGAAGCCCCACTAAGGAGGCAGTTGCTTTGGCGATCTCCTGCCTGGAGTCATATGAAAAGAGGTGGTGGAAGTGATAGCTGGACACCACATTTACGGGTATGGATTGCGCAGATATTACTTAGGAGGAGTTCAGAGCAGCGCTCCTGGGACATTTTGTACCTCAGTCGGCGAGGGACGAGCTGGAGGATAGGGTCCTGTGGTTGAGGCAGGGGAACAGGACGGTGCTGGAGTATTATAAGGAGTTTACTCACCTGACCCGCTATGCAGACGCTTATCAGTTGGACGACGCTGGCTATGCCAGGAGGTTTTACAAGGGACTGCAAGATTACATGAGACAGGCCCTCCTCTTTGTCTCAGAGGGGAGTTTGGCCAGGATTTTGGAGATGGCTAAAAAGAGAGAAGCGGATCAGCTTACAGTTAAGAGCCGGAAGAGACCGGCTGATGATGCAGTGATTGGAGGTCATAGAGACCTTCCTCGAGGCCAGGTGATTGGGGAGACAAGGAATTGGCATCAACCTCATCAGGAGATTTGGCAGGAGCAGAGAAGTAAGGGATTATTGGCTCCCTGGCCTTTACAGATGCTGGATATACTAAGGACAGCAGAGCATGCACCGGTATGCTTTCAGTGCAATCAGCCGGAGCATATCAAGAGGAATTGTCATATGAGGCGAGTACCCCCACCAGCACTTCGGGGCGCCCCTCCTCCCCGGCAGTTTGGCGGCCGAGAACACGATCGAGGATGAGGATATCAGGGCTGAGGCCACAGTCCAGAGAGGGAGCAAGTGTATACTCTAGACCTGACATAGCCCCGAAACCCAGAGCAGGTTATCGCAGGTATGTCAGTACTTTTAAATTTTTCTTTCCCTTCCTAGGAACTAGTTTTCTAGACATGGCCTTGTTAGAAACTAAGAGAATACAACTATAACCAGAATACTAAGACACTTAATTACCTCAGTCATAGTTTTTATCGACGATAAACCCGCTCACATGCTCTTCGACATCGGTGCTTCGCACTCATTTGTGTCGGAGGATTTCGTGAAAGGCTTGGCAAACGTGGAGCGGTTCACAGGAAAGATAATGAGGGTGTGCCTACCCGATGGATCAGAGCTAATGACCTCTGCTCATTGCAATATGGAGGCGGAGATCGGAGGGAAAGCATTTGAGGCACCAACGACGATTCTGAGGATGCCAGATTACGATTTGATCTTGGGCATGACATGGTTGTACTGGAACCATGCCCAGATTAACTGCGTGGCGAAGAGGATCATTGTGAGGCACGGGGACTCCTTCATTGTTATCGAAGGTATTATACCAGCACCCCGCATATTATTATCACCTATGTAGGCCATCAAGGCCCATCTACAGGGGGAGGAGGTTTATCAGGTTCTTTTTGAGGAGGCCATGTCCAAGGACTCCATTTCAGATATTCCAGTAGTGCGAGACTTTATCGATGTTTTCCGGAGAAGCTACCAGGGCTACCCCCGCACTGAGAGAGGGACTTCCAGATTCAGCTCATACCGGGGGCTAAGCCGGTATCTAGAGCTCCCTATCGAATGGCCTCGAAGGAGTTGGTGGAATTTCAAAGCCAGCTTCAGGAGTTAGTGGAGGCCGGGTTCGTCCAGCCTAGATCTTCACCATGGGGAGCTCCGGTGTTATTCGTCAAAAAGAAGGATGGAACTCTTCGGCTGTGTATAGATTACCGGGCATTGAACAGGTTGACGGTCCGGAATACTTATCCCTTGCCAAGGATAGACGAGCTATTTGACCAGCTGGAGGGAGCACATTGGTTCTTAAAGCTAGATCTGAGATCAAGGTACTACCAGCTTCGTATTCGGGATGAGGACATCCCGAAGATGGCCTTCAGCAGCAGATATGGTTTGTACGAGTTTACCGTGATGCTTTTCGGGCTCACGAATGCACCCTCCGCATTCATGACCTTGATGAACCGGATGTTCAAAGAGTATCTGGATGTCTTCGTTATTGTATTTATCGACGACATCCTTATCTATTCGAGGTCAGAGGAGGAGCACGCGAGGCATCTGGCCTTGACCTTGGAGAAGCTGCGGGAGCATAAGATGTATGCCAAGTACAACAAGTGCCAGTTCTGGCTAAAGGAGGTTGCCTTTTTGGGCAATGTCATCAGTGGAGCAGTTTTGGCAGTAGATCTAGCGAAGGTCCAGGTGATACGAGATTGGCCACCACTGAAGTCGGTCTCGGATGTTCGAAGTTTCTTAGGACTTGCCGGTTATTACCGGAAGTTCGTAAATGGATTCTCTTAGATTTCCCTCCCTCTTACGTCTCTGACGAAGGAGTCTCCTTTTATTTGGACGCCATAATGCGAATCTGCCTTTCAGGAGCTGAAGGATCGTCTTACCTCGGCTCCCATCCTTGCTCTTCCGTCAGGGAAGGAAGGATTCTAGGTGTACACAAATGCTTCCTATCAGGGGATGGGTGTTGTTCTGATGCAGAATGAGCATATAATAGCCTACGCCTCCCGTCAGTTGAAGCAGCATGAGCAGAACTACCCCGTGCACGATTTGGAGATGGGGGCAGTCGCTTTTGCTCTTAAGATCTGGCGACACTACCTCTACGGAGTTCATTAGGATATCTTCTCAGACCATAAGAACTTGAAATACATAGACACGTAGAAGGAGCTAAACATCAGGCAGAGACGCAGGGTGCAGTTTCTGTCGGACTACCAGTATACCATGCACTACCATCCGGGGAAGGCGAAAGTGGTCGCAGACGCTTTGAGTCGGAGAGCGAGTACGACAGGAGCAGTCCCGCAGCTGATGGCCTTGGAGTTGGTTAAATCATTCGAGGAGATGCAGATATCACTATTGTCCGAGGATGACCCGGAGTTATACATGGAGTACCTGGGATCGATGGTTACCACTGATGATATTCGCGACCACATCAGAGATGGGCAGAAGCTGGATGTGAGAGCTGAGCTAATATTCAGAGCCTTGGAGGAAAGCACGACAGGAGATTACTCTTTGAGGGATGGTCTCCTGTGTTTCAGAGGCAGGGTCTATATACCGGCAGGAGGCCAGATCCGGGAGGACATCATGACGGAAGCTCACTGTAGCCGATACTCGGTGCACCCGGGAATCACCAAGATGGTAAAAGATTTGAAGAGGACGATGTACTGGCCGGGTATGAATAAGGACATTACGCACTTTGTGATGCATTACGAGGCCTACCAACTCATAAAGGCAGAGTGTAAGAACCCGGCCGGCTTGCTGCGGCCACTTCCAGTGTCGGAGTGGAAATTTGAGGATATAGCCATGGATTTCATATATGAGCTACCTCGATCCCGTACGGGAAATGACTCGATCTAGGTGATAGTGGACAAACTAACAAAGGTGGCCAGATTCATTCCAGTGGTGAAAGACACCCCGGTTGGTGTATTAGTACAGAGGTTCATTGAGCAGTTTGTGCGTTATCATGGGGTGCCCAAGACTATCATTTCAGATCGGGATGGGTAATTTACATCCAGGGAGTGGAAGTCAGTTCAGTCCCATCTGGGTTTTCGGTTGACATTCAGCACGGCTTTTCACCCTCAGACCGACAGGCAGACGGAGCGCACCAACCTTACACTAGAAGATCTTTTGCGCCTATGTATTTTGGACCGCGGAGAGCCTTGGGAGAGGTTGCTATTACTGGTCGATTTTTCATATAACAATGCTCATCAGTCTAGCATAGGAATGGCTCCATATAAGGCATTGTATGGACGAAGGTGCAGGACCCCAATATCATGGGTTCAGGATGAGGATCCGCAGGTACTAGGCTCGGAGTTTGTGGGAGATACAGATGCTCAGATTAGATTGATCCGGGACAGGATGTTGGAAGCCTAGAGTAGGCAGGCCAAATATTATGATGCGAGGCATCGTCAGGTGGAGTTCAAGGTGGGAGACCGAGTTTTCTTGAAAATACGGCCGATGCCCGGAGTCTCGCGGGTTCACGGGCAGAAGAAGCTCAGTTCGAGATAGGGGCCTTACAGGATCCTGGAGTGGACCGGCCCCTTGGATTATAGACTGGAGCTACCGCCGTAGTTAGCCTGGATAGCGTTGAGTGAGAATAGCTCACTCAACGCCGTAGCCTGGATGGCGTTGAGTTAGCTGAGCTCACTCAACGCCATTTTACTTTGAAAATTTTCTGGTAAGGTTTTAGCTTGGCTGATTGTTCAGTTAAACCGGGTCGTTCTAGGAAGTGGGACTGAATGCATTATTGGGTCGTTTCTCTTATTAAGACCCAATTAAGTCTTATTTTAAAATGTTGACCAGTCAATGCCCCATGGCCGTCGGTTTTGGAAAACGAGGAGGAGCCACGGCCATGGCCGGAAACCAGCTTTCATGGCCATAAATGGCGCTTGATGTCGTGGCCCCTTCCCCTCCTCTTTAACGGCTGGATTCAAGTTCTCATGGGGAGAGGAGGAGTTTCCAGCCTTCCTCCAGCTATTTTGAGCCATTTCATCTCCCCTCCACAATGGCCGAAGCATGATTTTAAGGAAGCATTAATGGCTGGACAGCATATACCCGCCTGCATCTCCATTTATTCCCTTTAAAAGACTCCATAGACTTAGAGATAAAGTTTCAACCCTGACCTGATGGATTGGAGCCTTGTACTGTGCTGTAGAAGAATTCCGGCGATGCCACCACTACACCAATGGCATCCCGACGATCGGCTCGTCTCCAAACCACTAACAAGGTCCTCCCCTCCTCTCTTTCTACAGGTAGATCTTCGAACTCTTTAAGATTGATAGTCGAGCTAACCAGTGCTCGATCAGGAAGGGCTCCTCTTCCTGTTTCTTTTATTCCCGCAACAAACTTTGCTTTCGGGTTCGCCGAAAAACACCTCTCTGGCGGCCGCGCCGCTGCCCGGCGATGGCCACCACCTCAAAGGAGGCGGTGGGGGCAGTGGCCGGCCAAGGAGGAGGCTGGATGGTCGGCGATAGCGTCTGGAATGCGCTCTAGGTCGGGCTAATCTATGCCCATGGCTGGAGGAAGAAGATGACCCAGCACTGTTGGATCTGCTTCAAGATCTGTGCTGGTTATTTAATCTCTCTCTTAAATGAATTTTATGTACTAAGATAACAGTCACTTTAGCAAATTAAAGAAAAATACTTAGAGGCTCTATATGAAGAAATGGTCAACATATAATTTATAGCCCTATGGGTCTATTTTATTTTAAAATTTATTTGGGTCAATTTGGTATACTAGTTTGACCAGGGCACCTCTTTTGGTGGGATCTATACCTAGAGTTAAGCAGAGGTTAAAATGTGTGCCCACCCTTCATCCCTTGTCCAAAGGATCTGAAATTTGGGCAGGGAGTCTACCCTAGCTATGCCTAGGGCGTGCCCAAAAATGGGAATTTTTGGAGAATGTTTTTCTGTAGTTTTTAGAAAAATTTAATAATCTTAGGGTAAATTAATTAGATGGTTTAAGGACTTCGAAACTATCCTAGATTTTGGTGAGTGGTCCCTGGGTTCATCATAAGGTTCTGTATAAATTTTCATCTCATTTGGAGATGTTTTAGATTGCAAATGAACAAACCTAAGCTTTGCCCTATTAAGCGATTTTTAGGTCAAGAGTGTACTTTGTGATTTAAGTGGTCAAATCACCTCAACAGATGCTGAAATTTTGACCACTCACTAGGAATGATTCCTTGCACCCTATCATGGATTTTCAGGTGGATCGGGGTAGAATTGCCCTAGGACCCAAGGCCAAACCCTAAGGATGGTTCTTGGTGGTTTGTGAAGGGTAAGTGGTCAAATGACCTGGTTATGATTTGAAACTTGGTTGAGAGAATTCTAGGGTAGCTAGAATCCTCTTGCAGAAATCTAAATGAATTTTAAAGTAAATAAGTCCCTCAAAATCCTAACCCTAGTTTAGGGCACAAAATTTGTGGTGATAGAAGATATCACTAAAACTCACTAAATAGTGATGAGATTTAGGTAGAATAGTGTTTAAAGTTAGTACAAGCTCTGGAGATTTTGTAAAGAATTTAGTACTATTATTTTGGATGGTTCATTAACAATTTAGTAATTTGCATTATTTGCTTAGAAATTTATTATGGAGAAAATACTTTATGGAAATTGATGAAATTTAGCCAAAGGTCTTTTTATTTAATTTTAAAGCTCTGTGAAATTTTATGCGATTTTTGAAAGATTATTTCTAAGGGTTGCTTCATTAAGAATTGTTTCCCATGAAAAATTAATTAAATTTAATTTGGTGTCTAGCAAGCCTGTAAAATTATGATTTTTGCACAATGAACCTCTCGGTATCATATTAGGATTCTGTAATTTTAATATAATTTTCTGATGAATAATTTTGGTACTTTCTTCTTTACATATGGTTAATGGAATTATATTGGATAAATTAGTTAGGGGCTAAATCAATTCTGTAAAATCATGTAAAAAAATATTTAGTGATATCTCTCTGTTATTTAATGATCATAATTTTTTGGTGTCCAATACTTAAGAAAATCATGTAGTTCATGTTTAAAATCACCATGACCAATCTTTTTGAAAAATTAAATAAATATCAGATTAATTAGGAAAATTGTAAATTTCTGGATTTATGCTAATTATGTCATGATAGACCTCCAGTAAATTTTATAGGAGATTTGGAAGACAGTTTGGAGTACCTCCCCTTGTATACCTCATATAGCTTAGGATGGTCTGCGTTTAGTAAAAACTGCTGAAATCATATTAAGCTACAGGATGAACTTAGAGGATTTGGATATTGGGATAATTGTTTGGAAATGTGTATGAATGCATCCTCAGTAACCAAGATGAGGATAGGTTGGTAGTTTGTCAAGTCATGAGAGGTGCTCGGGACCAACGAAAGATCGTCCTCCTCGGTAGGAGAGGAAGAGTCTTAATACACCAGGTGATAGTTATACTTTCAAGACCACCTAAACACCTAGAGAGGGGTGAATAGGTTCTAATGCTTGTTTTAACTTAAGGCAGAATATAATTACTGACTATAAGAGAATTCAGCAAACACTGCAGCAAACACAACACAGCAATCACAAATATGCACACATCATAGATTGCACACATATTTATAGTGGTTCCCCAAGATATGGGTACATCCACTTTCCCCTTTCACCTATCTAGCAGTGTGCTAGATTCAGCCTAACTTCCTTCTTTATCTCAGATCCTTAGATCCTACAACTCAGAACCCTATAAGGTTCATACAGCTCATGCTAACCAGCCCTACCTCAGCCTTACCACAAGGCCTACAACTCAGAGAAAACCTTCTCCTACAACTCAGGCAGAAATAGCCCTACCACTCAGAGAATACCTCTCCTACACTCAGCCTTTATAATCTAGGCTTACAACTCAGATCTATACAAATAGATCGTACAGAAATTGAAATTGAAGTTATAAAATATCTTGCCCCTGTTGAGAGAGAAGGGACAAGACTGTTCTTGATCAGCTTCTTGAAAAACCTGATGGATGAAATCAACTGGATCTTAGATTTCTTCAAAGCTTCTTAAATCTGAACTTAAGAAACCTGTGATAGCTTCCTTCTTGTCTTCAAAATGGCTGGATCTCTCTCTATCCAACACATTTGATGATACTTCAGAATTCTTGAAAGAATTCTACTTAGACTGATCCTGAGTAGTTGTACACGTCAGAATGTCTTCTTAGATCTTCTCATGAAGATCTTCTTCTGTGTCTTGCGCTTTCTTGATCAGAGATCTTATCTCCCAATAGATGATTAATGTTTGTCATGTTGTCTCGATTAATAATTAATTTTCCTTCTTCTGAATAAGTCTATTTATAGACTTTATCCTTTTTAACCGGCTGATTTGGTTTCTAACTAACTTCTGACAAGTCTGACAGCTTCAGTAAACTGGTTGTAACCCACAGCTGTCAAGTCTTCAAACAGATCTTGTGCCTTTGTCTTTGTCAGCAAAGCCTCGAGACTATCTGTTAGAAAGTGTCGAGACCATCTGTCAAGATGTGTCGACACAAGTGACTTAAGTGTCGACACTGCCTCTAGTGATGTCGACAAAGCTTTCTTGATGTCGACTTAGCTTATTGACACTGTATTTTGAGAATGTGTCGACACCTATGTTGTCGACTCTGCCTCTGTGTGTCGACACAGTCTTCTGTTGTCGACACAAATGTTGTCGACTAGCAATTTTGTGTGTCGACATAGCCTCTCAGTGTCGACACAGTTGATGTCGACTAAACTTCTGTGAGTCGATACTGTTTCCCGGTGTCGACACAAATGTTGTCGATTCTTTTTCTCTATGTCGACACAGCCTTCTTCAAGTATCGACACAATTATTCTGAAGTGTCGACACAGCTTCTTTTGGTGTCGACATATGGACTTAGAATATTTTTCCTATATTTTAGTACCTTCTTAACCTACACATGTCAACTCAAAATAACATCAAATACACCTTGATGTATATCATTGAGCTAAGTTAGGCTTCTTCAAATCAGGTACACATTTTCCAATGTACTCAACAATCTCCCCCTATTTGGAGAAGTCATAACCCTTTTAGCTAATGATATACACCATTTATGAAAATTTAATATGATGATGTACAAGAGCATAATACAACAGGAATCTTTTATAAACAAAACATTAACCACAGATTCATCAAAGAATAAAGATGAACATGAAGAAATGATTACAGAACAAGGTTTTGTTTATTCATTTAGAAATGTTTGTTACAGCTTGGTTACATTGATTGGATTAACAAACAGATCATTACAAAACATTTGAAAGAACTGATAAACTTAAACTAAGACTGATCAGGCTCCTGGATGACAATTCCTTTTCCTGATTGAATCTTAGCCTTCACAGTAGTTTCAGCAACATCAGCAGGCTTTTTGCCTTTCAGTTCAGCTTTCTTTTGAGCTTCCTCCTTGAGCCTTTGCCTTTCAAAGTAATGAAAGGGCTTGGGAAAATACTTGCTCGGCTCCTGAGCATCAGGTGGTAGCCTCCCCATCTTAGCCTTTCTTCTAAACTGTACTATGGCCTCCTTCCTGGCCTCATACTTTTGCCATTCAATTTCATTATACCACTTTCCTCTTTCATGCATTTGATCCTTCACAGCCTTCCAGGCAGTTAGTATAATGTTCCTTGAGGTGGGGCTCCACTGCTCAAAGTCAGGTCTTTGTTCAGCTTGCTCTCTAAATCTCTTCTTGGATAATTGAGCATCTTGTTGATCTTTCAAATTGGCTCCTAGCTGATCTACTTTTTCAATAATTACATTTGTAACCTCCTGTGGAGGACTGTACATTGCCTGTACTTGCTGATGAATCATTTCAAAATCAGCATGGGGGTATATGACTTGGGCAACCTCAGGTTGATTGCCTTCAAGTTGACCTTGTTGTATTCCTGACTCAGTAATTGCATCATCATCACACAATGGTGGATATCCCAATGTGGCTCTAACACTGTTGGTTATCCACTTGGCATGTTCTGAGCCAGCATGGATAAGTACCCTCTCCCCCTTTAGGACTTCTCTGGCAACATGATCCCTAAGATCATCCTTCTGAAACATTATTTGTCCATCAAGAAAATTCACACTCTCTTTAAAGAATGATTTTAATTTGACAAGCTTGTCAGATATTTCTTTCTGTGAGGTGGTGATTGCAGTTTGAACTGAATCCAGGGCATCTTTGAGCTTTTGATCAAAGTCTTCCATATCTTTAGTCCTTGCAGCAGTCAGCTTTATTGCAGTATCTTTTAACTCAGTGAGAATTTCATTGTGAGATTCAGTCAGATTGTCATTCATTCTCAGCTGATTTTCTAGAACATATCCTTGTTTTAATGTAATGTCATCCACCTTACCAAGGATAGTTTGGTGTTGTTGAGCTAGAAAAACCACAGCATTACCTCCCTTGTGAAAGCAATCTGTCATCTCCTTTTTATTCAGATTTACCTCAAATCTGATTGACTTGATGTCTTGGGCAAGATCAAACTGAAGTGACTTATTACTTTCATCTACATATTTTTCCAAGGCTCTTCTTTGCTCATCTATCTTCATTTGTAAATCTACCAAGAACTTGTTGTAATCAAACTTAGTAGGAGATTGATGACTTGCAGTCTGGATAGCTTGCTTATAGCTTTGACTTCTTCTCTTGAAGACCATGAGCTTCCTTTTCTTAGCCTCCCTGGCTTCTTCTGCCTCAGATTCTGAAGAACTATCAATCTGAACTCTTTCTTGAGGAGATGGAGGAATTTCTTTCTCAGTGTCTTGTTGTTCTTCCTCAATATTCACTTGCTCCCCCTCAACAACACCTTTCTCCTCCTCAACCCTTAGGGTGTCATCCTTATCAGCTGCCTGTCTAATGTCATGAAACAACTCTTCTAGAGTGAATTCCTTTTGTGCTGGTGCAGGTGATGATATATCAATATCAGCAGTGTTCAAATCTTCTGATAAGTTTAGTGTCTCTTCCACTTGTACTTGTTCAGAAATTGACTCCCCCTGCAACTGTTCAGGATTAGAAATGTTCTGGGCAGGAGAATGAACTGGCTCCCCCTGCACCTGTGCAGGTATTGATTCTTCCTAGACTTGAGTAGACCCAGTCTGGTCCTCAGCCTGTTCTATAACTTGTTCTCCTTAAATTTGTTTAGTGCCAAGAATATGTCTTGGTGATGTCTCAGTAGTGTCCTGCCTGTCCACATCAGGCATCTCTTTGGATAGAACCCTATCCCACCTGGAGAATAATCTTATGTCCATTTTCCTCATGTGAATGATTTTGGACCTAGGAATTTGTTGTATGACCTCTGGAATGAGTCCATCCGAGTATAGACTCATGATTCTAGCTAAATTTGGTTTCTTCATTCCTTCTTTGATTTTATCAAACACAACTGCAGACCAGTCTGTGTTAATCTTGTAGAGTATCCTTGTCATGAGAGTGAACATCATGGCAGATATCCTATCATGGCCTCCTAGTTTACACAAAATTACTTTTCCTACTATCTCAGATAGGAACTTTCCCTGTTGATTCATTCCCTTTCGATTGATGGCTGCTCCATTCTTTATGGTTGGATCCAATCCACACCACTGGAGAGCCTCTCTTATCTTTGAGGCTGGGACCTCTTCTTCATCTTGGAAGCTAGGTAGTTGTAGAATCTTTCTTATACTTTTTAAAGTAATTTTAATCTTAGTCCCATGAACCGTAGATTTTATCTTGAGACCAGTGGAATCCAAAGTTGCAGCAGTATAGAACTCGACAACTTCTTTCTTCCAAATCTTTGAAGGTTCAGAAACAAGGTATTCCAATCCATTGTCAGCAAGAAGAGAAATCACCTGTTTGATTTCTGGCGCGGCATTATCGAATGCATCCCTAACCAACTCATATCCCTGATTGATTTTGTCTTTAACCTTTGGCGCCATTGGAAAGATGAGAAAGCTTGAGAGAAGAGAAGAGAGATTGTAGACATAGGGTTTTAGTCTCGAAAACCTTGGTGTGCGTATCGACAGAATATGCTCTTGACCTATTTATACTCTTCTAATCAAAGAAGGTCAAAAGTCGGGCAAAAATAGTCTAAATTTGTCGACACTATTGGAATGTGTCGACACAAACTTCTATTGTCTCGACATTAATGTTGACTACTTTGTGTCGACACCAATTGATGATATGTCGACATGGGAGATACTAAGTAGTGCATCAGAAATTATGTGTCGACTCTTAGTATAAGAGTCGACACAAAATCTGTAAGTGTCGACATCATTATACTGGATGTGTCGACACTACACCACTAGGTGTCGACACATTTTCTTATGTGTCGACACAATTTCCCTGATTAGTCGACATGACTCCTCTGTGTTGACACTTTATCACTGAATGTGTCGACACCATTTTACTTAGCCAATTTTATGGTAAATTACCCTATGGCCAGCATTCCTAATTCAATTTTAAATTTATTGAATTTAGTTTCATCCAGTGGCTTAGTAAATACATCTGCAATTTGATAATCTGTTTTAACAAATTCCAATGAGATGTCTTCTGTTTCTACATGTTCTCTAAGAAGATGGTATTTTATTTCTATATGCTTAGTTCTACTATGTGAAACAGGATTATTTGCAATAGAAGTAGAACTCTTAGAATCACACAATAAAGGTGTTCTATTTACTTGAATACCATAGTCCTTTAACTGATGCTGAATCCACAATAGTTGTGCACAGCAGCTTCCTGCAACCACATATTCAGACTCAGCAGTGGATATTGCCACACTAGTCTGCTTCTTACTGCTCCAGGATATCAACCTTCCTCCAAAGACATGTACCTGTAGTACTCTTTTTATCTTCTCTACAGCCTGCAAAATCTGCATCTGAATAACCTGTTAGTATAAAATATCCATTCCTAGGGTACCAAAGGCCTAGATTAGGTGTGCCCTTAAGATATCTCAAGATCCTTTTGACTGTAGTATAATGTGATTCTTTAGGGCAAGCTTGGTACCTAGCACACACACATGTAGCATACATAATGTCTGGTCTACTAGCAGTAAGATATAATAGAGAGCCAATTATTCCTCTATATAAAGACTCATTTACAGGCTTACCTGCATCATCTTTGCATATTGAAATATTTGTTCTCATAGGAGTTCTCATGGTGGAGGATGATTCCATACCATACTTCTTAATTAATTCCTTGGTGAACTTAAACTGGGATATGGACAAGCCATCTTCAGTCTGTCTTACTTGGAGTCCCAAGAAGAATTTAAGTTCCCCCATACTGCTCATTTCAAACTTCCCTTGCATAAGTTTGGCAAACTTTTTGCAAAGGTTGTTCTCTGTAGACCCAAAAATTATGTCATCTATATAGATCTGGACTAAGATTATCTTACCTTTTGATTCCCTTAGGAATAGAGTTTTGTCTATTTTACCTCTTGAGAATTTATTCTCAATAAGGAAAGTAGACAGGGTTTCATACCAAGCCCTTGGGGCTTGCTTTAACCCATAAAATGCTTTCCTAAGTCTATAGACATAACCAGGTTTAAGAGAATCTACAAAACCTGATGGCTGCTCTACATAGACTTCTTCTTTTAGATCACCATTCAGGAATGCGGATTTCACATCCATTTGGTATACTTTGAATCCTTGATATGCTGCATAGGCAAGGAACATTCTGATTGCCTCCAGTCTTACTACTGGGGCAAATGTTTGATCAAAGTCAATCCCTTCTTCCTGCCTATATCCTTTAGCAACCAATCTTGCTTGGTTCTTCACAATTACTCCACTCTCATCTAACTTGTTCCTAAAGATCCACTTTGTGCCAATGATTTTGTGGTCTCTTAGTTTAGGAACTAACTCCCAGACTTTGCACCTTCTGAATTGATTAAGCTCCTCTTGCATAACATTAATCTAGTGTTGGTCTTGGATGGCTTCTTCAAATTTCTTAGGCTCCAGTTGAGATAGAAAACTTGAATGCAGGACTGTGCTCAGATTTCTGCTTCTAGTCTGCACTCCTTGTCTTGGATCACCTATAATTTGATTTGCTGGATGGTCTTTTAGATGTCTTGTAGCTGGAGGTAGATTTCCTTCAGGTTGAAAATCTCCAGCTCCTTCATTATGCTGCACCTCTTGATTGTCATCAGCTTCTATTTAGTCTTGTACTTCCCCTAGACAGTAGCCTTCATTTTCCAATACTTCATTTGCATTTGATGCTTCTTCAATGGAAAGCTTGTCCATCCTTTTGCTTATGCCTGTTGGATTATTGGATCTACAAGGCAACTCACTGTTGATTAATCTTGTTTCATCAAATACAACATGTACAGATTCTTCTACAACTTGAGTAGTCAAGTTGTAGACTCTATAAGCCTTACTATTGATGTTGTACCCAACAAATATCCCATCTTGAGATTTGGCAGAAAACTTAGTTAGATAATACTTGCCATTGTTAAGTATATAGCACTTGCAACCAAAGATCCTAAAGTATGATAGATTTGGTTTTCTACCTTTCATAATTTCATAGGGAGTCTTTTTGTGGCTCTTGGTGATAGAAGCCCTATTGATCACATGACATGCAGTGTTTATTGCCTCAGCCAAGAAATATTCTGGAAGAGAAGTGTCACTCAATAGAGTTCTACCAGCTTCAATCAATGTCCTATTCTTTCTTTCAGCAATACCATTTTGCTGTGGTGTTCTAGGTGAGGAGAATTCTTGGAAAATCTCAAAGTCTTCACATAATTTTGTCATACTTTCATATTGAAATTCAGTGCCATGGTCACTTCTGATTTTGACCACTGTACTCTTCAGTTCATTCTGAATTTGTTTTACAAAACTAAGTAAGACACTTGGAGTTTCTGATTTTTGTCTTAGAAAGAACACTCATGTATATCTAGAATAGTGATCTACAACAACAAAAGTGTAGACCTTCCTACCTAGACTATGAACTGGTATAGGACCAAAAAGATCCATATGTAAGAGGTATAAACACCTCATTGAATCCTTTCTTTCAAGGCTATGAAAGGAGGATTTTGTCTGTTTGCCCTTTTGACAAGCTGAGCATATCCCTTCCTTTATACACTTAACTTGAGGAGCATTCCTCACTAACTCTTTGCTAAAGAGTTGGCCAATTGTCTTGTAGTTAAGATGGGCCAGCCTCTTGTGCCATTTGACACAATGAGATGCATTATCATCAGCTACAAGACAGATAGGATAAACCTTATTCTCACATACAAAATCAAGACAATAAACATTTCTCTTTCTATACCCAGTCAATATGACCTTTTGATCACTTGACCTTTTGATATGACATCCATCCTTAACAAATGAAATGTCATATCCAAGATCACTCAGCTGACTTATGCTTATCAGATTATGTTTCAAACCTTTTACATAAGCCACTTGAGTGATGGTAATTTGGTTTGAAGAAATGTTACCAAATCCTTTGATGATCCCTCTTTCAGATCCACCAAAGATAACTTTAGGCCCATCCTTAATAGATTTGTACTACTTCAGCAGTCCCTTTATTCCAGTCATGTGCTTGGAACAACAACTGTCCAAGTACCATATAAGGGCATGGCAACTTGGACTTTCCTGCAATACAGAATTACTTTCCCTTAGAACCCAAGTAAGTCTTGGGTCCTTGGTTCAGGTTAGCACCATTCACATCAAAACTACCAGCAGCTCTTCTAACTGGTAAACTATTGTTCTTCCTTACACTTATGTTATGCCAGCAGTCTAAGGAAAAATGCCCTCTCTTTCAACAGCACCAACATTCATATTTGTTGTATCTAGGTCTAGATATACCTTTGGCAGAAAAATTTCTGTCCAGTGCTGGTGTTGCTGCAGCTCCACCCATTGATTTCTTATAACCATTGGGTTTATGAACATGGGCAGACCTATTGGCATTAACACCCTTATTTTTCAGAAACTCAATCTTCTTATGATTATGAATGTGTTCATGATCATATCTGTTAGAAGACAATTGCACTTTTCTAAACATCATAGGGACTTTGGATTTTTGTGGTTGAACTGGAGCTTTGCCCTTTCTTTTGAATTGGTCAGCTCTAGTGTTACCTTTAAAGCCCAAGCTTGCCTTACCCTTTTGAGCTACAAACTCATCTATCAAGGGTAGGACAGATTTTGGCTCAGAGTAACTAGCCACTAAGTTCCTCTAAACTTGAAGTTTGGCCTCCAGACTTTTAATTTAATCAGATTTGTATGTGATTGTGCCCATCTGAATCACAGTTATTGTTTTCAGTTTGGCAACCTCATTCAACTTTTGATCCAATTCTTTTTTCAAGTCTGATACAACTAACTTAAGATCAGCAATTTCCACAGCTGGAGTTTTGGTCAGGTTTTTGCTTTTCTTAAGAGCCTCCAATAAGACCCTATATTCATCCATCAACTGATGAATATCACCTTCAGATTTAGACCCATTCACATCACTTGATGTAGATGAATCTGACTCTGAACTAGTACTAATATCAGAAGTGCTAGAATCATTTTGTACCTTACTAGGACCAGGCTGATCTTGGCATTGGTTATCTTCTGACTCAGTCATCAGACCCATGCATTCTTGGTCTTCTTGATCATGGATGGAGTTTAGTAATTGCATAAACTCATCTTCTTTATTAGCTGCATACAGTCCAATGTATGCTTCAGCTTCAGATTCTGACTCTGAGGAGGATTGATCTGTAAGACTCTTCTCCTTCTTAGCAACAAAGGATTTCTCCTTCTTGCCCTTTTGTTGAGTCTTCTTTCTGTCTGTTGACTCCTTTCTCTTTTCTGGACACTCAGCCACCACATGTCCAGGCCTATTGCAGTAATAGCAAACAATCTTTGATGTAGTAGCTTTGCTGGGCTTAGTTCTGCTCCTCTCCTTTCTTGATGATTTTCTCTTCTGATAGTAATCATCAATTGGCTGTGATGTGGAGGGCCTTGACTTCCACTGCTTATTTTTCAAGAACCTCTGAAACTGCCTTATAAAAGCAGCAAAATCTGCATCTGAATCACTGCTTTCTGAGTTCTTATTATCTGAATTTTCTGAGTTAACTTCAACAACTTCCTTAGGAGGTGATGGAGATATCCTCTTATTCTTTCTAGTGGCTTCAGCCTTGAAGGCCACATACCTTTCTCTATGTTCTCCTTTTGAATTCATTTCTTCCTCCTTCCTAGCCATTAGTTGCATTTCATATGATAGCAACTTTCCAAACAAGGTTGGAGGAGAAATGTCTGCCAGTTTGGCCACTTCTCTTATAACACAAATCTTGGTGTCCCAATCCTTTGTCAAGGATCTTAGGAATTTGTCATTCAGTTCATAGGTACTGAAGACCCTTCCATAGGACATTAGTTCATTCACTATCCTGTAGAATTTCTTGTAGCATTCAGTTATGCTATCAGACTTCCCTTGTCTGAAACTCTCATATTCTTGGTTGAGCATAGACTTTCTATCTTGTCTAACTTCTTCAGAACCCTCCATGTAGACAATCAAAGTGTCCCATATTTCCTTGGAGGTTTTGCAGTGAATCAGATTTTGAAATGTGGCATCATCTATAGCACTTATAATAATGTTCTGTGCTCTTTTGTCTAGTGTTGCCAGGATGATCTCATCCTTGGTAATTTCAGAATAACTCTTTGGAGTTTGAATATTTGCATCAAGAACTGATACCTTCATTAGAATGAAGGGGCCTTCCTGTACTGTGATATATATCCTTGGATCAGAAGCCTCCATAAACAACCTTACCCTTTCTTTCCAGATTCCAAAAATCTTTTTCCTGCATATGGGTAATTTCATTGACCCTAGTTCCTTGTGATTCTCTCCAGAACCCATTTTCTTGATTCTTGATTCTGCCTTAGGGATCTAACTCAGACTGTTAAGTCCTTCTTTGAGTAACCTCCCTCTGATACCACTTGATAATTATACTTTCAAGACCACCTAAACACCTAGAGGGGGGGTGAATAGGTTCTAATGCTTGTTTTAACTTAAGGCAGAATATAATTACTGACTATAAGAGAATTCAGCAAACACTGCAGCAAACACAACACAGCAATCACAAATATGCACACATCACAGATTGCACACAGATTTATAGTGGTTCCCCAAGATCTGGGTACATCCACTTTCCCCCTTCACCTATCTAGCAGTGTGCTAGATTCGGCCTAACTTCCTTCTTTATCTCAGATCCTCAGATCCTACAACTCAGAACCCTATAAGGTTCCTACAGCTCAGGCTAACCAGCCCTACCTCAGTCTTGCCACAAGGCCTACAACTCAGAGAAAACCTTCTCCTACAACTCAGGCATAAACAACCCTACCACTCAGAGAATACCTCTCCTACACTCAGCCTTTATAATCTAGGCTTACAACTCAGATCTATACAAATAGATCCTTGATGAGTCCATATTTTATACTTAATTCCGGACTCATCTAGGCTTATTTTCTTGTCTTTGCACACCATTTAGCGTCATTTGCACTCCTTTTGGTTCGCTACGGTTTTCCATGTCTTGTACACCCTTTTTAGCCTATTTCTGTGTGTGTGTGTATTTCATTCTTGCTATGATTATTATTGTTTATTGTGGCTGCCACGATCGATGTCTCGTGCAGTTTTCCTGCAGGTTTGGGGATCGTGAGGGCATTCGGGATAGGCGTTTCACTATTTTTTGGCAAAGGAGTCAGTGGTCGTGCGTTTTTACCCACGCACGACCATCGACCTCTTGGCGCACGATTACTGATCGTGCGCAGCCCGGCCTCATTTGTGAAATCTCTGTCTTGAACCTTCCGCACGATCACTTGCCATACCGCGCACGATCACTGCTCGTGCGCTGCCGGTCGTGCGCAGTCATGGCCCTTTTTGCAAAGTTCTGTCTTTTTCGCACGATCATCAGCTTTCCTCGCACGATCACTGATCGTGCACTGCTGATCGTGCGCGTGCTTTAATTTCTTACTGCAGGCTCTACAGGTTCTGGCCGCACGGGCGCTAACATTGTTTGCGCACGACCACTGGTCGTGCGCCAGTGATCGTGCGCGCTATTTATTCTGCTTTCTATAAATACGCAGGTTCCGCCCTAATTTCGGGAGATCGCCCCTTTCCGCGATTTTCCGCCGTTTTCTGCTCCGAAGAGGGATTTCGCCGCCCTCCATCATCCTCCACCATAGGGAGTTGCTCCGAGCAAGCCTTCAACGCCAAATCAAAGCCGGAGCATCCCCTCGGCCTCCTCCTTCATCCCCAAGCTTCAAGCGGAGTTTTGACCAAGCTTTCTCCATCAAGCTAGGAGGAGCTGGAGCCGCAATCTACCGGGTCATTTCAACGAAGAAGACGGGTCCATTGGGAGTGAGTGACAACCTCCTCTACCCCGGACGCAGTTGAGGACCGAGCTTGGACTCGGATTGACAACTCGAGATTCCAACCGTGAACCCTCAATAAGGCTTCAGATTCGGTCGATTCGCACACCTCTTCCTCTTGTTGTTGTTAGCTTAGTTATTTTCCATGTATTGATGAAGAATGCTTATTTGTAGTTAACATTTACTCTTATTCATGTCTATGTGAGTTAGTGTTTTTGTTATATTTACTTGAGGTGCACCATATTCTATCCTCCACCATCCACCCTTACCGCACTAGCAATTGCTAGTGGCGTGCGTTGTGAAGAGGTGCTCACGACCCTCATTCCGCCATTCTAACCACCTCATCCGCTAGCCTACTCGTCCATCCACCAAGCGATTCAGTGCATAGCGGCCCGTGTAGTTTCCATCCCGCCTGGCGAAGCATCACATAGCGGCGTTGCATAGGAGTAGCTTGTAGATTTTACTTCCTGTTTCCGCAACAATCAAACCCCCCCCCCTTTTTTTGAGCCGACCCGAGGACTTCAATCTCAAGTCCTCCTCGACATTAACTCATCCCTTACTGTGTTCCTCAAGAGACCGACACTCGGGGATTTATTCCCAAACTTTATTACTTGTGCGACCGGTGCACTTGCCGTATTTTCCACGCATCAAGTTTTTGGCGCCGTTGCCGGGGAACACAGTCGTTTGAGTTTTTGGAGAGGAAGATTTGAGATAGTTGCCCTTTCCATTTGTGTATTTCATGTTTTATTTTTGTTTTGGTTTTTAGTTGTTGTTTTTTTTTTATTCCCTTTCTAGTTTTTATTTTGCTATAGCAGGCTGTTCCACTCTTTATTTGCTTGCGAGTATTTAATTTCTGCTTAGAAAATTTCTTGTGGTGAATTCTTTTCTATTGCACCATGTATTCAAATTGTTATATCAAGTTCCATTGGTGCGGGGATTATGGGCATGGTAGTGATGAGTGCCCCACTGACGGTACTGAGTATAATTCTCATGGTCCCGTGTATGCAGCGCCGCTGTCTCACGGTACTCCATACACGGTACCACAGTCTTATGGTCACTACTCGTCTCCGCCTCCACCTTTTTCATATTCCTCCCCGGTCCCTTCTGGACCGAGGGGTAATGGAAAACGGTGTTTGTGTTGTCATAGCACCGACCATGTATTGAAAGATTGCGCAGAATTTCAGCGCCAGATGGAGGCGGATGATGAACTGGATATCCGGATCGTCTCATCCACCTCTCAAATGGCCGCTCCTTCTGATTCTGATGATGTATCCGCAGTACCACCTTGTCTATGGGGGACTGCTGTGGATACACCCATCAAACCTTCCACTAGTCAGTGCGACGACATTGCGGCACCTTCTCTCCTTGTGCCTTCTTCCTCTATTTTTGATTCACCCCCGGAGGAACCTGCGCATATTATCTCTGATGATGTTGCTCCTCCGCTTTCTTTGCATGAATTACCTACTCCCCTTTCTAGTGAGTCGGTCGATGATGTTGTGCCCTGTGGGAATCGGGAACATGTGGATGCGCCATGGTGTGACGAGGACATTATTCTCATCAATGGTGAGTACTATGTCTTGGAACACCGTGACGTACCGAGGTGTGATGAGGAAATCCTTGCCGGTGAGGAGGTTTCTACTTCCTTGTTGGATGAGGAGGTCCAAACCACCACCGAGGACCTCGTGGTCTCAGTTTCCCCTCGCCATGACTCACATGACACCGACAGTGATCTATGTTTGGATCCTGCTGAGAGTGATTCCGGGATCACTCTCCCTATTTCCGCTTCTTTTAGTTTTTCTTCTCCTTTATTCCTTGACCCCCCTTCTCCTTCTACGCCTGTGCGGGTTGACTCCCTGCAGGTGAGTTGGGTTGATATTGAGCCTTGCGCTCAGGTTGTCGGCGAGTGACTCAGCTTGCATGAGGAGTTTCCTACTCCTTTTGCAGTTGAAGCCTCTACCTTCACCTTCGCCCCCAACGAGCTTGTGGTGGACGATACCTTGCTAGGCAAGGATTTGTTTTGTCGTGAGATGAGTGAGGACCAGTGCTCCTCCTCATCTTACTTCCTATTTCCTCTACCTGTGCGTCGCAGGTATTATTATCTAGGTAGAGGGGTAACTATTCTATCACCGTATCGGTACCCGTTACAGCAACGGATAATTAAATAGTTACCTGTTCATCTTCTCTTCCATAGGCCCATTAGCTAAGGCTTTTCTGCTTCGAATAAGTCATGCTGGGATGACAGTAACCCCAGTAGTTATCTTAAATTTCTGCATTTTACTTTTTATGTCTAGCTTAGTTTAGAATTTATATGTATTTTGTTTTTCTTTTGTTTTGTTTTTGCGGAGCTCACCCCTGCAGGTTTTCTTGACATTCTTGTTGGTGGGGTCGTGATTCTCCGTATGGTGGAGCTGTTCTAGTTTTCACGCGTCTTCTGGTATGCTCACTAGCTGAGCATTGGGTAACCTCTCCCCTTTTCTCCTTTTTGATTTTAATTCAATATCATATGCTATGTTGTATCGTGTAGTTTAAGTCTGGGGGAGAGCATGTTTACCTTTTGCACGTGCACATTTCTTTTGCATACTAGAAGCTTTTCGTATTTTATTTTGTTTATGTTCATTGCATCGCACACCACTGCACCCACATGAGCGCGAGCTTAGCTGTTAGCGTGCCACGAGTTGAACTTGTATCTTTGTTAGATTTGGAAAATTTCTGTGCTAGTTTAGGATTGTGCGACGGAGTAAAATGTTGGCCTTGCTGTATTTCTAGTCAACTACTCTCGTTTTGTATAGAAATTTGTGTAGATTTAATTTTTTCGTATGCTTATAGTTCTATATTTTTCTATTTGCGTACATATTTCTTATTCTACTCAAAAGTTGTTGAATCCGGTGTGAATCAAACGGTAGCGTAGGAATGTGTGTAGCCGCCACTAGACTCGTATTGCTTGAGTCGGGAGGAAGGATTATCTTTCTCGGTTGCTAAGAACTTGCCCCAAGCTATTCTTGAAGCATTGGTACACGGTTAGTCTAGCGTAAGAGTGATGTAGGCCACCTTTTGGCCCGGTTGAGCTTTGTACCCATTCCTAACATCGCCTTTGCTAGCCCCTTTGTGCCTACCCTTCCTTTTGATTCAGCTCCACTATATTCGCCAAAGCCTCATAGCCGATCCTAGTCGCACACCCAATTCGAGCTTTAGTAGTTTACATTTTATGTTGGGTTGTGATGTGGTGATTCGTATTTGTGATATGTGGTTTTGCCCAAAAGAAAAATGTGCTGATTTTGTAAAAAGAAAAAGAAAATATTTAAAAGAAAAATATTTGAAAAAGAGAAAAGAAAAAGAGAAAGAAAAAGTTTGATTGAAAATCTTTATTTGAGATGATTTGGATTTGGAGTAGGCGGTGCACACACCCATTTAGTAAAAGTTAAGTCTGGGGGTGTGGTGCACCCGTGTTTATTTTGTGGGCAGCGGGTACTAGTTTTGTACGTTAGCTCATTTGGGTTAGGTGCATACCCTTCATGTTTATCCTTGTTTTCCTCACCGTAACCCAAGCCCCATTATTACCCGAAGTCCTACGGACTTGCGCTTGAGTTGACTAGTGCCGTGGAGAGAGTGCGAACGGGCAAGCTTATGGTTTCTGACATTGGTGGATTCCTTTGAGGGTAATCTTGAGCCCCGGTCTTCGGCAATGCTCACCTTAGTGGCCTGTCTACTTTCTCCCTGTGTAGGACCGGATGATTCACCGTGATTCCACTTTTGAGTAATAATAAATTTTTGATACGCATTGTGAAAAATATAAAATATTTTGTATACTTAAAAATTTCCTCTACTTTATTTTTATGCACGTGAGCATGCGACTTCGCATGGTACTCCGTTTTGCAATTTCTTTGTTAGCTAGTTCATTTTCCCCGTCTGCTTAGGTTTTGTTTGCTCGGGACGCGCAAACGGTTAAGTCTGGGGGTGTGATGAGTCCATATTTTATACTTAATTCCGGACTCATCTAGGCTTATTTTCTTATCTTTGCACACCGTTTAGCGTCATTTGCACTCCTTTTGGTTCGCTACGGTTTTCCATGTCTTGTGCACCCTTTTTAGCCTATTTCTCTGTGTGTGTGTATTTCATTCTTGCTATGATTATTATTGTTTGCTGTGGCTGCCACGATCGATGTCCCGTGCAGTTTTCCTGCAGGTTTGGGGATCGTGAGGGCATTCAAGATAGGCGTTTCACTATTTTTGGCAACGGAGTCAGTGGTCGTGCGTTTTTACCCACGCACGACCATCGACCTCTTGGCGCACGATCACTGATCGTGCGCAGCCCGGCCTCATTTGTGAAATCTCTGTCTTGAACCTTCCGCACGATCACTTGCCATACCACGCACGATCACTGCTCGTGCGCTGCCGGTCGTGCGCAGTCATGGCCCTTTTTGCAAAGTTCTATCTTTTTCGCACGATCATCAGCTTGCCTCGCACGATCACTAATCGTGCGCTGCTGATCGTGCGCGTGCTTTAATTTCTTACTGCAGGCTCTACAGGTTCTGGCCGCACGGGCGCTAACATTGTTCGCTCACGACCACTGGTCGTGCGCCAGTGATCGTGCACGCTATTTATTCTGCTTTCTATAAATACGCAGGTTCCGCCCTAATTTCGGGAGATCGCCCCTTTCCGCGATTTTCCGCCGTTTTCTGCTCCGAAGAGGGATTTCGCCGCCCTCCATCATCCTCCACCATAGGGAGTTGCTCCGGGCAAGCCTTCAACGCCAAATCAAAGCCGGAGCATCCCCTCGGCCTCCTCCTTCATCCCCAAGCTTCAAGCGGAGTTTTGACCAAGCTTTCTCCATCAAGCTAGGAGGAGCTGGAGCCGCAATCTACCGGGTCATTTCAACGAAGAAGACGGGTCCATTAGGAGTGAGTGACAGCCTCCTCTACCCCGGACGTAGTTGAGGACCGAGCTTGGGCTCGGATTGACAACCCGGGATTCCAACCGTGAACCCTCAATAAGGCTTCGAATTTGGTCGATTCGCACACCTCTTCCTCTTATTGTTGTTAGCTTAGTTATTTTCCATGTATTGATGAAGAATGCTTATTTATAGTTAACATTTACACGTATTCATGTCTATATGAGTTAGTGTTTTTGTTATATTTACTTGAGGTGCGCCATATTCCATCCTCCACGATCCACCCTTGCCGCACTAGCAATTGCTAATGGCGTGCATTGTGAAGAGGTGCTCATGACCCTCATTCCGCCATTCTAACCACCTCATCCGCTAGCCTACTCGTCCATCCGCCAAGCGATTCGGTGCATAACGGCCCGTGTAGTTTCCATCCCGCCTAGCGAAGCATCGCATAGCGGCGTTGCATAGGAGTAGCATGTAGATTTTACTTCCTTTTTCCGCAACAATCAAACCCCCCCCCTTTTTTGTGCCGACCTGAGGACTTCAATCTCAAGTCCTCCTCGACATTAACTCATCCCTTACTGTGTTCCTCAAGAGACCGACACTCCGGGATTTATTCCCAAACTTTATTACTTGTGCGACCGGTGCGCTTGCCGTATTTTCCACGCATCAATCCTACAGAAATTGAAATTGAAGTTATAAAATATCTTGCCCCTGTTGAGAGAGAAGGGACAAGACAGTTCTTGATCAGCTTCTTGAAAAACCTGATGGATGAAATCAACTGGATCTTAGCTTTCTTCAAAGCTTCTTGAATCTGAACTTAAGAAACCTGTGATAGCTTCCTTCTTGTCTTCAAAATGGCTGGATCTCTCTCTATCCAACACCTTTGATGATACTTCAGAATTCTTGAAAGAATTCTACTTAGACTGATCCTGAGTGGTTGTCACTACTAGAAAACTAACTTTTAGCCACGGCAGATTGTCGTGGCTAAAAGTCCAAAACCGTGGCTAAAGACTTTTAGCCACGGTATACCCACGAAAAATGGGTGTGGGCAATGCGAGCGTGGCTAAAAGTCCAAACCGTGGGTATAAGTCCAAAACCGTGGCTAATACTTGACTTTTAGCCACGGTTTGATTGTCTTGGCTAATACTGGACTTTTAGCCACGGTTTAATTTCCATGGTTAAAGGGCCACTCATAACATAAAAAATTCAGGCCGGCCGCCGCCGCCGCCCGGCTGCCGCCGCCGCCGCCCGGCCGCCGCCGCCGCCATATTTATTTCAAATACTAATTGAAATAAATTCCTTATAAACCCAAGATTTCATTTTGTTTTGGCGGTGTGGGACTAAATGTAGCCACGACCTTTTGCCACGGTTCAGGCAAACCGTGGCTAATACTAGACTTTTAGCCACGGTTCAGGAAAACTGTGGCTAAAAGTCCAGTATTAGCCACGGATTAGTCAACCGTGGCTAATACTAGACTTGTAGCCACGGAATAAAAACCGTGGCTAATACTCACTATTAGCCACGATTTTTCCCCCGTGGCAAAAGAAACCGTGGCTAAAAGCCATTTTTCTAGTAGTGTGTACATGTCAGAATGTCTTCTTAGATCTTCTCACGAAGATCTTCTTCTGTGCCTTGCACTTTCTTGATCAGAGATCTTATCTCCCAATAGATGATTAATGTGTGTCGTGTTGTCTCAATTAATAATTAATTTTCCTTCTTCTGAATCAGTCTATTTATAGACTTCATCCTTGGTAACCGGCTGATCCGGTTTCTAACTAACTTCTGATAAGTCTGACAGCTTCAGTAAACCGGTTGTAACCCACAGCTGTCAAGTCTTCAAACAGATCTTGTGCCTTTGTCTTTGTTAGCAAAGCGTCGAGACTATCTGTTAGAAAGTGTCGAGACCATCTATCAAGATGTGTCGACACAAGTGACTAAGTGTCGACACTGCCTCTAGTGATGTCGACAAAGCTATCTTGATGTCGACTTAGCTTCTTGACACTGTATTTTGAGAATGTGTCGACACAAATGTTGTCGACTCTGCCTCTGTGTGTCGACTCAGTCTTCTGGTGTCGACACAAATGTTGTCGACTAGCAATTCTGTGTGTCGACACAGCCTCTCAGTGTCGATGCAGTTGATGTCGACTAAACTTATGTGAGTCGACACTGCTTCCCGGTGTCGACACAAATGTTGTCGACTTTTTTTCTCTGTGTCGACACAGCCTTCTTCAAGTGTCGACACAATTATTCTGAAGTGTAGACACAGCTTCTTCTGGTGTCGACATATGGACTTAGAATATTTTTCATATATTTTAGTACCTTCTTATCCTGCACATGTCAACTCAAAATAACATCAAATACACCTTGATGTATATCATTGAGCTAAGTTAGGCTTCTTCAAATCAGGTACACATTTTCCAATTTACCCAACACCAGGGTTAGAACCAAAGTAATTATAATGGGATCGGGTAATGGGTAATAACCAATAAAAGTAAGTGCCTTGCGAAAGGGAGCTTTGGGCTTCAGCCCATCATAGTTCCTAGTGCCATTTGAGAGCCCTTCACGGGGTATGTCGGGGGCAGTCCTGGGCTAACGTAAACCGTAGGAATAATAAACTTAAAGAGCAACTAGTATAACTAGGGTCGCACATACACACACCCCGGTAGTTTGGGAGGTTGAGTAGGTTAGTTGAATTGTCTTCCAGTCGGTAGCTTCCGAAGGTAGATGCACGGACGGGACAGTCCGGGGAGCCGAGGGCTTGAGGGTTTAAATACAGAATAAGGTGGTGGGTCTTCGATATTTGACTGTCGTTCACACCGACGTCGGTACGTAGACTCGGTGGTGTAGGACACTTAGCCAAAGAAATTCTGGTGGGTACAGCCAGCACTAGTACGCGGATACTCTAGGTTGTGTTCTTCTAGGGGCGTACGGAAGGGCTAGGCCCGGTACTGTGGATACCCGCCTAGGAGTGAGGGGGCCAACCCACTGTATCCGTTTGCAACTACGGAGGTTCCTGGGAGTGAAACTAGCTGCCCGAACAGGGGGAACTAAATGTCTGTGCGCATAGAGTCGTGTGTGTGGATTGCACTTGCATGAATCGTGGCATAGCATATCACTACACTCATATTTGCATACAACCGACACCCCAACGTTTAAAGTGGTAAGAGACTTTTTATACGATGGGAGCCTTGCAGAAGACCCCTTAACTTATAAGTTTGTATGGGCATTCATATAAGTTAAGGTTACATATTTAATTTCTACTTGTCCTTTCATATATATATTGATTTACTACTTGATTACCTTACTGCTCACTATTTTAGAACTGCTAGATGTACCTTTCATACTTAGTTGCTTATAATATATATATTTACTATTAGACTAGTTCCGCTGTCACCCGCCTAGCTTATTCTCCACCTTTGTAGCTTCCCTTTCCTCCTCTCCGCTCGGTGCTTAGGAGCCGTGGGGGGAGGGGTAGGGGATGATAGGGCTTTGTCTTTATGACTAATGGTTTTCGAACCACAACATTACAGGAGCTCCGAATGGAAGACAGGGACCAGCAGTACAGGGACCAGCACCAGCAGAGTACGGTGCGCAAGGAGGTGGGCCAGTCTAGTTCCGGAGTACCTGTGACCAGCTCTGTGAGTGATTAGTCTTTCTTATAACTTCCGTGATGAGTGATTTGTAGTGAGGACTATGATGTATTTGGTTGAGCCCGTTTATATATTTCATTTGTATTGTTCTTTGCAGTACTTTCTACTTTCTATATATTGATAGACTTGCTGTGATTTTTATTCATATATGATTATGTGGACGCGTTGCATTTATTTCTCTCTCTTTGTGATCGAAAAAGGCCGGCAGAATTGGCGTTTTGTAGTGGCGGCTCTCCCGAGTGTTGGTGCCACCCCAAAGCGGCAATTCTAGGCATAAGACCCCGGTGGTTGAAAAGAAAAAAAATGGGGTCTTATATTTGTCATGACAAAACCCTAGGAAGCCCAAGAAAAGTCAAGTGGGCCTGGTAGTGTGGATATGAGCACTATGGTCTGCAAATAGTAAATTCCTAAACCTTAGTTTAGGGTGATCAGGGGCCCTCACCATGACTCTAAGACCTCACCATGATCTCTCCAACCCATGTTAAGGCCCTAAGGACTCATCAGGGTCAACCCTAGAGTCTTAGTTGACCAAGGTCAACTCTAACCCTAAATGGGTCAAACTAGCCTACACAGGGTTAATTGACCCTACCTAAGCCAAGTGGACCCCACCCATGCCCTCTTAACCCTAGAGAGAGGCCAATGGGTCACCAAGGACCCATTGGGGTCAACCCTAGAGGCTAAGTTGACCCAAGTCAACTCAAACCCCTAAATGGTCAAAGTGCCCTTAAGATGGGTCATGTGACCTTCAAGGTGCCATATAAACCCTACCCATCCCTACATAGAACCTAGGGGAGGCAAAAGGGTCACCAAGGACCCATTGATGATGGCCTGAAAGGTCAATTTGACAAAAGTCAACCCTAGGCTAGGTCAAGTCAAAAATAATTCAAAAAGGGCTAACCCAAGCTTGGATCCAATAGCCACTTGGTCTAACCACCCCCTCCCCCCCCTAATCCATTTTCATCAATTTAGTGGGTTGTATATAGGGTTAGCATGATGATCAAATCAGCCATGCTGACTAGGAGAGAGAAAGCTCAACTTGGGGTTAATGGAGGAAAGAGAAAGAGGAGGAGAAGGGCCATTCATGGCTTGGGGAGGCCAAAGGCCACCACTTTTGGCTGAATTCAGCTCCCCTGGGGAAGAGGAGGAGTTTCCAGCAGTTTCCAAGCCTCCTCAGGGAAGTTACACCTCCCCCACCTCTTGTCTGAACCCCCCATTGAAGGCCATTAATGGCCATTGATGTTTGGCCACTCCCCTTCCCCATTTCTCCCTTTAAGATCCATCACAAGGATCCCAGGAGTCATTTACACCCCTTTCCTGAGGAAATCGAGGCCATCCACTGTGCTGTTGCAGAAGCCGAGCGTCGCCGCCGTCATCCATTGTGTCCCGCCGCTCCTCTCGCCTTCAGGCCGCCGGAAAGGTCCTCCTCCTCTCCTTACTTCATGGGTAAATCATAGGAATGTTTAGGTTCAAGGTTCGGGCTCAATTGAGCCCGAACAAATCTCCGATTTTAATGGTTTTGAGCCGAAAATCTTCTTGGTGGGATCACCGGAAAAAGTCGTCACCGGCGGCCACGCCGCCGGCTGGGGGTAGCCCCCACCTCCCCGAAGGTGGTGGCGTCGGTGGCTGGACGGGGAAGTGGCCGGGTGATCGGGAAATCAGCCCGCCATGTTGCCCAGGCGCGGGCAATTATGGCCATTGGCCTCTTAGAGAAGATGACGGGCAGCCGTCGGATGCGCGCCAAGCTTCATGCAGAATCATTTTGTTTTATTATTATTGCATGATTTAATTGATTTTCTGTCACATTATTTACAGCATTTAGAAATAAATATTAAAAATAGTTAGGATCCTCTAATGAAAAATTCTAAAACATTAACGTTGTAGCACTAAGGGTCTACTTTCATCCAAAATTGTTTTTGACCCATTTGGACCTCTGGTTGGACCAGGGCATCCATTTTAGTGGGACCTATACTTAGGGATAACCTGAGATTTAAAAGTGTGCCAACACTTCATCCCTTTTCTAAATGACCTGAAATTTGGGCAGGGGGTCAACATTAGTCATACCTAGGTTCAGTAAAAAAATGGAAATTTTTGGGAATACTTTGTCCTATGGTTTTTGTTATTATTTAATAATACTTGGGTATTTTAATTAAGTGGTCTAATGACTTCCAAACCCTCCCAAATTTTGGTGAGTTCTCTCTGATATTAGTTACTAGCTTTTTACAAAATTTTAACTCATTTGGATGAGTTTTAGTTAGGGAATCACCAAACCCTAGTTTTGCCTTAAGGAGGTGTTTTTGATTAAAAAGTTCACTTGTGATTTTAGGTGACCAAATCACATCACCAGTGGCAGAAACTTGGGCAACTGGTTTGTTTTGACCCTTAGCATCCCCCTATGGTTTATAGGGTGGTTTTGGGTAGGTATGCCTTAGGACCCAAGTTCAAACCTTTAGGTTCGTCTTGGGGGATTTGTGAAGGGCATAGGGTCAAATGCCCTTGTATGGTTGTGATCTTTGGTGGAGAGGGGACTAGTAAAGTAAAAGTCCTCTGGCAAAAATCTTAGGAGGATTGGAGATTGATACACCCCTCAAAACCCCAACCCAAGGGTTCGGGTAGAATCACCTTTGTAAAATACAAGCTCATATAACTCATCAAAAGGGTGTGAAACTTAAGGAGCATTAGTTTTAAAGTAGAAAGAACCCTTAGTAATTTTACATGAATTTTATGAGCAATATTTTTGGTACTTCATTTGTTGGTTATGACATAGCCCTAATTAATGTTTTAATTATTAAGAATCATTCTGTTCATTGAAACCCCATGGAACCTTGGCAGTGAATATATTAGGTTGAAATTGTTGCCCCTGATTTTTAGTATAATTTTTGTTTGATTAAATCTAGTACATCATGCACAATTGATTAAAAGGGGTTTGGTGGTATAAAATTATTCATAGATGATATATCTTTTGAAATATTATGAGACTTAGGCACAAATGATTTCAGGCCTAAATATGCTTGTAGTAATTTATTCATAATTTTTAGAGAGTTGATTACAGTACTTTCCTTACAAGTACATAATATATAGGTTTTTGGTAATTATTTTATTTAGAGTTTAATCCCTGTTGAAAAATTATGAAACTTGGCCAAAGATGTTTTTAGAGTTTATTAGCTCAATATAATTAATAAATAATTTTTGGATGATAATTTTCTGTACTTATTTCATTAATAATGAAAGATAGAAATTATTTCTAAAATAGTTTTAAGGCCCCTTAGATGCGTGAAAAATTATGATACCTTGGATTTATATTACTGAGTTAACCTAATATTAATCATAATTTTGTTAGGCATCTTGCATGAGTACTTAGGGTAGTTTATGTTCAAACTGGTAACCCTTGAAAGCTTTAAGGAAATTAATTAAATGTCAAATAAAATAGGAAAATTACAATTTTCTAGATTTAGCCTATTTGTACCATGATAAGTCTCCAGTAAATAATTTAGAGCATTTGGATGATTATTTGGATTATCTCCTATCCGGTTCAACATATAGCCTAGGTTTTTCTGCATTTGACAAATTGGGTTAGCTGCAATAGGATATGATTGGACATGGTGTAGGAGTTAGTCATTTTGCTGGGTTGGATAGATGTGGATGAATTCACCATAGAAGGATAGGAAGAGTAGTGAGAAGTGGTTGGGCTAAAGTTTAGAGGTGCTCGGGTTTGACGAAAGATTGCCTTTCCCGAGGAGAAGAAGAGTCAAAATCACCCTAGGATTAGCCTACTGTAATATGAGAAGGGAATGGGTAAAGGGAATCAACCAATAACAATAAGTGTCTTGCGAAAGGGAACGATGGGCTTCAGCTACCATCATAGTTCCTAGTGCCCTTTGAGAGCCCTTCACGGGGTATACCGGGGGCAGTCCTGGGCTAACGTAAACTATAGGAGTGATAAGTCTTAAAGAGCAACTAGAATAATTAGGAGTTCACTTTCACACACCCCGGAGTCTCGGGAAGTTAGTTTGACTATGATATTCGAGCGGTAGGCTCGGTGGTTGTGGAGACGGATGGGATAGTCCGGGGAGCTTTGGCTCGATTTGTTTTAAGTTGGATAGTTTGGTCCGCGGAGCTTTGGCTCGGTTGTTAGACACGTTAAATATTGCATGTGCATAAATAAAAGAAAAAAAAGATAAGGTGGTGGGTCTTCGGTATTGGAGGGTTGATGCATCGACACCAATACGTGGACTCGGCAAGTGTGGTTAGCACTTCGCCAATAGAAGTCCGGTGCGCCAGCCGGCAAGAGTACGCAGGAGTACGCTTTATGCACCAAGCATGTAGGCGTACGATAGGTCTGACCGGTAGTTCTTTACTGGTTTAGAGGTGGGCGAGGCCCAACCCACTGCTTTTGTTAACCACTACGGAGGTATCCTGGGAGGTTCGGCTTCAGAAAGGGGGAACTAAAGGTCTGTGTACACAGAGTCGGGTGGGTGAGTTACACTTGCATGATCACTTCATACCCACTTGCATGTCATAACATAATCATTGCATTTAACCTCTTTCACCAATTGTGTAAGTGGTATGGGACGCTTACACAATTAGACTTGCAAAACGACCCCTTGGTCTATAAGCTTATGTGGGCAAGTTTATAAATTAAGGTCAAATTCTTCATATATATATTGTTGTTAATAACCGACACCCCAATATATAAATTGGTATGGGACTCTTTATACAATGGGAGCCATGCAGAAGATCCCTTGGCTTATGCGTTTCCACACATAAGTTAAGGTTACTTTTTATACTTTACTTTACTGCCGCATGTACTATAAAATTGCTAGTATAGGTCCGCTGTCATCAGTTTCTTGATTACTCTCCACCTTCAAGTCCTCCCCTTTCTTCGTCTCTGCTCGGTGCCTAGGGGCTATGGGGGAAGGGGTGGGGGATGATAGGATGTAGTCTTGTAGACTAACGGTTTTCGAACCACATCATTTAGGGGATAGTGGAGCCCAGCATGGAGGAGCAGCCCCGGAGGTCGGCCCGTTTGGAAATAGGGAAGTCTAGCTCAGGAGTTCAGACAGCTGGGACTGTGAGTCCCTGATTTTAGTAGTGTTTTATTTTGCTTCCGCTTGAGTTACTATGTAGTGAGGATTTGATATATCGGGCTTAAGCCCTTATTTTCAGTACATTTACATTATGTGGACTCTCCCTTCATGGAGATTTTATTACTCTGATATGTGATTTTTCTGTGGACTTGCTTTAACTTTATTGTGCTACCTTTCTGTTATCGAATTGGCTGGCAGAATCGACTCTTTGTGGTGATGACCCTTCAGGGCGTGAAGGTATCACCACAAGGCGGCGATTCTAGGCCTAAGACCCCTGTGTTTTAAAAGAAAAAATGGGGTATTACATAAACTAACCATATTCCCATGCTTTGAGAGTCATTTGGGGCATATTCTTAGCCATCGATAAAGATCATCCTTCCTCCAGACTCGAGCAATACGAGTCTAACGATCGTATGCACACATTCCTATGTTACTATTAGACTCACACCGATTCACAAATTTTGAGCAGAAAAAATAATGTGAAATGGGAGTTCAGTTGCTATATTCCTCAAAGTTTTCTCTAGAGGGAGGGGGTGAATAAAGATTTAAATTATTTTCAAATATTTTGATTAATTCACAACATTTGCATTTACATAAAATATAAACCAATATCAGACGTAGTTAATTAAAATCACAACACAATAACACAGAATAAGAAATAAAATCCAAATCACAGAAGACAAATGGGTTATAGTAGTTCCCCCTAAATCTAAGTACATCCACTCTTCTACCCTCTTGATAATAATTCACAATCACAGTGTTTGTGCCTTTTGATCAGGAGACTCTTAGTAACACACTAGATCTTTTGATATGGAGATCTTGAACAAATTACAATCTAAGTCTTTTCTCAACGAGAGTCTTAAAACCTCTCACTGAATCCTTTGCAGATGGATTCTCAAAACTCTTTTTCTCAAATATAAAAAGAAAATTAACAGAATATTTTAGTTATGATGACTCTTCTCTTAGTGTCCTCTCTTCAAATTTCTGAAGACAACCTCCAAAGAAATCTATAAATATCAGTGACAATAAGCTCACTCATTCGCACTCTCTCCACAACACTGGTTTGGTTTAATGCGTGAATAAGTAACACTTTAGGTTTAAGTAGGACTTAGGTTACGATAGGGTATACAAACATAAACACGATGGCTCATGCACCTAACCCAAATGATTTAGCACAATTCACTATCCACAAAAAATAAAATACATGTGGGTGCACAACACCACCAGTCTTTGTAATGCCCCTGATTTTTCGGTGTTTACTTTAATTCCTCTAGTGGCATATTTTTGACGTCAGGATGTTATGTTGACGCGTAGTTGACGGGTACCGTTGCTGAAGCATGACTTTTGCTCATTTTGTATCTAAGGTTTTGGCTTAGAATATTAGTTTGACTAAGTTCTAATTTTTTTTCTGAGATTTATGAAAGCCTTTTTTTTCAAGGATAGCTAAATCACCAAGAGGGGGTGTGAATAGCTTTATTAGTCCTTAGTGACTATTTTTGGGTCCATTGCCCACAATGTTCCCTAGAATGGATTTGAAGAGGCATCTCCATCAACACTAAGAGCATAGTTGTATTTGATGTTGTTTAAGCTCATTATGTGCAGGATGTTCCAAGGAACAAGTCTAGGCAGGTTGTATAAATGATGTGACAAGTGGTCAAAAGGTGAAGATGTTGGAAAGGCAGGAAGTAGCCTAAGTGACCAAGTAACGATGTTCCAAGGAATACGTCTAGACAGGTTGTCTAAGTGATGTGACAGGTGGTCACAAAGTGAAGATGTTGGAAAGGCAGGAAGTAGCCTAAGTGACCAAGTCAGGATGTTCCAAGGAACAAGTCTAGACAGGTTGTCCTTGATTGGACAGATGAACAAAAAGAGGAAGCTAGAAGTCAGACAATTTGACAAAGGCATAACCGCTGAGACAGCTGAGACAGCTGAGAAGAATGTCTCAGCAAAACCACTGAGATAGCTATGAAGCTCAATAGAAAACATTGTTAGAAGTGTTGGTCTTAGCTAAACCGCTGAGACTGAAGACAGACTCAGCTGTGAAGAATAAATCGCTGAGACAGTTGAGAAGGAACCGCTGAGACAGAAGAGTCTCAGCTGTGAAGAAGAAATCGCTGAGATAGTTGAGAAGGAACCGTTGAGACAAAGCCAGCAGAAATTTTCTAAGTCCAGAAAATTGAGTTCGTCGAACTGGGTTCATAGTTTGTCGAGCTCAGCTCAAGATCGTCGAGCTCAACTCACCATTCCTTGAGCGGTTTACTATGAAGCTTGAGGTTCAGAATTTGTCGAGCTCAGCTCGTAGTTCGTCGAGCTCAGCTCATAGATCGTCGAGCTCAAGTTAATGGTTGAAGATTCAGAGTTCATCGACCCGAGCCCGCCTTTCGTCGAGCTCAAGTTAAAGGTTGGACATTCAGAGTTCGTCAAGCTCAGCTCACAGATCGACGAGCTCAAGTTAAAGGTTGAAAATTCAGAGTTCATCAACCTGAGACCGCCTTTTGTTGAGCTAAGGTTAAAGGTTAAAGATTTAGAGTTCGTCGAGCTCAGCTCACAGATCGTCGAGCTCAAGTTAAAGGTTGAAGATTCAGAGTTCATCGACCTGAGCCCGCCTTTCATCGAGCTCAAGTTAAAGTTGAAGATTCTAAAGTTCGTCGAGCTCAGCACAGAGTTACTCGATCTCAGATCAACGATCAAAGAGCTCAGTCTAAATACTTCATTTTATAGTGGGAAAGCTACAGTAGCTCCAGAAGATACTGTTTGTCTTCTTCTAAAGGAGGTGGCGCTAACCATACTTGACTGGGCCCACATTCAAATTATGTCATTGATTCAAATCAACAGATATAAAAGGAAGAGAAGAAAAGAAGATTAGGGTTAACGAAAATGGAATTAGAAAACAAAAAATGGGCGGTTGGACTTCATCTTCTTCGACAAGCTTGTAAGCAAATTCCAGCAGTGAAAGCTAGAAGTCAAAGATAGCTAAAGCTTCTTCCAGTTTAGCAGGACTATTCCTTGAAGAACAAGTTGGCTGATTCAATCTATCAGCAAGAGAAGATAGATGTGTGAAGGGCTGTAAGCCTTCAACAGCAGTTGTTGCCTTCAGTTCAATAGAGAAATTGGTAGCTGTAGAAGAAGACTAATTGCTTCTACAGCAAGTGGGTTGGACTAATATCTACTTAGTCCAGCAAGTTAGACTCAGAGATTTTTCTCTAAGTAAGTATTTCAATTTTCCTGATTACTTTCCTGTAGGATTCAATTTATTTGAATATGAGTGTAGGGCACTTTGTGCCTGAGTGGTAGGTGACTAATTAGTCACTGAGGTAGGTGCCCTGCTGGGGTATTGTGGTAGGATCCAAGTGTGGATCTGAGCTGTTGGGCTAATTGCCCGAGGTAGGAGAGTGCTGCTCTCTGAGGTAGGATCCAAGTGTGGATCTGAGCTGTAGGGCTTAATTGCATGAGGTAGGAGTGTGCTGCTCTCTGAGGTAAGATCCAAGTATAGATCTGAGGTAGGGCTGTCCTCCCAGCCTGAGTGTAGGGCCTAGTGCCTGACGTAGGTAACGGTTGGGTCACTAAGCTGTAGGTGATAAGTGTGTCACTAAGTTATAGGGCTTGGAGGAGGCTGAGCTGTAGGTGCATGGAAGGGCACTGAGGTAGGTATCTAGAAGGGTACTGAGTTGTAGGAGTGTTGCAGCACTCCGAGAGTAGGGTTGTGTGCCTAAAGTTGTAAGGCTGAGAAACCTGAGTTGTTCTCCTTAGAAATAAGGCCGAGGTAGGTGGTCAGTGGACCACTGAGCTATAGGAGCACTGCATAGCTCTGAGGTAGGAACACTTATGGTTCTTAGTTTGTATTCTGAAAAGAATCTGTGTGTAAGGCTGAGGGCCTGAGGTGTAAGCTCTGAGGAGCATATTGCTGGAGTTTGTGCCTAGTCCAATAAATTAGTTGGATAGGTGGGAGGGAAAGTGGATGTACCCAATTGGGGAACCACTATAAATATTTGTGTGCTTTCTATGTTGCTGATTTATCTCTTGTATTGCAGGTATTAAGGACAAGCTCTAGATCATTTAATAAGAAAATAACAAAAATGCTTAAGTAATTTTAAAACACCTATTCACCCCCCTCCAGGTGACTAGCTAACCTTGAAGTAATAACTTTCAAGTGGTATCGGAGGGAGGTTACTCAAAAAGGATTTAACAATCTAAGTACACCTCCAAGGTTAGCTATAAGATATAAGAATGGGGTCTGGTGTAAACTACAAGGAACTAGGGGACATGAAATTACCAATCTGCAGAAAGGAGGGCTTTGGCCTCTAGAAGGAAAGGTTCAGACTATTCATGGAAGTTGCTGACCCTAGGATATACATCACAGTTAAAGAGGGACCCTTCATCCCTATGAAGACCTCAGTTCTGGATGCCAACATCTACACACCTAAATCTTATGAAGAAATGAACAAAGATGAGCTCCTTCTTCCCTCCATGGACAAGAGAGCTCAAAACATTATTACCAGTACAGTAGATGATTCAACCTTCCAGAATCTGGTGTACTGCAAGACCTCCAAGGAGATGTGGGACACCCTAGTTGTGTTCATGGAGGGTTAAGAAGAGGTGAGGGATGACAGAAAATCCATGCTCAACCTGGAGTATGAGGCCTTCAGACAAGAAAAGTCTGAGGACATGGCTGAGAGCTTTTAAAGATTTTTCAGAATTATAAATGAACTGAGAACATATGGAAGGGTCTTCAAAACATATGAGACGAATGACGAATTTCTCAGGTCCCTCACAAAGGATTGGAACACAAAGATTTGTGCAATCAGGTAGATGGGCAAGTTAGCTGACACTCCACCTCCAACCCTGTTTGGAAAGCTACTTTCTTATGAGATGCAGCTGGCTGCTAGACTAGAAGAGGAGAATAGAAGCCAATCTAAGTCCAAGGATAAGTCTGTGGCATTCAAGGTAGAAGCCTCAAGAAGGAGAAGAAGAAAGACTCCCTCACCACCAAGGAGGGAAGCTGAATCAAGCTCAGAAAAATCTGAGTCCAGCTCCTCTGACAGCCATATATCTGATGAGGACCTTGTTGCATTCTAAAAGTAATTTCAGAAACTCATGAAGAAGGGGCATTGGAAGAACAGAAGGGCATCCTTTTACTCATAGCATAGAAGGAAATCCTCTAAGGAGGACTGGTTTGCTCCTAACTCTAGCAAACATACTTCCTCTAATCTTATTTATTTCTACTGCAGCAAACCTGGGCATGTAGTTGCTGACTGTCCAGTGAAGAGGAAAGAAGGAGTGAAGAAGTACCACAAGGGAAAGAAGAAAGAGAAGTCCCTTGTGGATAAGAAGGAATAGACTTGGTCTGACTCCTCCTCTAGGTCAGACAGTGAAGAAGAAGAAGCCTACATTGGGCTAATGGTTGTTGCTGAAGAAGAACTGAAGATAATCCATCTGTTAGGATAGGAATCAGGGCCCCTCTATCACATTCAGAAAGTGACTCAGAGGTGGATGAAGATGAAGAAGAAGATAATCAATGTCATGGATTAATGGCAAAGAGAGATGAGGAGAGCAGCCAGGATCAGCCTGGACAGGCTCAGGTAATTTCTAAATCTCTGCCCTTTATTTCAGGTCATGAGGCTAGCTCAAATTCTGAAGCTCAATCATCAAGAGATGAAGGGGATTTAGTGTCTGAGGATGATGTCAATTCTATAATTGACAAGTATGGAGAACTTCTTGAAGCAATCAAGAAGTGCAAGCTCCATGCCAAGAGATAGGAAAAAGAGCTTCTCAGTCTTAGGAGCAAGTTTGAGGGCCAAGAAAAGGATCTTAATGATATGGCTGCAATATCAGCCAAGCTCAAGGGGATCATTGATATGGAGTCTGTGGTAAGAGTCTCAAATGATAAACTTACCCAGAAACTTAAAGATGATCTCCTAAATAAGAAATTACAGGTGGCCAAGTTTTCTAAGCCAAGCATTATGCTTCCCTTAATTGACGCCCTCTTTACCCAAAAGGGTAAGAAAGGGTTGGGATTTAAGGGACCTGCTAGACCTTCCAATCCAAAAGGAAAGGGGAAGGAACCTATTGTGCCTCTAGCCTCATTGCCTCCAATCTCTTTTTAGAAAGTCCTGTTGCCTTATAACAGGTATGACCATTAAAGTTGTTATTGCCACTAGGAGAATGGAAGATCCACTGGTATGGACAAATGTGCACATAGCCAAGATGGAAGATACAGCCAACTGAAGGCCTTTAAGGCTGCCCATGAGGAAATTAAAATGGCCCATCCTGTACCATTTGTTTTTGGTGCCCCAACCCCAAAACTCTAGGATATTGCTGCTGCAGGAAATCTGAGCCATCAAGCAAAAGTAATGACTCAAGGTCAGTCTTCTGGTAAGGATGAAATGGCAATTTCTGATGCAATTAGATTCATGTTAGCTGAAAAGAGACATGCAGCCGGTGGCTCTCAGAAAAGACCAAAACAGTCAGTTGAAAGACATACTTTCAATCAAGTGGCTGCAGAAAGAAATCAGAGACATACAGTAGCACATCTTCCCACTATTCAAGGAGCAGTCCAGGCAAATGCTGGCCCAAAACAGAAAAGGAGATATAATGTCCATGAGTGCTAGTGTTGTGCCAAAGTGGGTCACTATGTTATAGATTGCTGCCACAATCCTTTAGTGTTCAGGTGTAGCCTACCTATCAGAAATGATACAGGTAGGTAAGTCAGATTTAAGTCTAACAGGAACCTAGGACCCAATACCTATTGGGGTCCTAAGGTAAGGTAATTCTATTTTGCAGGTTAGTCTTAGTGCCCATCTCCCATGTGGTACTTGGACAGAAGATGTTCCAGAACTTGGATTGGAACAAGAAAGTTGTCTTATGGTTCATACTCCAGTGAGGAAATGACCAAAGTTCAACAATTTGTGATGGATATTGACCATCTAGGATATTCCTCTTACTGCCCAAGAGGAAGAGAATGTTAAATGAAATCCTGAAGAAGTACAAGTGCACACTCATGGATGAAAGCCAGCAGGATCCATCCAACAAGAATGTCTGGTTGGACAAAGTCTTGCTGGCACACCAGTAAATCTGGAAAGGACAAGTAGGTTGTACTCATCTATGAGTAAAGCATAAGTTGATACTCTGTGAGCAGCAAGGAAGAGGCACACTTTGCTCAGTTGATAAGACTCACTATACAGAAAAGACAAACTGTCAAGTGATATCATCAGCTGAAATGATGACTGATAGTTATAAGGACTGGATCTGTTCAAATGTTTAGGGGGAGACTGTCAAACTAAGATACCCCTGCTAATGGGGAGCATGTTCAGTAAAGGTTACTGGACAAACTTGAATCTTACCCAAAGTTCTCCAGCACAAAATAAATCAAAATTACTACTAAGGATCGACTTGCCCCCATGGACATTACTAAAGCTGAAAGGGAAACTAACCAAGTGATGGATCCTACTGGAAGAAGGAAAGCCAATCAGTTTACTAGAACAGCTGGATTATTCCAGCTATTATTTATACAAGTCGGCTCATTCCTATTGAAATAATAGTGTAAAGAAAGACTTGGTATCAAAATTAAAGGATGATTCATGGGAAGATCATTCAAGGCTCAAGTGATCTTAAAGTCCAGCAGCATTAGGAGAATACTCAGCCTCATGAGAAGAGAAAGCTGACAGCTGCACCAATGGTAGTATTTACAATCAGCTAGGGGGAGAAGAGAATCACAGCAGACCAGCTCCTCCCTGTCTATTCAGAAACCTAGAAAGGATTAATCAATATAATGATCAAGATAGTTCTCAGTGGGCTGAACACTCTTGTACTGCTAATCAGAAAGATAAAACCAAAGGCAAGTCTGCTGCTAAATAAGGGGAGAAGATCTGGCTCAACAAAATGTGATCATGGTGCAAGAGAGCTGCTGTGATTAGCTGAAGAGAATCAAGCCACTGCTCCAGAACCATAACCTCTAGATAAGTAGAATCTTTTTATACTGATATTCTACTAGTATAATCTAAGTTGCTAGGAATCCTGACTGTCATAGCAGCATTATGCATATGTAGATGAAGTATTAATGAGTTTGGGAGCACAAGGAAGAACTCAATCATGAGTTTGTCCTAACTGACAAGTGGCTGACATGTTTATCATGCCACTATATGAAGTTAAGTTCAACACCCTCTAGATTGAGATTGGGTATGTTGAACTTGGTATATGTAACATTCCGATTCGCGCTAGGCCACCTGAGCGTGTTTTTGGTGTCAGGAGAGCTGGTGTAGGCTCAGGGGGTGCAGGCAATCAGGTGCGCACTCGCGGGGAATAAGGAAATAGGCTGAAAACATGTGTTGAGCTTGAAACCGATAGGGACACGGGCGTGTCCCTACCCGTGTTTAGTGGCGTTGAGTGACTATGGTGCAGAGTGATTCTAATATGGCATTGAGTGCTGTGTCCTGAAAAGAACATGGGTAGGGATACGGGCGTGTCCCTACCCGTGTTCAGTGGAGTTGAGTGACCATGGCTTTGAGTGTTTTGTCCCGAGCAGGACACGGGTAGAGACACAAGCATGTCCTTACCCGTGTTCCAGTGCATTGAGTGCCATGGCTTTGAGTCTATCCAAAGAAGGACATGGGTAAAGATACAGGCGTGTCCCTACCCGTGTGCTCCAAGGCAAGCAAGACGAGAAGTGTCCAAACCAGGACACGGGTATTGACAAAGCCAGAACCACGGCCGTGTCACCTGGACAAGGGTACCTACACGGGCATGTCAGTACCCGTGTATGATCATGAAATGCCAGTCAAACTGCTGATGACGTTTCACCAGGACAGAACACGGGTAAGGACACGGCCGTGTCCCTACCCGTGTCACTTCTGTATAAAAAGGAAAAGTGAAACCCTAGTCATTTCATTCTCTTCCAAACACCATTTTCTGGAGGAAAACTTCTGGAGGAGGGAAGAACTGCTGGAGCTAACCAAAATCCTTGATGAAACACAACCGCCGTCAAGGGAAAAACGATGCAAACAAGAAGGATGACAAGATCCATGGCCGAAAATGGTGGTACGCTTGGAAATGAGGTGAGCTTCCTCCCCTCTTCCCTTAGTGCTAGATCCTTAGATGTTCTTAGGCGAGACATCGACTCAAATGAGTCTTGATGTGTGAGGAGAAGGTTTGTAGGAAGGCCTATCTAGAACTTTTGTTCTAATGACTAGTCATCTTCAACCTCCCCATCTTCAAAGTGATGATGGGGGTGAATTCGTGAAGAGGAATGTCCTTGAGAGGGAGAATAAGGGTGGAGGAACTTCTGGTTGCAATTTGGGGTGATCGGCTTGAGGAGGAAGATGAACCGATATCGTTCATTCCGCTTCAAGATGCGTGTAGAATCTGTGTTTTGCACACAGCGACCTTCTTGGCTGTTTTCAGGCACGAAATGGTTTGATCTGGGCTTTTGACTACACATAAAAGTTACAGCCCTTGAAATTAACTTTCCAACGAGTTGTCAAATGCCTTCAGTTAAAGCCTGTATCCACGGGAATGTCTGATCGAAGAAAGGGCTGTAGACTAAGCGCATAGAAATTGTATTCTGTACGCTGTAGGCTTTGGAGCCAATTTCATGTAGGTTATAGAATGATCTGGTTTGCAGGCTGAACATGAAAGTTGTAGCCAATGGAAAGACCTTTCCATCGAGGGGTTACACGAACTCACCAAATCCCTATAGCCACGGGAATCCTCGGTTGAATTTGCTGTCCAGATTTATTATGCACCTAAATTTCTGGGTACTGTATAACATGGATTTAGATTCGGTGGAATTAATGTTGCAATCTAACTCGAGGTTCGGGTGAACTCTTTTATGGTTATCATCATAGGGATATGAAGGTTGAAGTTTATAAATTTGAATTCATATAATGAGTTGTGAAGCAATCTTAATTGAATGAAAGTGCATGATATAAATTGGTAGACTATCATTTGTGCGCATTGTTTTATATTATGTTGAAATCATTAAGAAGGACACGTAGATGAATAAACTATGGCCATGATGTATGTTGACTTGATAGAATGAAATTTAGTAGTCTAATGCTTAGAGTGTCGTCTCCCTACTGGTAGCATTGTGGAAGGTAGTATGTGCGGTGTTGGCCGTCTTTAGTCGGGATGGTATTGAGATGAGTAAAGTGCATTGTTGGGCTTGGTCCTCGTGCTTTCTCCGAGGCTCCTTCCATGCTATGATGTGGATGTATTGCATGCAGTGTGAGTCGACACGCGGTGTCGTAATCCTTGGTTAAGGATAGTGTGGTAGGTCTACGGGCTCGCCAATTGTCACACCGATGGGAGTTGAAAGATAGACTTTGGGCGGTTGGGCTTGGTCCTCGGTGTTCATGTCCAAGGGCTCCTTCCGTGGCAAGTGAACGGTTCGGCCTGATCCTCATGCTCATTTCCGAGGTTCCTTCAATGTCACACTATAGGACAGTTCGGGGCTTGGATCTTGGTGCACATCTACCCGAGATACCCGCTGGGATGTAGTACATTGGTGAGCTTCGCTGTTGTGTTCTTAGCCTTGAGGCGTACGGAGGCCTATGTTAAGTAGTGTGGATACCCACTTAGTAGTAGAAGTGCCCGTTCTACTGTCACCGTCTTGCCACGACGGATGACACATGAGAGGTTAGCTACCTGCTCGAAAAGTGGGAACTACAAGTCTGTGTCGACATAACAATTGCATGTGCGTGATCATGGGTGAGTCATTGCATTGCATACATGTCATTACAATTCATTGCATATACAAGATCCTCATCATATAAGTTTGTATGGGCACTCCTATACGATGAGTAACATACTACTGAACGATCCTTAACCTATATGTCTATATGGGCATTCATATAAGTTGAGTTACCTTTGTTATAATATTACTCATATGCTGTTGTAGATGGTAGAACTGCTAGAATAAGGTGTTGCTTACTTATTTCCACTTGTTTATACACTACTTTATACAATATAATACTTTACCTATACCCATTGCTTGTACTTATACATCATTTATATATTGTATCCTATCCCTTTCTCCGCCCGGTGCCGAGGAGTCGTCGGGGGAGCGGATGTGAAGCCACTTAGTCTTTATGACTAACGGTTGCTACGTCTTCTTTTTTAGGAGGATACCCCGCAGGTTGAGCAGCAGCAGATACGCAGCCAGACAGCCAGGCCAGGATGACAGGGCCTGAAGGGACGGTGTCGTCGCTACTGTTTGTTACAGATGTAAGTGTGTGAGAGTTTTGTTATAGCCCCTTAGGGAAACTTTATAGATGTACTCTGATTTTGTAGAAGCATGTTTAGCTTCTCTGTTACTGTACTTTTGGAATTATAGCTTGTGTGAATATCACTTCTTCATATTATGATGGTTGGGTTGGCATATATATATTGATATTGGTTATAGCCAACAGAATGGGTGTCTTGTGGTACAGGCTAGCCCGAGTGTTAGTGCTACCCCAAGGCGGCTGTTCTAGGCATAAGACACCTCTCGTGCCGTGTTTTGTGTTCCAGGAGGGGGGTCTTACAAATGGTATCAGTTTGCCATGATCTTCAACTAAAGAAATCATTCAACAATGGTGCCACTCCCATTCGACTAGTCAGTTTGGGGACAAACTGACTTAGCGGAAGCAGTGGTGTGCTTATATGTAATTCACACTAAGTTTGTCCAACTCTGACCTTAAGATTAGCCAACCTGACCGTAAGTTTACATTCTATGTATAGATTCCAGTGCATGTTGAGCCATTGGGGGGCACTCCTGCCCCTTCCATACCCACTCAGTTCCAACAGTCCGAGTTGGGGCAGACGCTCACCGCCATCTTGGATGCTTTTAGGGCACAACAGCCTCTAGTGCTACAACAGGACCCGAGCTCTAACTGGCAGAGCACCTTTTGAGCTCTCTCCCCTCCCACTTACCTTGGGATGGAGTCAACCGTGTGCACGGAGGAATGGCTTGACACCGTACAAGAGTTATTGGCTAGTATCCATTATCCAACCAACATGGCTGTGTCACTGGCGGTGTCCACCTTGGAGCTACATGCTAAGAGGTGGTGGAAGTCACTCATGGGCTCCATCTTCCAAGGCCGAGTCTATAAGGAGATAAGTTGGAGCGAATTCTCGGATTTTTTCTTGGAGCACTTCATTCCTTCATCCGCTCGAGATGAACTTGAGGAGAGGTTCCTTTTACTGAAACAAGGATCGAAGATGGTTACGGAATACCAGCGAGAGTTCCAACATCTCGCAAGGTTCATAGACTCATACGAGTTAGATGATAGAGGTTATGCCAAGCATTTCTACAAAGGGCTGCGAGACCCCTAAGGCAGGCCCTTTTGTTTATAGCGGATGCTAACATGGCGGAGATTATCGATATGGCCAAAAGATTGGAGGCGGACCACTTGAGTAGTGGTAAGAGACCTGCAGAGGGCGTTATGGAAGCTGGCCCGAGCAATAGAAGGAGACAGGACTTTAGAGGAGGAAGAGGATATCAAATAGGTGGAGGGTGTGTCCACCGAAACTATAAGGTGGAGCATCCGGTTCTGCAATCGCCCGCGTGGCCTCAACCACCACAACCTCAGCAAATTCAACAACTCGAGAGGCGTCGTGGGCTGATGTGTTTCGAATGTAACCAACCGGGTCACATTCGACGCTTTTGCCTGCAATTGTTCTGGAACGCCCCTCCCGCTCTCCCTTCGGCGGCCCCTCGAGGGCAGGGTTATATGCGTGGTCGAGGATGAGGACCGCGAGGAGGTAAACCCAACCCTGCCCGGGATCAAGTGTACGCGCTAGAAATGGGGCAAGAACGGAATCACCAGAATGTTATTGCAGGTACGTGCAGTAAGCTTTCATATTTTCTGTGTTAAACTTAAGTTGCTTACGACATACTAGCTATCTAGCAATGCGTTTTGGTTATTGGTACTTTGGAATAGTGACAATTGGCGGAAAGACGTCCTATGCGTTGTTCGATACCGGTGCCTCACACTCCTTTGTGTCCGAGGATTTCATTAAGGATATGGGGGCTGTGCAATATTTTACTGGAATAGCCCGACTAGTGCACCTTCCGGACGGCTTGGATATGGTTGCAATCGCTAAGTGTGAGTTGGAGGTACTTATTGAGGGATGGGCTTTCGTTACTCCTACCACTATCTTTAAAATGCCGGAATTTGACATCATTCTAGCATGATGTGGTTGGACTTGCACTTTGCAAGGATCGACTGCGCGGAGAAGCAGATCTATTTGAGACATGGAGACTCCGACGTCGTATTCCAAGGTATTAACTTAGCACCTCGTCTGACGTTATCATCCATTCAGGTTGTAAAAGCCCACATGAAGGGGGATGAAGTTTTAATGATCTTGTTTGAGTTGAAGGAAGTAGCATTGGACATAAAAGACGTACGGGTAGTGTGGGACTTCCCCGAGATATTTCCTGAGAAACTGCCAGGATTACCCCTGCATAGAGAGGTTGACTTCCCAATTAATCTTGTACCGGGTGCCAAACCTGTATCCAAGGCCCCTTACCAAATGGCCCTGAAAGAACTCGCGGAGTTTAGAGTTCAACTACAAGATGTGGTGGAGTCAGGGTTTGTTCTCCCCAGTTCGTCACCCTAGGGAGCCCGTGTATTGTTCGTGAAGAAGAAGTACGGAACCCTGCATTTGTGTATAGATTATCAGGAACTCAATCGGTTGACGGTGCGGAACACTTACCCACTAAGGGTATTACCAGTTGGGAATACAAGAAGGGGACATCCAGAAAACAGCCTTTAGTTCAAGATATAGGTTGTACGAGTTCACCGTAATGCCGTTTGGGCTCACAAATGCTCCTTCGGCTTTAATGAGCCTGATGAACAAGGTATTTGAGCCCTATTTGGATACCTTCGTCATTGTTTTCATCCACGATATCCTAGTCTACTCAAGGACAGAGGAGGAGCATGGCGAGCACCTGACCTAGGTGTTGAAGAAATTGAAGGAGCATGCCTTGTATGCCAAATTTAGCAAATGCGAATTATGGCTTAAGGAGGTTGCCTTATTAGGTCATGAGATCAGTGGGGCTGGGCTAGCTGTGGATCCGGCCAAAGTGCGTGCCGTAAAGTAGTGGTCACCCTTGAAGTCGGCGGCCGATGTGCGGAGTTTCCTTGGACTTTTCGGGTACTACCGCAAGTTCGTAAAGGGATTCTCAAAGGTTGCTCTTCCTCTTACTTCCCTAACAAAGAAAGGTGTGTCGTATGAGTGGACACCCCAATGTGAATATGCGTTCCAAGAGTTGAATGATAGACTTACCTCCGCCCCCATCCTTTTCCTTCCATCTGGGAAGGAAGGATTTCAAGTTTACACAGACGCGTCATATCAAGGATGGGAGCGGTATTGATGCAGCACGGGCACGTGATTGCTTATGCTTCAATACAATTAAAGAAGCATGAAATCAGTTACCAGGTTCATGATTTAGAGCTGGGAGCAGTGGTGTTCGCCTTAAAGGTTTGGAGATATTATCTATACAGCGTCCACTGCGAGATCTTTTCAGACCCAAAAAAATTTAAGTACGTTCATACTCAGAAGGAGTTGAACTTAAGACAACGGCGGTGGTTAGAATTTCTATGCGACTATGAGTTCACCTTGAACTACCACCCTAGAAAAGCGAACTCAGTAGCCGATGAATTGAGTAGAAAAATACCAGGCTCGAGCCCAGAGTCTCGGTTGATGAGTATGGAGTTGGCTCAGATGATTGAGGAGATGGATATTACTTTGATATTTAAGGCTCCTTCGGCAGAATATACGGAGTACTTGGCCAGCATGAGCATATTTTGGGATATCCGGGACCGGATTTGGGTGGAGCAGGGAGTGGATGCGGCTCTGGCCCTGACAATCAAGTCAATCAAAGACGGGATTACCGACGTATACACACTAAAAGACAGCCTCGTTTATTTTCGCGGCCTGCTCTACATTACCAAGGGCGGTAAAATCCGGGAGGATATCTTGAGAGAGGCACATTGATCTCAGTATTCAGTGCACCTGGGAATTTCAAAGATGTACGCCGGCTTATGGAAGACCATGTGTTGGCCGGGAATGAAGAAGGATGTCCGATATTTTGTTACATATTGTGAAGCCTGTAAAAGGGTGAAGGCAGAGTGCAAGAGTCCCGGCGGCTTATTACAATCATTGCCCATCCCCGAGTGGAAGTTCGAGGATATTTCCATGGACTTCGTACATGGGCTACCTCGCTCACACTCAGGGAATAATTCAGTGTGGGTGATCATTGATCGACTGACGAAAGTAGCCCGGTTTATCCCTATGAAGAAGGAGGCTCACGTGGATGTCTATGTACACCTCTTTGTGGAGCAGTTTGTATGGTATCATGGCGTGCCTAAGACGATAGTTTCTGACCATGATGGTCTCTTTACCTTTAAGGAGTGGAAGGCGGTACAGGCGTATTTGGGCTCGCGCCTTACCTTCAACACCGCATTTCATCCTCAGACGGACGGAAAGTCTGAGCATACCATCTGAACACTGGAGGATCTGTTGAGATTATGTGTGTTGGACAGGGGAAAGCCGTAGGAAAGGATCTTACCCCTGGTGGAATTCTCCTACAACAATACCCATCAAGCGAGCATCGGCATGGCGCCCCATGAAGCACATTATGGAAGAAGGTGTAGAACCCCCTTGTCTTGGGTGCATGATGAAGACCCGAAGACTTTTGGATTTGAGTATATAGATGACATTGATACGGTGGTTAGGCTGATACAGGATCGCATGTTGGAGGCCCAAATTCGGCAGGCAAAGTATTATAATGCAAGGCACCGTCTGGTGGAGTTTCTAGTGGGTGATAAAGTATTTCTGAAAATCCGATCGATGCATGGAGTGTCACGGGTGCGTGGTGTGAAGAAGCTCAGCCCGAGGTATGTGGATCCTTATACTATACTGGAAAGGGTTGGACCGGTAGCCTATCGGTTGGAGCTACCTCCCGAGCTAGAGAATCTCCACTACGTGTTCCATGTGTCGTCTCTTTGGAAGGCGTTGTTACGGCCCGATGAATACATCCCCAAAACTGATGGTATTGTGTCGTTTGATAGGTCTGTGCGACTGGAGCCGATGCGGATCGTAGACAACGAGATAAGAACCTTGCGCCGCAAAAGTGTTCCCTTGGTAAAGGTGCTATGTTCTAATCATGGGAAGGAGGAGTTTACATTGGAGCCAATCAATTTGATGCAAAGACGCTACCCAGAGTTGTTTGCTCCAGGTAATTTTATTTAAAAGCCTATTTTGTTTTCTATATGCTTCACTCCCCATAGCCTTAGCCTTATTTCGGGGACGAAATCTTTTATTTTGTTTATAGGTTTTGTAACGTTCCGATTCGCGCTCGGCCCCTTGAGCGTGTTCTTGGTGTTAGGAGAGCTTGTGTAGGCTCAGGAGGGTGCAGGCGATCAGGTGCGCACTCGCGGGGAACAAGGAAATAGGATGAAAACTTGTGTTGAGCTAGACATGGGTAGGGACACGGGCGTGTCCCTACCCGTGTTAAGTGGCATTGAGTGACTATGGTGCTGAGTGATTTTGAAATGGCGTTGAGTGGTGTGTCCCGAGAAGGACACGAGTAGGGACACGGAGGTGTCCCTACCCGTGTTTAGTGTCATTGAGTGACCATGGATTTGAGTGAAATGGCTTTGAGGGTTTTATCCCGAGCAGGACACAAGTAGAGACACAATCGTGTCCCTACCTATGTTCCACGGCGTTGAGTGCCATAGCTTTAAGTCTGTCCAGAGAAGGACATGGGTAGAGATACGGGCGTGTCCCTACCTGTGTACTCCAAGGAGAGCAAGACGAGAAGTGTCCCGACCAGGACACGGGTATTGACATGGCCAGAACCATGAAATTTTCACCTGGACACGGGTACCGAAACTGGCATGTCAGTACCCGTGTATGAGTATGAAATGCCAGTGAAACCGCTGATGACGTTTCGCCAGGACTGAACAAGGGTAAGGACACAGCCGTGTCCCAACCCGTGTCACTTCTGTATAAAAAGGAAAAGTGAAACCCTAGCCGTTTCATTCTCTTCCAAACCCCATTTTCTGGAGGAAAACTTCTGGAGGAGGGAAGAACTACTGGAGCCAACTAAACTCCTTAAGGAAACGCCACCGTCGTCAAGGGAAAAACGATGCCAATAAGAAGGATGACAAGATCCATGGCCAGAAATGGTGGTACTGCTGGAAATGAGGTGAGCTTCCTCCCCTCTCCCTTGGTGCTAGATCCTTAGATATTCTTAGGCGATACATCGACTCAAATGAGTCTTGATGTGTGAGGAGAAGGTTTGTAGGAAGTCCTATCTAGAACTTTTGTTCTAATGACTAGTCATCTTCAACCTCCCCTTCTTCAAAGTGATGATGGGGGTTGATTCGTGAAGAGGAATGGACTTGAGAGGGAGAATAAGGGTGGAGGAACTTTTGGTTGTGATTTGTGGTGATCGGCTTGAGGAGGAAGATGAATCGATGTCGTTCATTCCCCTTCAAGATGCGTGCAGAATCTGTGTTCTACACGCAACGACCTTCTTGGCTGTTTTCAGGCATGACCTATTCTGATCTGGGCTTTTGACTAAACACAAAAGATTTATCCCTTGAAATTACCTTTCCAACGAGTGGTCCCATGCCTTCGGGTGAAGCCTGTAGCCACGGGAATTTCTAATCGAAGTAAGGGTTTTAGACTAAGCGCACAGAAATTGTATTCTGTACGTTGTAGGCTTTGGAGCCAATTTCATGTGGGTTATAGTCTCATCTAGGTTGCAGGCTGAACATGTAAGTTGTATCCAATGGAAAGACCTTTCCATCGAGAGGTTACACGAATTAACCAGATCCCTGTAGCCACGGGAATCCTCTGTTGAAGTTGCTGTCCAAATTTATTCTGCACCTAAATTACTGGGTAGTGTATAACATGGATTTATATTCGGTGGAATTAATGTTGCAATCTAACTCGAGGTTCGGGTGAACTCTTTTGTGGTAATCATCATAGGGATATGAAGGCTGAAGTTTATTAATTTGAATTCATATAACGAGTTGTGAAGCAAGCTTAATTAAACGAAAGGGCTTAATATAAATTGGTAGACTATCATTTGTATGCATTGTTTTATATTATGTTGAAATCATTCGGAAGGACATGTAGATGAATAAACTATGTCCATGATGTATGTTTACTTGATAGAATGAAATTTAGTAGTCCAATGCTTAGAGTGTCGTCTCCCTACGGGTATCATTATGGAAGGTAGTATGTGTGGTGTTGGCTGTCATTAGTCGGGATGGTATTGAGATGAGTAAAGTGCATGGTTAGGCTTGGTCCTCGGGCTTTCTCCGAGGCTCCTTCTGTGCCTCGATGTGGATGTATTTCATGCGGTGTGAGTTGACACGCGGTGTCGTAATCCTTGGTTAAGGATAGTGTGGAAGTTCTACGGGCTCGCCAATCGTCACACCGATGGGAGTTGATAGATAGACTTTGGGCGGTTGGGCTTGGTCCTCGGTGTTCTTTTCCCGGGGCTCCTTCCGTGCCAAGTGAACGATTGGGCTTAATCCTCATTCTCATTTCTGAGGCTCCTTTCGTGTCACACCATAGGCAAGTTTGGGGCTTGGATCTTAGTGCACATCTATCCGAGATACCCGCTGGGCCGTAGTACGCTGGTGAGCTCTACTGTTGTGTTCTTAGCGTTGAGGCATACGGAGGCCTAAGTGAAGTAGTGTGGATACCCACTTAGTAGTAGAAGTGCCAGTTCTACTGTGACCGTCTGGCCACGACGGATGACGCCTGAGAGGTAAGCTACCTGCTCGAAAAGTGGGAACTACAAGTCTGTGTCGACATAGCAATTGCATGTGCGTGATCATGGGTGAGTCATTGCATTGCATACATGTCATTATAATTTAATGCATATACAAGATCCTCATTGTATAAGTTTGTATGGTCACTCTTAAACGATGAGTTACTTACTGCTGAACGATCCTCAACCTATATATCTGTATGAGCATTCATATAAGTTGAGTTACCTTTGTTATAATATTACTCATATGCTGTTATAGATTGTAGAACTGCTAGAATAAGGTTCTGCTTACTTATTACCACTTGTTTATACACTGCTTTATACAACATGATACTTTACCTATAACCCTTTCTTGTACTTATACATCATTTATATATTGTATCCTATCCCTTTCTCCACCCGGTGCCGAGGATTCATCGGTGGAGCGGATGTGAAGCCACTTAGTCTTTATGACTAACAGTTGCTACGTGTTCCTTTTTAGGAGGAGACCCCGCAGGTGGAGCAGCAGCAGATTATTCAGCCGGACAGCCAGGCCAGGACGATAGGGCCTGAAGGGACCGTGTCGTCGCTACCATCTGTTACAGATGTGAGTGTGTGAGAGTTTTGTTGTAGCCCCTTGGGGCAACTTTATAGTTGTACTCTGATTTTATAGAAGCATGTTTAGCTTCTCTGTTACTGTACTTCTGGGCTTATAGCTTGTGTGGATTTGACTTCTTCATATTATGATGGTTGGGTTGGCATATATATATTGATATTGGTTGTAGCCGGCAGGATGGTCGTCTTGTGGTACAGGCTAGCCCAAGTGTTAGTACTTTTCCAAGGCGGCTATTCTGGGCATAAGACCCCTCTCGTGTCATGTTTTGTGTTCCGGGAGGGGGGTCTTACAAATGATATCAGTTTGCCACGATCCTTAACTAAAGAAGTCATTCAACAATGGTGCCACTCCCGTTCGAATAGTCAGTTTGAGGACAAACTGACTTAGCGGAAGCAGTGGTGTGCCCATATGTAATTCACACTAAGTTTGTCCAACTCTGACCTTAATATTAGCCAACCTAACCGTAAGTTTGCATTCTACGTATAGATTCAAGTGCATGTTGAGTCGTTAGGGGGAACTCTTGCCCCTTCCATACCCACTCAGTTCCAACAGTCCGAGTTAGGGTAGATGCTCACCGCCATCTTTGATGCTTTTAGGGCACAGCAGCCTTCGGTGCTACAATAGGCCCCGGGCTCTAACTGGAAGAGCACCTTCTTGGCTCTCTCCCCTCCCACTTAACTTGGGACGGAGTCAGCCGTGTGCATAGAGGAATGGCTTGACACAGTATAGGAGTTATTAGCTGGTATCCGTTGTCCAGCCAACATGGTTGTGTCACTAGCGGTGTCCACCTTGGAGCTACATGCTAAGAGGTGGTGGAAGTCACTCATGGGCTCCACCTTCCAAGGCCGAGTCTATACAGAGATAAGTTGGAGCGAATTCTCGGATTTTTTCTTAGAGCACTTCATTCCTTTATCCGCTCGAGATGAACTTGAGGAGAGGTTCCTTCTACTGAAACAAGGATCGAAGACGGTTACGGAATACCAACGAGAGTTCCAACATCTCGCAAGGTTTGCAGACTCATACGAGTTAGATGATAGAGGTTACGCCAAGCATTTCTACAAAGGGCTGCGAGATCCCCTAAGGCAGTCCCTTTTGTTTATAGCGGATGCTAACTTGGCGGAGATTATCGATATGGCAAAAAGATTGGAGGCGGACCACTTGAGTTGTGGTAAGAGACCTGCAGAGGGCGTTATAGAAGCTGGCCCGAGCAATAGAAGGAGACAGGACTTTAGAGGACGAAGAGGATATCAAATAGGTAGAGGGCGTGTCCACCGAAACTATAGGGTGGAGCATCCGATTCCGCGATTGCTCGCGTTCCCTCCACCGCCACAGCCTCAGCAAATTCCGCAACTCGAGAGGCGTCGTGGGCTGGTGTGTTTTGAATGCAACCAACCGGGTCACATTCGACGCTTTTGCCCGCAATTGTTTGGGAACGCCCCTCCCACTCTCCCTCCGACGGCCCCTCGAGTGCGGGTTTACATGCGTGGTCGAGGACGAGGACCGCAAGGAGGTAACCCTGGCCTTTCCCAGGATCAAGTGTACTCGCTAGACATGGCGCAAGAACGGAATCCCCAGAATGTTATTGCAGTTACGTGTAGTAAGATTTCATGTTTTCTGTGTTAAACTAAGTTGCTTACGACATACTAGATATCTAGTAATATGTTTTGGTTATTGTTACTTAGGCACCGTGACAATTGGCGGAAAGACGTCCTATGCGCTGTTCGATACCGGTGCCTCACACTCCTTTGTGTCTGAGGATTTCATTAAGGATATGGGGGTGTGCAATATTTTACTGGAATAGCACGACTAGTGCGCCTTCTAGATGGCTCGGATATGGTTTCAAACGCTAAGTGTGAGCTTGATGTACTTATTGAGGGAAGGGCTTTCGTTATGCCTGTCACTGTCTTGAAAATGCTAGAATTTTACATCATTCTGGGCATGATGTGGTTGGACTGGCACTTTGCAAGGATCGACTGTGCGGAGAAGCGGATCTATTTGAGACATGGAGTCTCCGATGTAATCTTCCAAGGTATTAACTTTGCACCTCGTCTGACGTAATCATCCGTTCAGGTTGTAAAAGCCCACATGAAGGGGGATGAAGTTTTCATGATCTAGTTTTAGTTGAAGGAAGTAGCATTGGACTTAAAAGACGTACGGGTAGTGCGAGACTTCCCCGAGTTATTTCTTGAGAAACTATCAGGATTACCCCTGCATAGAGAGGTTGACTTCAAAATTAATCTCGTACTGGGAGCCAAGCCGTCATCCAAGGCCCCTTATCGAATGGCCCCGAAAGAAATCGCGGAGTTTAGAGTTCAACTACAAGAACTGGTGGAGTTAGGGTTTGTTTGCCCCTATTCGTCACCCTAGGGATTTCCTGTATTGTTCATGAAGAAGAAGGACAGAACCCTGCTTTTGTGCATAGATTATCGGGAACTCAATCAGTTGACGGTACGGAACACTTACCCGCTACCTCGGATCGACGAGTTGTTCGATCAACTAGTAGGAGCGCATTGGTTTTCTAAGCTGGACTTGCGCTCAGGGTATTACCAGTTGAGAATACAAGAAGGGGACATCCAGAAAACAGGCTTTAGTTCAAGATATGGGTTATACGAGTTCACAGTAAGGCCGTTTGGGCACACAAATGCTCCTTCGTCTTTCATGAGCCTGATGAACAAGGTATTTGAGCCCTATTTGGATACCTTCATCATTGTTTTCATCCACGATATCCTAGTCTACTCAAGGACGGAGGAGGATCATGGCGAGCACCTGACCTCTGTGTTGAAGAAATTAAAGGAGCACGCCTTGAATGCCAAATTTAGCAAATGTGAATTCTGGCTTAAGGAGGTTGCCTTCTTGGGTCATGTGATCAGTGGGGTTGGGCTAGCTGATGATCCGGCCAAAGTGAGTGCCGTAAAGTAGTGGTCACCCTTAAAGTCGGCGGCCGATGTGCGGAGTTTCCTTGGACTTTCCGAGTACAACCGCATGTTCGTAAAGGGATTCTCAAAGGTTGCTCTTCCTCTTACTTACCTAACAAATAAAGGTGTGTCGTATGAGTGGACACCCCAATGTGAAGCTGCGTTCTAAAGTTGAAGGATAGACTTACCTCCGCCCCCATCCTTTTCCTTCCGTCTGGGAAGGAAGGATTTCAAGTTTACACAGACGCGTCATATCAAGGGATGGGATCGGTATTGATGTAGCACGGGAACGTGATTGCTTATGCTTCAAGATAATTGAAGAAGCATGAAATCAGTTACCTGATTCATGATTTGGAGCTGGGAGCAGTGGTGTTCGCCTTGAAGGTTTGGAGGCATTATCTATACAGCGTCCACTGCGAGATCTTTTCAGACCACAAAAACTTGAAGTACGTTCATACTCAGAAGGAGTTGAACTTAAGACAACGGCGGTGGTTAGAATTTCTATGCAAATATGAGTTCACCTTGAACTACCACCCCAGAAAAGCGAACTCAGTAGCCGATGCGTTGAGTAAAAAATACAAGGCTCCATCCCAGAGTCTCAGTTGATGAGTATGGAGTTGGCTCAGATGATTGAGAAGATGGATATTACTTCTATATTTAAAACTACTTCGGCAGAAAATACGGATTACTTGGCCAGCATGAGCATAGTTTGTGATATCCGAGACCGGATCCGGGTGGAGCAAGGAGTGGATGCGGCTCTTGCCCCGACAATCAAGTCAATCGAAGACGGGACTACAGATATATACACACTAAAGATGGCTTCATTTATTTTCGCGGCCTGCTCTACATTCACAAGTGTGGTAAAATCCGGGAGGATATCTTGAGAGAGGCACATTGCTCTCAGTATTCAGTGCACCCTGGAATTGTAAAGATGTACGCCGGCTTACGGAAGACCATGTGTTAGCCGGGAATGAAGAAGAATGTCCGATATTTTTTTACACATTGTGAAGCCTGTCAAAGGGTGAAGGCGAGTGCAGGAGTCCCGGCGGCTTGTTACAGTCATTGCCCATCCCCGAGTCGAAGTTCGAGGATATTTCCATGGACTATACGTACATGGGCTACCTCGCTCACGCTCAGGGAATGATTCAGTGTTGGTGATTATTGATCGACTAATGAAAGTAGCCCAGTTTATACCTATGAAGAACGAGGCTCACGTGGATGTCTTGGTACGCCTCTTTGTGGAGCAGTTTGTACGGTATCATGGCGTGCCTAAGACAATAGTTTCTAACCGTGATGGTCTCTTTACCTCCAAGGAGTGGAAGGCGATACAGGCGTATTTTGGCTCGTGCCTTACCTTCAGCACCGCATTTCATCCTCAGAAGGACGGGCAGTCTGAGCGGACCATCCAGAAACTGGAGGATCTTGTGAGATTATGTGTGTTGGATGGGGGAGAGTCATGCGAAAGGCTCTTACCCCTGGTGGAATTCTCCTACAACAATAGCCATCAGGCGAGCATCGGCAAGGCGCCCCATGAAGCCCTTTGTGGAAGAAGGTGTAGAACACCCTTGTCTTGGGTGCAAGATGAAGACCCGAAGACATTGGGAGTTGAGTATATAGATGACACTGATGCGGTGGTTAGGCTGATACGGTATCGCATGTTAGAGGCTCAAAGTGGCAAGCAAAGTATTATAATGCAAGGCACCGTTTGGTGGAGTTCAAGTGGGTGATAAAGTATTTCTGAAAATTCGGCCGATGCATGGAGTGTGACGGGTGCGTGGTGTGAAGAAGCTCAGCACGAGATATGTGGGTCCTTATACTATACTGGAAAGGTTTGGCCTGTTAGCCTATCAGTTGGAGCTACCCGCCCGAGCTAGAGAATCTCCACGACGTGTTCCATGTGTCGTCGCTTCGGAAGGCGCTGTTACGGCCCGATCAATACATCCCCACAACTGATGGTGCTGCGGCGTCTGATAGGTCTGTGCGACTGGAGCCGCTAAGGATCGTAGATAACGAGATAAGAACCTTGCTCCACAAAAGTGTTCCCTTGGTAAAGATGCTATGGTCAATAATGGGAAGGAGGATTTTACATGGGAGCCAATGGACTCGATGTAAAGACGCTACCCAGAGTTGTTTGCTCCAGGTAATTTTATTTAAAAGAATATTTTGTTTTCTGTATGCTTCACTCCCATAACCTTAGCCTGATTTCGGGGATGAAATCTTTTATTTTGTTTATAGGATTTTTAACGTTCTGATTAGTGATACCCCTTGAGCGTGTTTTTGGTGTCAGGAAAGCTGGTGTAGGCTCAGGGGGGTGCAGGCAATCAGGTGCGCACTCGCGGGAACAAGGAAATAGGCTGAAAACTTGTGTTGAGCTTGACACGGGTAGGGACACGGGCGTGTCCCTACAATTGTTGAGTGGCGTTGAGAGTGACTATGGAGCTGAGTGATTCTAAAATGGCGTTGAGTGGTGTGTCCCGAGAAGGACACGGATAGGGACATGGGCGTGTCCCTACCCGTGTTCAGTGGCATTGAGTGACCATGGCTTTGAGTGAAATGGATTTGAGTGTTTTGTCCCGAGCAGGACACGGGAAGAGACACGGGCGTGTCCCTACCCGTGTTCCATGGCATTGAGTGCCATGGCTTTGAGTCTGTCCAAAGAAGGACACGGGTAGAGACACGAGCGTGTCCCTACCCGTGTGCTCCAAGGCAAGCAAGACGAGAAGTGTCCCGACCAGGACACGGGTATTGACACGGCCAGAACCACGACCATGTCACCTGGACACGGGTACCAACACGGGCGTGTAGGTACCCGTATATGAGCATGAAACTCCAGTCAAACCGCAGATGACGTTTTGCAAGGAATGAACACGGGGAAGGACATGGCCGTGTCCCTACCCGTGTCACTTCTGTATAAAAAGGAAAAGTGAAACTCTAGCCGTTCTCATTCTCTTCCAAACCCCATTTTCTGGAGGAAAACTTCTGGAGGAGGGAAGAACTGTTGGAGCCAACCAAACTCCTTGAGGAAATGCCACCGCCGTCAAGGGAAAAACGATGCCAACAAGAAGATGACAAGATCCATGGCCGGAAATGGTGGTACCGCTGGAAATGAGGTGAGCTTCCTCCCCTCTCCCTTTGTGCTAGATCCTTTGATATTCTTAGGCGAGACATCGACTCAAATGAGTCTTTATGTGTGAGGAGAAGGTTTGTAGGAAGGCCTATCTAGAACTTTGTTCTAATGACTAGTCATCTTCAACCTCCCTCCCCTTCTTTAAAGTGAGGATGGGGGTGGATTTGTGAAGAGAAATGGCCTTGAGAGGGAGAATAAGGGTGGAGGAACCTTTGGTTGCGATTTGGGGTGATCGATTGAGGAGGAAGATGAACCGATGCCGTTTATTCCGCTTCAAGATGCTGTTAGAATTTGTGTTCTGCACGCAGCGACCTTCTTGGCTGTTTTCAAGCAAGAAATGGTCTGATCTGGGCTTTTGACTACACATGAAAGTCGTAGCCCTTGAAATTACCTTTCCCAACGATTAGTCACATGCCTTCAGGTGAAGCCTATAGCCACGGGAATGTCTGATCAAGTAAGGGTTGTATACTAAGCTCACAGAAATTGTATTCTGTACGTTGTAGGCTTTGGAACACAATTTCATGTGGTTATAGAATGATCTGGGTTGCAGGCAGAAACATGAAAGTTGTAGCCAATGGAAAGACCTTTTCCATCGAGGGTTTACCATGAACTCACCGGTTCCCTATAGCCCACGAGAATTCTGGTTGAAGGTTGCTGTCCAATTTATTCTGCACCTAAATTTCTGGGTAGTGTATAACATGGATTAGATTCGGTGGAATTAATGTTGCAATCTAACTCGAGGTTCAGGTGAAATCTTTTGTGGTAATCATCATAGGGATATGAAGGTTGAAGTTTATTAATTTTAATTCATATAACGAGTTTTGAAGCAAGCTTAATTGAACGAAAGGGCATGATATAAATTGGTAGACTATCGTTTGTGCGCATTATTTTATATAATGTTGAAATCATTCGGAAGGACATGTAGATGAATAAACTATGGCCATGATGTATGTTGACTTGATATAATGAAATTTAGTAGTCCAATGCTTAGAGTGTCGTCTCCTTATGGGTAGCATTGTGGAAGGTAGTATGTGTAGTGTTGGCCGTCATTAGTCGGGATGGTATTGAGATGAGTAAAGTGCATGGTTGGGCTTGGTCCTCGTGCTTTCTCTGAGGCTCCTTCCGTGCCACAATGTGGATGTATTGCATGCGGTGTGAGTCGACACGCGGTGTCGTAATCCTGGGTTAAGGATAGTGTGGTAGGTCTACTGGCTTGCCAATCGTCACACCGATGGGAGTTGACAGATAGACTTTTGGCGGTTGGGCTTTGTCCTCGATGTTCATGTCTCGGGGCTCCTTCCGTGCCAAGTGAACGGTTGGGCTTAATCCTCATTTCATTTTTCAAGGCTCCTTCTATGTCACACCATAGGCAATTGGGGCTTGATTTTGGTGCACATCTATCTGAGAAACCCGCTGGGCCGTAGTATGC